>CM062804.1:1538228763-1538542570 GCA_031772625.1 Pinus tabuliformis
GGCCATCGGATCTGGGAGGGCAGATCGAAGGGTTGACGGGATGAAAAGCTATGGGTACGATACGGCGTGGGGACCCACCCGTATATTTAAACATTATAAAATTATGTCGGGGGATAAACTTTAGGTTTAATGGGTTTTGTGGGTTCGGCGCAGATGTCATGGTTATTCATTTGATCAAATATCAAATGAAACCCAAAATATGAGTGCGGTGGGTAATGCGGTAAGGTTTATGCGTGGGGGGGTAAATGGTTATTAATTTAACCAAATGTTAAATTAATCCCAAGGTATATACGGAAGGGCTAATATAAGTCCCAAATGAACTTTACATTTCCCAAACTTGTATTATATGGCTATAGTGCCAAGGGGTGGGGATACTTAGTATTTTTTGGGTTTTTATATAGTTTTTTGTAGAATAGGAGTGGGGAAAAGTTTGAGGGAGCTAAATAATAGAGTTAGGTGTTAATATGTGTTTATGGAATGAAATTGTATGGGTGAATGCTAAGTATGTGGAGTGAGAACTAAAACATAAGAAGATGTATGGAGTAAT
Organism: Pinus tabuliformis; assembly: GCA_031772625.1. Taxonomy (NCBI): domain Eukaryota; kingdom Viridiplantae; phylum Streptophyta; class Pinopsida; order Pinales; family Pinaceae; genus Pinus; species Pinus tabuliformis. Next base: position 1,538,229,311 of record CM062804.1, read on the forward strand.
GATTTTTACACAAGAAATGTGGCTTCTTTCCACTAAGTAAACCGAGAGTTTAACTTAGAATTTCTCATAGAATGAAGTGAAATAGGACTATTGGGCAGATCCCAAGGTCCTTGAGGGGATGTTAGTCAAAGATTTATGGGGGAATGGAGGGGAATTAGACATGCTTCCATTGTTATGCAACCAAACAACTGCCAAGGTACCAATGTCATTGATGATATGAATATTTCTTGACAAGGCAAAAGATCATAACCTTGTTTCCGCAACCTCAAACTACCTACCCAGCCTAATACACCTAACATTTTTTCTTCCTTTGGATTGGGTGCATTTGGACTAGCAAACCTTGATTGTCCTATTTTTATTTTGACTGCCCTCCTACCTAAGTCTAGCCTTATCTCTTCCAAGGGCCCAGATTAAGCAGTTGGGCTCCTTAATTTCTCTACCTATCTACTTATCTGCCAAGCTTGAACTGTTTGGACAGATATTCATTCTCTATTCTACAACAAGCAAATTTAAACATGGCATGGTCTAGATTGAACGGTTGGGCCATCCATCAAATGTGATAAGCAAAAGTATTTTCACATTGTGAACTTGCAAATAAGATAGCAGTGGCATTTTGACTGGCCACTTTCCTGGTCTTTTGGTTTGGGGCTCATTTTCTTTTATTCTTTCTGACCAATTTACTCTTTTTTCCCTTTGATTTTTCTTTTAGGGCATACCCTCTTTACATTTTTTAATTCTCCCTATTTGTATACAAAATATGGAACCTTCGCAGCATGAAAAGATGAACATATTTGGCACTTTCATAGTCAATCATGAAAAATGAAACCTATTGGTATAGGAACCTAACACACTCCAATAGTGGATTAACATTTCAAGTAGACAAGTGTTAGCTTTCATGTTGGGCATTTTGAAAAATTTCAACAAACCACATCCCCTAAATGCATCTAATGCCTGTAGATCATTCATAACTTCATTATCGATTGTGGTAGGTTCCCTCTCTCTCCATGTGATTGTCATCCTGAAAAAAAATTGAGTTTTAACCATTATATTTTTGTGTTTAAATTTCAAACTGCATATACGCAGGTTACTTTTATGCATAGTCATGTGTAAGGCCTTCATATACGTAGGTTGATAACATCTAACCCATGCATACACCGTGTTGAAATTTTTAACATAAATTCCTATGGTCAAACCTTAATAAAAAATTCTAGAAACAATCAAAAAATAATGCAAGCTTGAATTGGGGGTTACTTGATGATTTTGATCCAATTTGAACGGTCCAATTCTTTGGGGGGAAAGTTTGTTGTTTTTTCTCCACAGCTTTTTCTCTCAACACAAATGGCACAAATGGTAAGTCAAAAGGTCATTTTATAGCTTTGAAAATGTCAATTTTTTTCAAAACTTGATTTTTTTTCGTCTCATGAATCTTTTAACTTGTGAGCTTGGATTGTTAGGAATAGGTTGTTTTTTCAGGGTATTATGGATGCTTCTTCGAGATTTCATATCGTTTTCATGATCGCTGACCCATCATGGTAGGTATCATTTACTCACTAGCATATAGGTTAAGGAAACCATTTTTTCCATTGCATCTTGCATACTAGCCTCCATTTGTCGATACACTATCCATAGGGTCGATCCCATCGTGTTATGGTTAGTAAACCATGTTCACTCGTTGATTTTTAAATCATGACATGATGGTAGAGCCATCTTTTATATGGGCACTGTAGTTAGCACCTCACTAACATTTTCTTCCCATGCTGTTATATTGAGTAGGCTCGAGAGTCCTCTTTATACCCTAGAGGCTCCTTTGTGTTGAGTTGTACTACTACATTGCATTTTGACTATTTGCACCTTTTGGCCTTGAGCCAGCTTCACTTGGACTCATGTTTAAGCCACTTATTTGACCATGTCTTCTGCAAACTCAAACCTGCAATCACTTAGCTTCTTCAACTTGACACGCCCTTTGATCCATGTGTTATAGACATTTTTGTGCCCTACAACCCCAAGCATGAAATGTCCATAAACCAAGGACTCCTAAGTCCCTAAAAGTGTTGTTCTAACCCTAAAGGAACAAGGTCAACAGATTACAACTTCTCCCAGAAGTTCTCCATGAGAAACTGCTCAGAATTGGTCAAAATAGGATCATTGCAACTGCTCCACTGGCTAAGTGCGTTGCATCTCACCTAAATACACTATGAGGGTGCGTTGCATTTCAAAAGTCCCTTCTGTGGGGTGCGATGGGTGAGAAATGACAAATGGCAGTGTCATTCCGCGAGGTGGAGAGACAATGGAAGCTTCCAGAATCTTCTCCTGTGACACTTGCCTCACTGAATTCGACCAAGGATGAGTAAGAGGCTTTCAGTCTCCAAGTGGAAGCAAGAACTATCAGAGAGAAGAAACTAATCAAATCACAAGCTGACTCATCCCCCTTACAGATATCTATATATGGATCCCTCATCCCAGAGATCTAGAGGCTAGAATTTTGCATATTGTAAGGAATTGTTGTTGGTTTCTAGAGACAAACATCAGATTGTTGGGTGATCTAAGCTTTGTTTGAGGTGAAGAGGGGCTTCTTTGCTGGGAGGTTGATGCTGGGTCGGAACAACTGGTTGTAACTCCTCCTGGATCTTTTCTTGTTTATCAATAAAAACTATTTGAGTTTTCCTCCATGATTTTGTATCATTGATGCTTGTTACATTTGTATGGTCAATTTACATCTGATCCTAGATTGTTTATGAATATAGATCCATGTCTTTGTATAGTGCTATGCTTCTGTGATCTTACAGGTACTTTGTGAAGCTGGGCGTGCAAGGGAGCAGGTAGCTGAGGACTATCAAAGAAGAGAGGGATCGAATCGAAGGATTAGCGCAAGACAGAGGTTGGTCTTTCTGCTCCTCTCTATCTATAATTCATAAAGGAAAAGCAAAAGTAGTTTTTCTCTGTTTGTTTCTAAGGCAGCTGTCACACCTTAGTGGGATAGAGTAGTTCTATATAGACACTTTTCCCTGTAACAAAATGGCGACTCCGCTGGGGAAGAACTAATTAGTTTGTTTGTTTATCATTCTTTGTTGTTTGTTTCATAAACTTACAAGTAGCATTCGAACTGCATTTGCCATAACAAATGCAAAGTAGATAACTACTGCTTCAATCCATCCACTGGATCTGTTTATGATTTAAACAACTGATTCACAAACTATCTGATTGCCCTTGTGATAGCTCTTAGATCCTCCTTAGATCTACCCCTGATTGTTGCATTACTGATTGCTTTTTACTCGGCCAAAAACCAAGAACTGAACTGCAAACTGTAACCCAGAACCCGAACAGAGTCTCGTTTCTGGCCCAGTGCAACTACTATTCAGATATTCTGAATTTCAGCGGACTTCCCGAGTGGAAAACCTGTGCTGCATTTCAGATTCTCTGTGTTACAGGTGCGCTGATCAGACTAGCTCTGTGCAGCTGTGGCTTCTGTGCTTCATTCTTTCCAGTTCTATTCCTGAATTTTGCTGCTTGTGATCAGTATATGTCTGTTTGAAACTCCTTTTCCTTGCTGTTATTCCACCTCCTTTGTAAAAAATAACTGTATATGTTTTTGTGTGTTTGTTGAGTCATTTACAGTTCTCCTTTGCAAAAGTAGCATAGTCGTACTGTCGTCCTTTGATTTGAATCTGTCACAAGTGTCGATTTCAATCGTAGGAAAGAGTTTGATTGCTGTTGATGGTCGATTATCCTGTTACTATTGCTTTTGGTCTGAATTTCTAATTTTCTAGTGTCAAGAACAAGTATTCATTTCAAAATCGTAAGGTGTTGTAATCGTCTCCATTTTTTGATTTCGAAAAGAAACTTGTTTATGTTTGTCGCTTGAAAAGAAATTTAGATTTGTGCATCAACTTTCTTTTTAGCATCCATATACTAAGAAAGTCGAAAAACAAATACATGCATGTGCATTTGCATATAGACAGTCTGTTTGGCTTGATTTAGGAAAGTGCATTTACAGTGTGCTCTTTTCTCTTTGTGAAAAGGTTTTGTCTTTCTTTTCCCTAGTAGCTAGGATTTTCATTGCACAAAAGAGATAAAAATCTTGTTTATCATCTTTATATTGCATTTTAGGAATTACATCTACATCTCATGGTGAACTCGAAAGGCAAAATTCATAAGCAAGATCAACTTAAAATAAATTCAATGAATCTAACAACGCTTTGGAACTTAACGCACAACATTTAGAGGTCTAGGCTAGAGACGTATTCCTGCGTCGTAAAACCTGGTAACTATTGTTCTCACTAATGGTTGGGTGATTCCTCCACTTTGAGATGATAAGTGCCAGTACGGGCTTGTGCTCCCACGTACCGTCGAGTATATTTTGGGAGACCCCTATAGGCTTAAATCCTTTATCCATAGGAAGCCATGTCTGCAACCCTATTGATTGCAATGCACTAAACACAGCATTCAGGAAGATTGACTGTCGTACCATAAAAAGTATTCTGCAGTTTTGCGATTGGTTTGGTACTCCCTCTACCTAGACTTCTAGAGCAGTCCCTTTCGTTCCTTTTCAGACTCCTTAATGGAAAAGGTCCATCTGAGCACTTGTCACTTCAGGCTCATTAAAAATCGAAGGAGACTAGAGTCATCTTTTATTTTTCCTCGACTCTTAAAAAATGAAAAAACAAGTTGTGTCCAAGCGTCTAAAATTTATTTTAAACGGAATATTCATTACCCCTTTCCTACGTTGATCTGAGGTTGAGAAAATGGAGTCCACCAACCAAGGAATTCCCCTTGGAGGAAATCCTAGTCCCTTCTCCTCTTGGGGAGATGTTGGTGCACCCCATATGGCCACATTGTCGCTTCCAGGACTGACAATTGGTTTTCCTGTATGGCTCTTCTCAACCTCTGTCGATCAGAACACCACTATTCCTAAACAATCAAATCAGCAAATAGACGAGTCTAGAGTTACCCACCAACCTTCTACTTCCTCTAATTCTTCCTCTCCCCCTTCCTCTTCGCTTGATGGGGTCGGTAAAGCCAAAAGTAAAGTACCTAAGGAGAAGAAGGAAAAGAAGAAGAAAGAGAAGAAGAAGAAGGAGCCAAAGGCGAATGGGGGCAAACGAGTGTCGTCTAACGAAAATCCACACACTGCACCGACCAGGCCTAAATCGCCATGTGTCATTTGCAAGGGAGACCAATATCACAGAGATTGTCCTTGCATCCCTCAGATCTTAAGGGACTGGTCTCCCCGTTTTCACAACCCAGTGTCGTCAACCTCTGATGATCATGTTGAAAACACACCGTCAACTAGTGAAAGTGAAGCCCCAGGACAAAAAGGAAAATATAGATTTCCTTGTAAACTGTGCGAAGGTGATCACGCCATCCACCGTTGTCCCTTCTTAGATGAAGTTAAAAGAGTTTTGGATGATCGTCTCGTTTCACCGTTACAACTTCTTCCTGGATATAAAAAACTCTTTCCGAGTTCGTCACCAGTTGAAAATCCGGGTGGCCCACTCAGGTGGTCGGCCGAAGCATCTATCATTGAAGATAAACCATCTGAATCCATACCAGATGAAAGTCAAAAGGTCAAGGCGGCAGTTGACCCGGTCTTGCCTTCAGAGGTTCCATCTTTAGATGATACAGTCACTGAAGAGAACAAGGATGACACCGTCCAAATTCTCTTCATAAGCACAGACTCCAACGAACATGGGGGCAATTTACCTGTTCCTTTACTGTAGGAAGGAAGTTCGTCAGAGTCGTACCCGGACATCTATTCGGTCCCACCTCCAAGCAACCTAGTTGTCTCCTTCAACTGGAATCAACTAGGCAGACTCCGTTTACCAGCTAGTGTACCATTCCGAATTATTGTTCAAATATATAGAATGGTTATGGCTGGTACCATCATAGATGAAGGGGCTTCTGTGAGTATCCTTTCCTCAACTGCTTGGAAAGCGCTTGGTTCACCATCGCTTTTGCCTAAGATGAGAAATCTGACAGGCTTTGATAAAGGAACCAGTCGACCATTAGGGATCCTTCCCAATGTGCCCATAACATTGAGAGGGAAAATCGTTCACATCAACGTAATGGTAGTTCAAGGACCCCTGGATTACAATCTACTCCTTGGATGAGACTATATTTATTGCATGGGAGCAATTGTCTCCTCACTCTTTAGAGTAATGTGTTTTCCGCATGAAGGAAGAGTGGTCAAGCTTGTGGACCAGCTTTCATTTCCCGGATCACGCATAGCAAATAGTCATATACCATCCCTAAATGGTCTTTTCACGCAAGAAATGTCTCAATCTCCAGTCCATCCACCCGATGAGTGCGAGTGATTCAGGGGGACATGACTGAATCCCAGGGGGCATGCACCTTGGTTTCTTCGACAGGAAAACTTCGGGTATAGGGTAGGTTTCCGCGAGAGGATATGACTAGTCTGTATCCCGTCCGTGATTGGAAGAGGGGGTTATTCTAGAACAAGATCCTCTTGTCAAAGTTATGTGGGTTGGCGGGCATCGCTGCTCACCTTTGTTTATTTAGATAGACATCGCCGAAGAAGTGTTTTGTTTGCGCTATGAATAGAACAATCTTTGGATAACCCGTAAGAGGTAGGCCTCTCTCGGTAAAACAAATGTTTTAACAGACTAAAGAAGGGGTAACCTATAAATTCTGTTTTATACCTAGGGGCATGCAAACCTTTTGGAGTGCAAGCGAAGAGTGACTATTTATTTTTTAAATTTGTAGGTCCTCTAACCCTTTAAACTCGTAGGATTGGTCGTTTCCTAACTTGCATAAAGAAAGGATGTGGGGCAAAAATCTAAAAATTGTTGTTTTATATGAGACATTCTTATCACACGACTAGATTAATCGAGCAGTTTTAGCACATAGTTCAATTTCGTTAAAAAATAAACATAAGACATGAGCAAATGTTTCCACCCGCGTTTAAGCTCGTTAAAAAATGAACTATTCCCCGGTAAATAACCATCGTGAATGTAGCACTTCAGCCATTAAAGCCTTGGTCGTGTTTGCATCGTCACCTCCACTTTCTCATTGGCTGATCATTCACCTCCATTTGATTGTTTACCCATTTTGAGGAACAGCTGCGAAGAGTGATTTCACTAACCATCCTTGTGACACTGCCGTGATTGGAAAATTCCAAACCTTACCTGGAATCAGCTGCTACCCATTTTATCACTCGTTCCTCAAAAGACGAGTCTCCTTTAAGCTCTTTTCAACTGACTTGTAAAATATGAAAAGATTGCAAGCCATTGGCCTCTCCAGCTCGTTAAAGGGACAGAAAGTGCTATCCCTCCTCTAGATTTTAATCTTTTTGGACCTGAGGGATTATTACACAAAAAGATCGAGCGCTTGTTTTGTTCGACTCGTTAAAAGTATCAAAAATTCATCCCTTCTGTATTGTTTTATACTTTTTCGGACTTAAGGGATTAGATGACGAAAAAGGAATTTTGGAGTTTCCTTTACGTTCCTTTTCAGACTCTCTAAAATTGAAAAGGACCGAGTTATCTTTGTCGTTAAACTCGTTAAAAAGATTAATAGCGACAAACTTGTTTATAGACGAGAACGAGTTTCACTATCGCTAGGCTCGTCAAAACATAGCGATGGGTTTGCTCGAAGGGAAAATTATATAACAAGCATATGTTACCCTCCTCAAGCTTGACAAAAATAAAGAGGTACTGGTCAGCAATGATTGGGGAAAATTGGGAAGAAAACTCAAAGAAACTTTATTGGTAGCAAGTCGCTCTTGAACATGACACTTCCACTCCATGTCCGAGTCGGGTTGGGTTGTTTCATAAACCGGTCACATCACCATGGTCACGCCATACCATCCACATTTGGGGTTAATGCTACCAATCCATCACATCATTGTCGCCGATATGTTCAAGAGAAGTCATTCAGAGAATTCACCTGTGTCTCACCCACTACCATACATTATACTCCATTCTTTCATGACCGCCACCCTGAACCTTATATCACCAGATCATTTGCACCTCCATTAAAATCATTTGCTCCATTCCGTGTCATTGATGTGGGATTCATTAAGGCCCTCCTGTAACGGATCACTTCTTGTCGACATCAGCTCATTATCCAATAATTTGATCTAGGAACACCCCATTCAGTACTTTGAAGCTTGCATGCCTCAATGGCAAGTTTCTCACTTTCGGCGACAGGTTTACATCAATGGCCTTCGACTGAAAGATTTTGCATGGTGTTCGATGCCAAGTCCTTTATTCACACCATGTGAATTGTACTGCAGTACCTTGAGGGTCATTATCATTATCGGTGATTCCTCTCGCGCTTGTTAACAGTTTACATCATTGACTGGTCATCAAGCGATGTCTTTCCATGTTCGACATCAGAACATTCCGCACATGGATCGACTTGTACTTCGAGTGAAGATCGGACGAGATTGAAGACCCCGATCTAGTTTCATCCATCTAGGCTACGATATATATTCAGGGAAATAAAGACATTAAATGTACATCATTGCTGCACAGATAATCATCCACTCAAAAGGATGATGGCTCTATCAGAATCATCAGTCTACACTTAGACGATTGTCTATCCTATGTACATAAAAATGAATTTATAAAGTTGAGCATGGGAATGCCCACCTCAGCTAGATCATGAAAACAATATGAAGATAATGTTATTGTATTGTATCTTATTACAGGTCTCCTCCCAGCATTGAAAGAACTTCGGATCCTCATAATAAAGCATTTCACCCGACACCAAAAGGTTAACGGCCTCATACTTTAGGGGGCAACTGTTATAGACATTTTTGTGCCCTACAACCCCAAGCATGAAATGTCCATAAAACAAGGGCTCCTAAGTCCCTAAAAGTGTTGTTCTAACCCCTAAAGGAACAAGGTCAACATATTACAGCTTCTCCCAAAAGCTCTCCATGAGAAACTGCTCAGAATTGGTCAAAACAGGATCATTGCAGCTGCTCCGTTGGCTAAGTGCGTTGCATCTCACCTAAATACACTATGAGGGTGCGTTGCATTTCAAAAGTCCCTTCTGTGGGGTGCAATGGGTGAGAAATGACAAATGGCAGTGTCATTCCGCGAGGTGGAGAGACAATGGAAGCTTCCAGAATCTTCTCCTGTGGCACTTGCCTCACTGAATTCGACCAAGGATGAGTAAGAGGCCTTCAGTCTCCAAGTGGAAGCAAGAACTATCAGAGAGAAGAAACTAATCAAATCACAAGCTGAGTCATCCCCCTTACAGATATCTATATATGGATCCCTCATCCCAGAGATCCGGAGGCTGGAATTTTGCATATTGTAAGGAATTGTTGTTGGTTTCTAGAGACAAACATCAGATTGTTGGGTGATCTAAGCTTTGTTTTAGGTGAAGAGGGGCTTCTTTGCTGGGAGGTTGATGCTGGGTCAGAACAACTGGTTGTAACTCCTCCTGGATCTTTTCTTGTTTATCAATAAAAAGTATTTGAGTTTTCCTCCATGCTTTTGTATCATTGATGCTTGTTACATTTGTATGGTCAATTTACATCTGATCCTAAATTGTTTATGAATATAGATCCATGTCTTTGTATAGTACTATGCTTCTGTGATCTTACAGGTACTTTGTGAAGCTGGGCATGCAAGGGAGCAGGTAGCTGAGGACTATCAAAGAAGAGAGGGATCAAATCGAAGGATTAGCGCAAGACAGAGGTTGGTCTTTCCGTTACTCTCTATCTATAATTCATAAAGGAAAAACAAAAGTAGTTTTTCTCTATTTGTTTCTAAGGCAGCTGTCACACCTTAGTGGGATAGAGTAGTACTATATAGACACTTTTCCCTGTAACACCATGGAAGGAACATCCCTTTGAGTGTCCTTGACCAGTTTCGCCTCCCTGCATTGAGCATAGGATTGTTCCCATCCCAGGAACTAGATCATCTGCTTCACTGACACTCATTCTTTCCACTGTACTCTAGCATTCTTTTATTCTTTTTCCATCTTAAAGAAAAAGACAAAAAAATTATATATTCCAAAAAGAGCAGGAACGGGACAAAATTTCCATATATTATTGGCAGCTAGAGTCAATTGTGTTGCCCTTGAACAAAGCACTCAAAGGAAAGTCTCTCCTCCATTTTGGGCGGGATTTAGATTGACTTAGGTATGCCTTAACCTTGTTATTGAGTCAATTCTCCTCCGATTGGTTATCTCTTCCAATCATATGGAGAGTTCGTTCGTGCCTCCTGCATGACGAACTTATACAGAGTTATCATATGTGCCACATAGTCATCATTGAGTCGTGGTTTTGTTCAAGGGAAGTAAGCCTGAGAAGGCCTCTCTACAATGTCTCTTGACATTTTTTGCAGTCGGCCATCCCTGGTTTTCAGTGTCTTGTTTGTCATCACATCAGTTGTATTGGTCCTTTGCTCATCCCAGTTTGACAAGGTCTCCATTGACTTCTTGCTGGCGGATCTTGTCCTTATCGACAAAAACATATTGCTCTGAGGGTAGGCCTAGAGCCACATCCTGGCCCTATTTTCATTATTAATAGGTCACCTTGTGCTCAGTATCAATTAATATCATGGGTCTTTGAATGAGTGGTTTCCCTTGCGTTCGACATCAACTTTCATTATCACACATTGGGATTCATTCAGTGCCTTGGTTTCCATTTGACACTATTGGTGGATTCCTCATATTTGTATCAGCTTTCATTATTGGTTGGTTCAGAGGATTTCTATCATGCACTAGTTACATCTTCTGTATGCGAGAAACGTGCTTTGGTTGGGTTAATACATCTTTTTTTGTCTGATTCCTACCACATTATTGGCCTACAGGTTAAACTCGTGCTAGATTGATGAACGATGCCTTAATTCCTTCCTTCTAGCGGATCGTTTCCTATCAACTATGACTCATTGCTCTGGGGAAAAGATCTAGAGTCCATTCGGTTGTACCTTGGGGTTTGCAGTCATCAGTGGTAGATCCTTAGCTATCAACAGTGGGAAACCATCATTGTCCCCTAATTGATAGATTCTTCTAGGTGTTCGACCTCAGCTCATTCATTCGCACTTGTTAGATTGTACTGGGTACCTTGACTCTCATTATCATTATCAATGAGTAGTGTCACGTTTTTTAATGGTATACATCAATGACCTGTAATAAAATGATTCCCCACATGGTCAAATTTAGATCATTTATTCCCATTGTGTAGAAATGTACCACGGCAGTCGATGAAGACCTCGGGTTGCATCAACATTCTTTGGTTCAATTATCAGTTGCTCCTGTTGTTGCTAGTTGACACCATCCACATTATATGTTGCAGTCCTTTACAGCAACATCTTATATGCTGGATTCGAGTTGCGATTTGGTATTATCTTATTCCATCATGTCCATTTGGTACTATTGGGATCAGTTTTTGACATCAGTGATCAACGTCATCTTTTAGCTTCATTTATCATCTTCTTATATGTGATATTTAGACATGTACTTGTTCAACCATGATCAGATGATCCGTTATGTACTTTTAGTTTTTTTATACTTGTATACATAGTGGATCCACTTCTACTTGATATGCAGACATGCTTTACTTTCTCTAAGCATGGGTATCCTCGCCTCACATAGCTGTTTCTTTCTGATCTCTTTTTGATGGCTTGGCAGGCTAAAATCTGGTGAAGTCCTCCTTAGTTTTCAACAAGTTTCCTTTCCATATACTTAATACATTTATGCCATCATGTACCCCTTTTGACCTCATATATTAGGGGACATCTGTTATAGCTCCAAATATCACCCATGGTATTTTTTATGCTTGGTTTATGGCCTAGGGCAACCCCTCCTTCCAGACTTTGTCCAAATATTTTTAAAACAGTGTTTTACTCCGCTACTTTGCCCTGTGATAAAAATGTGTACACGCGGTTAGTCAATACCCAACCCACATATATGTGTTAAAACACTTTAAAAAATTAAATTTCCTTAAGTGTGGGTAGAGTTCACGGGTTTTACCTATTGATTACCTCCTAGTTCCCGTGGCCCAGTTGTTTCCTAACTGCTTCTCAACTAAAAAACTAATTGGGAGAAGTATAAATAGACTTCCATGGGAAGGCCTTAAGGAGGAGAGAAGAGATAGAATTACTATACTGAGATTATCCCCTGACCAAGACTGAAGTATCCCTGTGCTTCAAGCACTTCCCCAAGTTCAACAAACCCTTGTTTCCTTGATTGTCAATATTCTCCCACTTGCTTGAGATATCATGGTATTGGTTATGGAAGGAGGTGTTGAAGACTGGGACTAGATGGACCTAGAGGATGGTTGCACTTGAAGCCAGCAGAAGAAGACTCAGGTGAACTACTTCCTTGTTTATTATAGTTTTCTACAATAAAAAGAAACATTGTCTTGTTCCTGAGATTGACCTTGTTTATGCATCAGATTTTGTTGTAACTCATGTATGAATGTCATTTGGATGTATAACTAATCATCTTACTTATATGCTATAAAGTTGATTTCATTAAAATGATTTATCTATATGCTGCTATGTATGTTCGGATTGGTTGATTTGTAGATTCGAAGATCATCAGGAGTTATAGAGGGTCTGAACCCTGCTAGAACTACCCAAACGAAGGACATCCAGGGATGTTCATCCATACATAGTTTGTTTATTTAAGCATGTTGCCTAAGTTGTATGTATGTTTCTTGTTGTAGATTACTCTTTCTCTGTTGGGGTTCTGACCCAAAGCCCTAGGGTACTTATTCCCATAACAGAGATACCAAGAAACAGAGGTAAGTGTAACTAGAGAAGGACAACTCTTGAACATAGAGGCAAAACAACTAGAAGTTTGGCAGCTTTTGGATCCATAGGATCGATGGTCATGATGACGTGGCAGAGATAAAATGGAAGGCAAAACTAAAGGGCCCAAACCTAGGAAGGTCAACGATACAGAGGAGGATATCCCAACCCGACACAAAGCAAAAAGTGTTATGTTCAAGACTAGTCTGTCGACACAACTGATAGATTTCCAAATTTTCCCCCACCATTTTTGGCAGGTACCACAATTATTTTTAATCGCAAGCTTGAAGGGGATAACATATGCTTTCACTGTAAGTTCATCCTTCGGATGAATCTAACCTAGTAAGTTTAACGAGCCTTATGAAGGAGAAGCTCATGTTCGTCATGTGACGAATCCAATGTCGTCTAATAGTTTAATGAATCTATAAAAGATGTAACTCAGTATATTTTTCATGTTTAGAGAGTTCGAAAAAGACACGTAAAAGAAAACTCCACATGGTCCCTTTTCGTATGTTGTGTTTCTCGAGTCTGATGAGGTAGAAAATAATACTTGAGAGAACTGCTTGACCATTTCAGTCAAGGAGTACCTTTTTCGTAAATAGTGCCCTCCAATCCGAAAAAGGGGTAAACTTTTACTGGGAACACGACGTTTCACATCCGTTAACGAGTTTGAAATGAAAAGGGATAAGCCATGTTTTCACTTTTAAAGGGTTGGAGAGAGCAAACCCCCCATTTTATTTTCTTTTACGAGTCAAAAGGGAAAAAATACTTGGCAATCTTTTCATATAAGCTTAACGAGTTGAGAAAAGAGATGAAACATGACTCATCGTCATCGTCAAACATCCATCACCTATTAGTGTGCCAAAAAGTAAAGTGTATTATCTAGTTATTGAGGCAAAATAGGTTGAAATATTTACAAAGACTTGATATTTTTATGAAAAAATGAATAAAAAGGAGAAAAGTAAATATATTTTTACCATTAACAATTTTACCTTGCTGTGAAAACGTTTTACTCACGTTTTCTCTAATTGTTCTAGAACAAATTGCGGGAGATCCGAGAGGTCAATCGCTGAGCCGTCAGTTATAGGTAAAAGCCAAAGCCTTGAGCTCCATTTTCATGTCCATCATTTTTGTTTTTAACCATTTTTTTATTTTTTTGAGGGGATTTTGCAAAAACATTTTCGCCCTCAGTCGGAACAACTTCGGGGAATGGAATCGAACCAGTCGAGGATGATTAACAAAGCTAGTCGTGTCGTCGGTGTAACTATTTTTAAAACAGGTGCATCGACATCTTGAAAACGGAAAAACCACATTTCCTCAAAAAATCACCATTAAAACTCAAATTTTATGGCCCAAGCATGATTGCTGGCTGAAATTAATGTCTTTTGCAGGAAAGAATCACTGAAAATGGTGGATTGGAAAGAACAGGAACATGAGGATGTTGACACCCAGGCAATGAATGATCCAAATTTCCTGTACACTTTGAGGGCTTGCGGGCTCCTCAAATTCCTTCTCGTTCCAGGGATGTAGGCCCAACCTGAGTTAATTCGGTACCTAATTAGTCTTTGGGACATTAATTAGAATATATTTGTCATTGGTGACTAGAAGCTAGAGTTGGAAACTTCAGATATATACTTCATCACTTGACTGTCCTAAAGAGGGGAACCAGTAAACTTGTATGGGTCACGACAGATTAGGGCAAGCATATCTTCATTACTTGTTGAACACTATCCTAAGGCCCTGAAATCCAAGAGTGGGAAGATTGAGATTTCCATTTTTCGAGATCTAACACTGAGAGTGCTCTTGTTGACCATCAATAGAGAAGCAGGGTCCGGGGTGCAACATGAGACCAACAATTCGAAGTTCCTATATGCTATTGACTTCACAACACCTACGATGTTCAACTGGGTAGAGGCCATGAAGATCAACATAAAGTGCCAGCTATCCAAAGTTAAGGCGAGGAATCTGAAGCAATCTTGCTGCGGATATGTGCTCGTGACGTTCTTTTTGGAACAGGTACCACTGTTCCAATATCCACTAACTGAGGTAGATCCTCTTATGCCACGCGATCCGCGAATGACCCGCTGGAGTCATTTGACTCCTAGGATCACTAGGGGTTAGAAAATGTCATACAAACCTACATTCTTTTCATGGCTACGATGAAAAAAAATCATCATGGAGTACTAGCCATATAGTGGCACCGACCTCCGAGGAGATCCAAACATGCCCTTACTAGATGGAGAGGATTTTGACAATGAAGGTAAAAAATCAACTTTTTAATTTTGATATCTTTTAATTGTTTTTGGTATATATGTGCTTATAAAATTTCTCTTGTTAATGCAGATGTTGGACCAAAACAATCTACTGGGATGTACCCAATAGCCAGGCCCATCCCCTGCCCTATTGATGCTATCGCTCCTTATCAGGAAGGGAGTGACAACGAGAAGGAGGTCGTGAGGAACCTTGTGGGGTTGACTCATGGCATCCCAGAGTATGCTAGGGTAGGAGACATTCCTCATCAATTCCAAAGACACACGGTGGGAGTCTCAGATCGATCCATTGATTGCTGACTCATGTTGCACAAGCTATATCATGCTACCATGATCACCATGCTGATTAGTTCCTAGGTCGAGAACTTACATTTTTTTCGAGGAATGAGAGCTGCCGATGTTATTTTGGACACACATATTATTTTTTAGGGTTCTGATGTATCAAACATTATCACCATATATATATATATATGTGTGTGTGTGTGTGTGTGTGTGTGTGTGTTGTATTTTCTTGTCTACTAAGGTACAAATGGTTTGTTTTATCTTCTCACATGTTGTAAATGTGTATCCAACACATGATTAGCTAATGCATCTGACAATGTATTCATGTGTCTAGGAATATGATGATATGTAATGTAATCAAAATGTCTTTTCAATAGAAGGATACAGAGATACATTCTCAATATTTGAGGGTTTCTGACATAATATTGCTCGTTGAGTTGAAGGACGACAAGCTATGAATCTAGGTTAACAACCAACTCTCTAATGTCAAGAGCAATGGCTTATGAAAACAATTCGATGACCGCATTATATTAAGCAATGTTTTTAGTTGTGCGGCCTAGACAGATACATTGAAGGTCAATCAATTCATCGTTAGGGTCATAAATAGCCCATGCCGCGGATGATAGGTTCCGGGTACTATGGAAAGCACCATCAACAAAACCAATGTGGGGAGTCACAGACATCTGCAAAGCAAGAAAAGAATAGTAAACAGGAAAGTTGTTTGAAAACTAACACAAAAAACCACACTGCACAAAAATGAATGACACACTAATGTACACAAGTGACCATGCAAGATGAACTAAGGATAGTACTTCTTGAGGAAAAGCTTGTTTTGAGGCTTATAGAAAGGATCTCCTTCATAATCAATAAGCTCATAGGCTCCTTTCTACAAAACACGTTTCAAAATGTAGGGCCCATGCCACATCGGTTCGAACTTGCCTACCCCCAGCTTATTGTTATCTTGGTCGTATAGTAAGACCAAATCCCCCTCAGACAATGCGTGAGGGGAGACCGACTGATTGAAATGGGATTTGACCCATTTCTTTTGTGCTTCGATGACCAAGGCGGCAAGACAACGAGTCTCATCCAGTCATTCTAAATATAAGAGGTGTTCCTCTTAAGGTGACATTTCAGGGAGGAGTTCAACAGCTAACTTGAGTGAAGGAATCTCACATTCGATCAAAAACATTGCTTCTAGATCATAGACCAACTGGAATGGTGTGAAACCAGTTGTGTCTTTGGTTGATTTTGGTAGGCCCACAGAGTTGAAAAGAGCATGAGATGCCAATTTGACTTGTGCATCCAAATAACATGTTGAAGCATTGTGACCAAGACTTTGTTCACGGCTTCAACTTAGTTGTTGGCATGAGGATAATATGGGGTCAAGCCATCGTGGCACAAGCCCAATGCAGATGTCAGCTCAACCATCATGTAATCTCTAAAATGGGAACCATGGTTTGTGACAATAGCTTGAGGTACATCAAACCTGGAAATAACATGGTTGAAAAGGAATTGAGTCATCATCTTACCGTCTATAGAGTATGTAGGCATGGCTTCGGCCCATTTGGTGAAATAATCCACAGTGATGATAATATAGCCATGCCCCCCAGCCGAACGAGGGTTACATGTCATATAATCGATGCTCCATTTGGCAAAAGGACCAACAATATTGATGTGGTGTAGGTGAGTGGGTGGGGTATGCATCTTGCACTAGTAAATTTGGCATTCGTGGCACTTGTGAACAACAAGAATTCAGTCCTTGAAGATAGATGGCTAGAAATAACTAGCGAGAAGGATTTTTTGAGTAGTAGCGTAACCAGACATATGACCACCATAGGCCCTGAAGTGGAAATCATTGAGAACTCTTTCAAATTCCTCGATCATAAGGCATTAACGAAGAACTGAATCGACACCGACATGGTATAAAGTATCGCCAATAATACAGTAGGGTTTGGAGTGATGTTGAATCCTTCGGTGATCATCCTTAGTCAAGGCAGACTGAAACGTGGACATCTAGAGATACACGATGATATCAATGTAGCATGGATCAAGGGTGCTAATCAGAAAGAGGGTCTCATCTGGAAGCTATTCATCTGCACTAGCAGGAAGAGACTTAGAGGGAAGGGAACAAATCAATTCAACGAAAACAAGTGACTTCTTAGGTTTGGCAGTAGTAAATACCAAATCAAATTCTTGTAGGATCACGATCCATTTAGAATATTTTTCCCCCAGCAATTGAGGAGTCTAGATATAGGTCATGGGGTTGCATTCAAAAATCAATGTATTCATGTGAAGAAGGATATAGTGTTGAAAGTGTTGAACAGCCTGGACGGCAGTTGAGGCCAGCTTCTTGACATGTGCATAATGCATTTTAGTGTTAAGGAGATTCTGACTAAGGTAGTAGATCACATGTTCGTTTCCTTTGTCATTGTCTTGGACCAAGACCATAGCAATGGTGCTAGGGGCCATGTCTAGGTAAAGGAAGTAATCTCAATAATAATCCGGCGGGTTCAACAGAGGAGCATTTACGAGGATGGCCTTTAGATCATCAAAATATTTTTGGGCCACCTCGTCCCATACAAAGGGCATTCCTTGTTTTAGCAACTGGGTAAATCCTATGGCTAGCCCGACATAATTGGGTATAAAACAACAGAGAAAGTTGGCCTTTCCTTCCAGGCTCTAGAGTTGATCCAGTGAAGATGGAGGGGGTAAATTTACAATGGCCTCAACTTTTAGTAGATCAAGGAGAATACCGTCCTTGGAAACGATGAAGCCGAGTAGTCATCTAGATTCTACACAAAAAACACATTTGTGTGGGTTTAACCGAATGTTATAGTGTTTGGAGTGCAGAAAAATCTGTCGAAGATGGTCTGGGTGATCTTGGCGCCTATGAGAATGAGTAGGAAGGTCATCCAAGTAAGGCTGGATAATGTTGTGAATATCATGAAACACATAAGAAATTCCCCGCTAAAACATAGCCCCAACATTTTTGAGGCTGAAAGGGAGATTTTTGTACACGAACGTACCCCATGGACAGATAAAAGTTGTCTTTCATTGATTGGCTAGTGTGATGTTGATCTGGTTGTAACCAGAAAAACCATCCATAAATATGTTGGGCGTGGGATCCCCACAAGACATGTTTTGGGGCTTAGAGCCCAAGTGTTGACTAAGTCCGATGTAAAGACTCCACGATTTGTAGGTGCAGAGCGCGAAGTTGTAATTGAGTCATACTTCTGACTGCCCTTACTTTTGTAAATGTAGTGTTGGCTTGAGAGTTCAACCCATGGTCCACGACCATGGGATTTTATAAATAGGGTGAGGGCCTAAGTGTAAAGATATTAATCAAGTAGAAGAAGATCTAATGATGAAGCATTGAGTCTAAGTGGAAAGTCGTGTCTCTGGGTCGTAGAGTAGGAGAAGGCTCTGCAGCTGAGTGCACAGAGGCCTAGTAGTTTGCAGTTGAGTGCGCGGCCCCCTGTAGTTGAGTGCGCAAGGCAGGTTGAGTCTGTAACCAGTTAAAGAATTAATAAAGATAAGTTTTACAACGTTTCTATGTATCATTTCCTATTTTATGCATTGAATTATATTGGGAATGAATTGCAAGTTTACTGTTTATTCACTGTGTGAACTTCTGTGAATGTGATGAATAAGTGAATATAATATAAGGTATCTATTTACGTGAAGATAACTAACTGTTATACGAAGATAATTAGATCCGTAGTGTGACTTGGGGAACTAGCGCAGACCACTACTTTAGCAGCACGAACCTCCTTAGCCCCTGGCTAGGGCTGCGCGAATGCCTCGTAGGTTAGGAATGTGCGCAAAGTGACCTACGCGAAGGTATTCACAGTTGGACTAAATCGACCCCTCATACATCTCAAGGGTGTGGAAACTTGGTTCTAGCATCCCCCCATACTGCTTCGGGTGAGACCTCAATCCACGCTCCGCGGACTATTGCCGAAAGGGCTAGTAGTATAAGGATTTTCTTAGCTAAATAACCCCGAAACTAGGTCAGGCCCCATCAAGCCAAAAAATGGTTCCATTGTCGGGACCAGAATCCGCATAGAGATGTCTGATGTCATATCATTGGAATCCAACTAGAAAAGAAATTGAAGGTTGGTTGAACAGGAGAATTCACGAGTTTGCAGTGCAGGAGAATAGGAATCCATGGCTATCAAAGGAAAAGTGGTTAGATTGTTACCTATACACGGAGATCCACAAAATTTTCTTCGCACCTTTCCCTACTGAGCTGTACGAGTAGTCAAGGAAAGTGGAAACTCGACAATCCTATTGTGTAGACCGTAGAGTTGGTATGCAGATTGGAAGTATTGGAGGATAAGATCGCATGCACTATTGATCACTGGCTCAATCGGATTATAGGAGGATTCATTACTGAGTTTGCAATAGATACTTCAGTCAACTATAGCGAGGTATAGTGATGCTTTCTCAAATGACCACATGGTAAGTACATAAAGTCTCTGAATACTTGGATTAAAATGTTACTATGTGGAAAAAGGGTTATGAAATTACCTTGATGTCCAAAGCTATGCGAAGTGGAAAAACCTACAAAAATGAAGGAAGGGACCCGAGAATAACCCTTTGACTTCTCCTACATGAAGGGACGAGGAAGAGCTCGTGAAGGTCTCACTGAGGAGTGCGATCAATTTCATAAGGCAGAGGATTCCGCGCATAACACCCCCACCCACACCACCACCAGCTTCACCGTCTTCACCCCCATCTTCACCGTACCACCATTGCGAGTCAATATAGCAACCGCAATAAAGTTGTCAGTGTTCAAGGGAGTAGGAAATGAAGATCCATACCAGTTTTGGTTCATTATAAGGGTTGTATGCGAAGCACGAGGAGTTACGAATGATAACATAAAGAAAGAAATGTTGGTCAACACTCTACAGGATCGCACTCCATCGTGGTATATTAAGAATTCTAATGACAATCTGAATGTGGGGATTGCAATATCTAAATTGCACTAAACAGAGAATTTAGAAGGCTGAAGTCAAAGGTGTAGTCGATCATGAGATTCAAATAGATCACAATGCTACTAGGCGAGACCCCTTGGGAATTAGATCAGAGATTGAACTGCATGATTCGCGAAGCTAATATGACTTTGATGGATGGAGAGCACCACAAATGGTTTGCAGCATTGCTAACGCTGCATTTGAATAATGCACTGTCACAATAGAGGTTAATGACTGAGGCAGAGGCCTTAAAGATTGCGATGAGGCTGCATGAGACCCCGATACATGATCCTAACTTGGGAGTTCAGCAGATCCATGCATAGCTAAAAAACTCATTCCTTGAGATGCAGAGTCTGAAACAAGACAAGACAACCCAACGAGAAGTGCACAAAGAGGTGTGGTGCATAAAATGCAAGGGTCAGGGTCAGGATAAGGACCATTTCCCTATGTTCATGAATTAACTTTCAGGAGGAGGACTGATGCCATTAATATTGAAGGCATAACAAGAACCTAGTGCGGTGACTGCTTTATGGTGCACGATTTTTCAAATAAGAGGAAAGCATGCTACAGACAATTGCCATTTGTTACAGAAGTACACACAGAATTCACAATAGTTGTTTAGTAACTTTTGTAGATCGATTGGACATGATGAGCACACCTATAGAAGCTATGAGCTGATGACGGATATGACTCCCACCTATAGAGTTCAGGCTGAAACACAACCCCTTGACCAGAACGCAAGAGTGGTGCGAACCAAATTTCAAAGGGCGCGGACGAGGCTGATGTGGAGGAGGAACTCGAAGAGGTCACAGAAAACTGATGTGTTACAATTGCAAAGGACCATGACATTATGTCGTGATTGTACAAATGAAACATGTCCATCATGTCTGTATTGTACCTTGTTTGATCACGAGACGGAGGATTGTCCCACGCTGATAGCTAGGTTGCACGACAAGGGAGCGCTCCAAACTCCCCTGATGTAAAACCTATAGATGATGAGGTATAAGCCGCACAAGGAAGACCCCAATGTGAACATTGTGCTCCAAAGTGGAATCACCACAGGAGATGATAAAGGAAAACAACTTGAAGATAGTACTTGGGTTCGTAAGGTTCCGACAAAAAAAACAGAGTTTGATTTGGAGCATGATAAGGAAACCTTCATGGAAGCTAGGAAGAGCTTCGCTGATGCCTCTACTTCAGCAAGAAAAGATAGATTAGAGCCAGAAATGGACCCATCTATGCTTATGACATTCCTAGAAACATGCATGAACCTACTGCATGATAGTAAGGCTATAAAGGGATTGTAGAAATTCATTAAGAGATGCATTGGGACCGCTCTAGGAGAGCCACATGTAGTCCAGAAGATTTGAAAGAATGTGATGAGGATGGGAAGATAAATGAGGTTGACCATGCAGATTGGAGAATACGAGATGGACCAAGTAATTCTGGACCTAGGATCAGACGCGAATGTTTTGGCGACGTAGACATGGGAGCGCATTGGAAGGCCTACACTACAATGGTCTCCTATCTAGTTGTGAATGGCGAACCAGAAAAATATAATACCCATGGGGAGATTACAAGGAATCACCATGGATATTGGAGGGGCAAGTGCACTAGCAGACTTTGAAGTGATAGAGTTTGTTAATGACAGCAATCCCTATTTGGTGCTCTTAGGAATCGATTGGGCCACTAACATGAATGACATGATTAATCTAAAGAAGCGTAAGATGATTTTTGAGAAAATTCTCTACGCGTAGTCGTACCTTTGGACCCTGCAGAAGGATCGTGCTACATAGAGCCAGTGTGCGACTATGAAAGCGACGATGATTTGGATTGCATCTACAAGATAACTGCATGAGAGAAAGACTGGGTAAATCCCACTATGGATGGATGGATCTCATGGGAGCGTGAAATCTCCTGTACATCGAATTTGGATGAAGAGATAGAGTGATGGCAAAACTGGTTACACGAGGTAACCACGTTGAACTGTAACATGATGACAAGATTGTTGTGTTGCGTATCGACGGAAGTAAGGGATCTACCTACTTATGATGGGTTAAGTGAGGTAGATGCTTTCTTGAATAGATTTGAAAGGGAGGTGCCAGAAAAACAACGTTTTGAGGCTTTGAAATGCGTACTACATGCTACGCCCGCGAGGTGGTGGGGAATGCACCAAGGAAGCTTTGAGGACTGGCGTGAATTTAGGAGAATGATGCACATGCGATTTGGGAAGCCTTAGATGTGGCTAACAGATAAATACAATGTATGGGATGGTCCATGTGTGCTTCTATCCAGGTGGGAAAAGGAATATGGTAAACAACCTGCACGGATGCACAGGGACTTCACGTTGGGGAACATGGTTAATAAGTATGTGTTAGGGAGGAAATTGCGCAAATGGTCCCTCCAGTTGGGATGATGGAGTGTGGAAAGAAGGACTGTGTAGAAGGTTACCCATGCAGAAGCCTTTAATGAAGTGTGTGAAGCATTGAACCAGGTATATAATGTGCAGCAAAGTGATTGGGACTTGCATGTACCAGCAATTTTGTGTGCTTATAGGACAAACGTCTTCTAGGCTGGCCTATGGAGCAAATTTTGTAGTCCCAATAGTGTATGTTATGCCTAGTCCACGCATAGTAGTGCGGATGGTGTTATAGACATATTTGGGCACTACAACCCCAATCTTATATGTCGATAAACCAAGAGCTATTTAACCCTAAAAGTGTTGTTTCATACCTTAAAGGATCATGGTCAACTAATTACATCATTCCCCAAAAGTTCCACCTAAAAAACCACTCAGAACTGGCCAAAACTGGACCATACTGACTACCTCACTGTCAGAGGTGCAATGCATACTGACTCCTACACTAGCCAGGTGCAATGCATACTGAAGAGGCCTTCTGTAGGGTGCAATGAGCGAGGATGGAAAAATGTCCGAGACAGTTTTCTAAGTGGATGCTCATGGAATCTTCCATAAACTTCTCCTATGACACTTGCCTCTCTGAATTCACCCAGGGATGAGTAAGGGATCCAAGAAATCTCCAAGTGGAACTAAGAACAACAAGTGGAATGACACTAATAAAAAAACCAGAGATGACTTACACCCTTGCAAACATCTATAAATGGATCCCTCGTCTGAGAGATCTAGAGGCTGGAATTTGGTAATTTGCAAGGATGTGTTAATAGTTTGTCTTTGAGAAAAGGCATTGTATTGTTGGGTGATCTTGCTTTTCATGAGGTGAAGAGGGATTCGATGCTAGGAGGATGATGCTGGATCAGACAACTGGGTTGTAATTTTCCCTTCTACTATTAATAAAGTTCTTTGATTTTTCCTCCATACAATCGTGTATTTTGTTAATGTTGTTATTTGTGAATGCCATTGTATGATTAATGCATTTCCAATTCTGCATTGTTTATGATATAATAGATCAAGATGATTTGATGGTGTTTTGTCACTTTGCTTCTACAGGTATTCATTGAGCGGGATAAGTGGGAGAAGAGGTGCAAGCTCTATTAAGGGAGAGAGAAATCAAGCAAGGAGTCAAGTAGAAGAGCCAAGTTGGTCGCTTATCTCCTCTCTTATCTATCATATGTAAAGGAAATCGCAAATTGCTTTGATTGTTTGTTTCTAGGATAGCTACCAATCCTAGAGGGACTAGCAGATCGAAAAGACACTAGTTTTCCCAGAAATAGGTGGATATGACGGTTTGCGGAGCCTTAGAAGAAGGGATCGCACAACTGAATGAAGAAGAATTTTGGGGACCTGAGGAAGAAATCAGACACGGTGATCTTAGGCTCCAAGGACTCGTGAAAGAAAGAGTACGGTTAAGGGAGAAAAGCTCTCTGGTGGAAGGAGAAGTCAAGATGATTGAGGGAGAAATAAAGAAGGATTTTTTCAATGAGAAAATTGTGGTGATAAAACAGGGTGTGCACAATTACATTGACAAATTTGGGGACTACTGCTGAGATTTGTTCAGATTGATGCCTTATATTGGAATGTATATTACTAGAGGGATCACCCATGGTGGCATGATGTAGATGGTGAAGTGCGTGATGCAAACAGTAAAAATAAAAGGAGGATTTTTTCCAGGAAAAGTGATGGATGGTCGGTTGAAGCCGTATACAGGTGGCCCGACTGCCTAACTAGCTATCAGAAGCACAGTCTTAGCACTTTGAGCAGTTGAAAGGAGTGAGGGACTATAAAATACTCTACCTGAGAGCTGCGTGATGTCGGGGCTGCGCGCAGGAGTAAAGTGTCACAAGGTCTGCCACTGCGCAAGGGTGGTTGCGCTGCCACGCAGGTTGGCTTGAAACTGACCATTGTAGTCACTATTTTGGATGTCATGCTTGACATGAGATCAATTGGAGCAAGTGGCAGGAATTTAAGATGAGCTTTATGGGAAAGATTTGGGAAAATTTTCCGCTAAGGGAGCATTAATGGACCAGATTTGGGGGCAATAGTCGAATTCAAATTCAAAAGGCGCTATAAATTGCAAAGGGCTACCCAACAAACAACACTTGGTCATTTGCGAATTGAGCTGTCGTGCGCCCTAAGTATTCCCAACCGAGACCTGTTTGTCCTGTGGAGAGCATTATTTGAACAACTGATTGAACGGTTGAGAGATTTTTGGACGAAGAAGATTGCAGCATCTGAAGAAGCCAGTGAAATTGCAAAAATAACCGTCGAAGAAGCCACGTAAGCCATGACCATGGAAGATGCCCCTAAGAGCACCAGGATTATTGTGGAAATTTGTAAATCCCTGTCCCCACTAAGACTGAAGAAAGATAAGAAACCCATGATTCTAGTGCACATGTCCCCTCGAAATCCACTGAGAAGTAAATTGACCACAGAGGAAAAAGGGAAACCAGTTAATTTGGAAACCGATGAGGAGGAGGTAGATCTTGAGGACATCCTGATCGAAAAGGACGAGGACGAAGACATGGAGGAAGAAACTGAGGCTACAAAACCTCCAACCAGGCTTCCTGCGTATGTCCCTCCACGGAAGGGGAAGGCAAAGGTGCCCAAGGACCTTGATGAGAGCAAGAGCTCTTTATCGACTTTGCTCATCCTGGATGATATCATTTTTGAAGGAACACACCTGGGATGGGTACAAGTTTGAAGTTCGAATATTGGGATCTCACCAACCATGATAAATTCCCTCACTTGGTGACCGCATAGCTCATGAAGTCAAAGCAAAACACCACGGTGGGAGTCATGGAGTTGGAGCCATGCAAGTGGTTACGTGGAGGTGAAAAGGCAAGGTCGTTGAACCTGCTCTGGGTGTCACATTACCATCGTGCCCCAGTGACTATCTTCATCATCAGGCAGCTGCTCTTCCTGGTGCATGGTGGGTGTTTGTGGTTGGAGGAGCCCATCACCAACGTGGACCACTTAATCCCTATAATTACATGACTCCCTTGTAAAGGGGAAGACCCAATAGACATTTTGGAGGGTAAAAGCAATGATTTTGCCATCGCGGAGGCTATGAAAAAGAAATACAACCTGGAGAAGAAAAAAGGGGCTACGTGATCTCTAGTATCAACAACAAGGCAGTCAGATTTGCAACCTAGATACTGGCAGGTACGGTCATGCAGAAATACCATGCAGATGAGGTGCCCGCACTAGTGGTTGTACTTGTCGAACAGTGTACAAAGGGGGTCCAATTTAATTGGTCCGAATTCTTGTGCAAGGAGTTCATGGAGAATTGTTGTGAGGTAGAGGAACAAGGCAATACCTTCCACTATTCATGGCTTCCACTATCCATAGTGCTAGTGGCTCGGGAATTGCCTGAGGACAGCCAGTTCCCCATAATTGCAAGGGATCTCCCGAAAGCCGTAAAGTATGCTTCACTGTCGGCTACTAAAGACGTGCAACGTATCCACAACAGTAAAATATTCTAGATGTTCATAGAGATGAACATCAGGATGGGGATTAACTGCAAGCTGCAACTATCACCCACTATCTACAATAGCCTACAAAGTTTCGCAGAGTTTAAAGCAGACTTTCATCACATCTACCTTAGGGAATGCAAGGACCCTACCAAGAAGTGGAACAAGCTACCATATATGGCCATAGATGATGTGATCTTTGATGTACTTGAGACATAGCTGCCAGAATGGTGCGCTCTAGACATCTCCACAGTGGAAAAGTCTGTTGCGTAGAAAAAGAAGGAGGAGGAAAAACTACGCATGGCACAGTTGGCGGAAAAGAGAAGGAAAGAAGCAATAGTAGCAAAGGTGCAAGGGGTGTGGGACACTGTGCAGACAACAACAAAACAATAGGAGGCCACAACAGAAGTATAGAAGGTAGTAGAAATGGAGCGTGAGGGATGAAAGTCGCCTTCGCCTTAGCAGAAGCAAGAGATGGAAACAGAGATAAAGGAGGGAGGTGTGTACCCACAGACAACGTCGACACTATTGAAGCACCAGCACCGAGAGAGCAGATGGGGTTGTGCAAGAAGGTAAAAGTGTCTAATATGTCTATCGACTCGATCACCCTTACCGAGGGGGATCTGCATGATATAGGAGAGATGGTGCGAGACGTCACCACAGAGGCCCTCCAGAACTTTGCGGACGAGAATCAACTTGTGTTGGTGGCCCTCTGAGCATAGATTCAAGAGTTGGAGGTGTGCACTCCTCAAGATGATACTCTCTCGACTAGCCTCGCAGTAGGAATAGCCATAGCTGAGGAAATGTTGCACACTCGTATGAACAACACAATAACGCTACCAAAAGGGGCACTGGTTACCACAAATGAGGCCGACAAGCCTACAGTCAGTGCGTTAAAAGGAATAGGGATTAACATGGCTATGCTCCCTCGAGAGACACTTTATGTTTTGCAGGATGGGATTACTATAGAACTGTAGGCTAGGGAGA
This sequence comes from Pinus tabuliformis, assembly GCA_031772625.1. Taxonomy (NCBI): domain Eukaryota; kingdom Viridiplantae; phylum Streptophyta; class Pinopsida; order Pinales; family Pinaceae; genus Pinus; species Pinus tabuliformis. Next base: position 1,538,256,443 of record CM062804.1, read on the forward strand.
GCCACACGCTATAGGTGTTGAGTAAACAGAAGGTCAACATCGAGCAGTTGAGCTTGCAACGAGATGAGGTCATGTCTTAGAACAAGAAGATGGTATATGTCATTGAAGAAGCCTACCATATGGTCCCTGAGCTGGCCATCCTAGCAGAAGTACCAACAGAGGCACACATCGAGAGGTTAGAAACAGGGGTGCATGAGGCACGAGAAGAAATGGCCAAGGTTCAGTTGGAGCTGAACCTCCAGATAGCAGAGCTGTGGTTGAAGGTGTAGCCTTCAACTCCTCTAAAGGTAAGGGAATAGTGCACTTGCTCCATTACATTAGGGACGGAGGAGATCAACAGTGCAGTGAGGGAGTGCACCAAAATGTTGGAAGAATTGTTCGAGGTCCTCACCACTCTACAGGAGGACCCAAACATCCAGTGCATAGAAACACATGCATGTGAGCTACAAAAATAGTATGAAAACATCAAAGGGACCGCGCAGATAGTGGCCCTCACACAGAGGTTTGTGCAAATGTAGTAGGCCAAAGAGATTAAGGAGAAAGTAGATGCAACGCGACACAAAGAAGCGATTTTGAAGGTGCACGTTTAGCCTTGGATTGATGACGCCTTCGTAATCACAAAAAAAGTTGAAGGAAAGCTCGTGTAGATGTAGGGGATGTAAGAATAGATACAGGGGAGTAGTTTCGACACCGTGGTCTTGGAACAACATGTACAAGAGATACAACAGGCAGCTACTTAGTGCGCTACCAACCTGGTAGCGGTCCGAGCAAAGTTGGGAGGTCTTCGCGCGAAGATCTCTATACTGACAAAGTGAATCGAGGGCAAGTCACAATGTTTGTGTTGGCATCCCATTAGGAGTGGAATCCCCCCAAGACAAGTTTTGGGGCTTAAAGCCCAGGTGTTGAATAAGTCTGATGTAATGACTCCGTGATTTGTGGGCACAGAGAGCAAAGTTGTAATTGAGTCATAGGTTTGTCCACCCTTACTTTTGTAAATGTAGTTTCGGCTTGAGAGTTCTACCCATGGTCTGTAGACCATGGGATTTTATAAAGAGAGTGAGGCTCTAAGTGTAAAGATATCAATTAGATAGAAGAATATCTAATGATGAAGCATTGAGTCTAAGTAGAAAGTCATGTCTTTGGGTTGTAGAGTAGGACAAGGCTCTGCAGCTGAGTGTGCGAAGGCCAAGTAGTCCGTAGCTGAGTGCACAGACCCCTGCAACTGAGTGCGTAGGGAAGGTTGAGTCTGTAACTGGTTAAAGCATTAATAAAGATAAGTTTTACAGTATTTCTATGTATCATTTCATATTTTATGCATTGATGTATATTGGGCATGAATTGCAAGTTTACTATTTATTTGCTGCACGAACTTCTATGAATGTGATGAGTAAGTGAATATAATATAAGGTATCTATTTATGTGAAGATAACTAACTGTTATAAGAAAATAAGTAAGATCTGCAGTGTCACTTGGGGAACTAACATAGACCTCTGCTTTAGCAGCAGGAAGCTCCTCAATGCCCAGTTAGGGTTGCGCGAAGTCAAGTATAACAGGGCGTGAAGGCCTCGCAGGTCAAGAAAGTGCGCGAAGTGACCTACGTGAAGGTATTCACAGTTGGACTAAATTGACCCCTTAGACATCTCAAGGGTGCAGAAACTTGGTTCGAGCATCCCCCCATACTGCTTGTTGGGTTGTGTTATATTCTTTCCATGACTAACCTACGTAGTGAACCAGGGGGTCAGAGGGGGGGCAGAGGCCCCCCTTCATTGCGCCGATTATGCAGTGGGGGGGTCACAGGGGTGGCGGCAGCCCCCCCTGTCTGGGGGGTTTGAGGGGGGCAGGTAGACCCCTCTATGGGGTCCGAGGCAATGCCCCGACAATTTTTTTTTGTTGGACCCTATATTAGGCTGGGCGAACCTACCTATGGTTTTCAGTCCATGTTATTGGATGCTTTGGCATGTATAAATATGTATTGTAACATTGAAAGGAATATAATGAAAAATCAAGCTGGTAGTCCTGGTTTTGGGATCTAGCGGAAAATCTTTGTGTATATGTGTTTTATGTGTTATGCTCTCACATATTTTATTTTCTGTGTTTTAGAATTCATATGCAGGTAATTTCTGGATGGGGTTAACACCTACATTTGGTATTAGAGCTTTTTTCGCTTCAAGGGGATGCCTTTGTTGCTGGGGGGTTTCACTTGGGCTTGTGGTAGACCTTTTTCAGTGGGAGATCTGCAAGATTGATTCTAGTGGTGAAAGAAGATGGTGAGCGGTGGAAAGATAGAGATCGAGAAATTTAATAGTCAGAGTTTTGAGTTGTGGAAACTAAAGATGGAGGATCTATTGGTGGATAAAGATTAGTGGATCACAGTAGATCCAGATACTAAACCAACGGGAGTGTCTGATGAAGAATGTAAGAAGTTGGATTGGAAGGCAAAGAGAATAATACGATTGTGTGTCTCAGATTCAGTATTGCTGAATGTATCAGGGGAAGCTATAGCGGAGGCTTTATGGGACAAGTTAGGGACTTTCAATCTAAGTATTTGGTGAATAAACTTTTCTTGCAGAAAAAGCTATATAACTTGAGGATGAAAGATGGAGACTCAATGACAGAGCATCTAAATGAATTTAATACGGTGGTAAGTCAGTTAGCACCTATTGATATTAAAATTTCAGATGAAGATAAGTGCATCAATTTGTTATGTTCTCTACTAGATTCGTGGGATATTCTAGTTATTACAATAAGTAGAAATGCAACTTCCTTGCATTTTGATGAAATAGTCTCATCCTTGCTGACAAAGGAGATGAGACAGAGAAGTATGAAGAGCCAGAATGGTGATGCCTTGTCTATACGAGGACGATCCCAGAATAGAAAGAAAAATAAGTCATCGAGTGGGAGATCTAAATCTCTAGGAAGATCTGTAATGGTGGTGTGCTGGAAATGCAAAAAGGAAGGGCACTTAAAAAGGGACTGTAAATCTAAAGCTCCTCATAAAGGAAATGGATCTCATGATGCTCCTTCTATAGAGGCAAAAACCACCTCAGATGAAGGTGTGGATGTGTACTTGGCTTCTTCAAGTACGCATGTAGATCATGAGGCATGGTTGATTGACTTGGGAGCATCCTTTCACTTCACTCCCCATAGAGAGTGGTTCTGCGAGTATGAGAAATATGATGGTGGTGATGTCTTCTTGGGGGATGACAGGAAGGCTAGAATAATTGGTCGCGGAAAAGTAAAGTTGAAGTTGCAAGGTGGAAGGGTTAGAACACTTCCAGGTGTTTTGCATATTCCTACATTGGCTAGAAATCTGATTTCTGTAAGCAAGTTGGATGATGCAGGTGTAAAAACAGTGTTCAAGAAGGATACCTGCAAGATGGTTTGGGGAGCACTGGTATTGAGTTGGGGAGCTCGGACTGGAACTCTGTACAAGCGGCAAGGTAGTACTGTTGTTGATGGGTGCAACCGTTTTGTGGTTCTTGAAAGTGGAGCAGAAAATCTAGTGGTCTCTGGAGAGAAGACCATGTTGTGGCATCAAAGGCTTGGACATATTGGAGAGAAGGGCCTTCGAATACTTCATGATAAAGGTATGGTATAAGGTATGAGTAATAGCTCTCTGGACTTTGATTTCTATGAAAATTGTGTATATGGGAAGCAGAATCGGGTGAGTTTCCCCTCTGGTGGTAAGAGGGAAAAACAGATATTAGAGCTTGTGCACAGTGATGTGTTTGGACCTGTGAAGGTTACATCACTGGGTAAGTCTATGTACTATGTATCATTTATGGATGACTTCTCAAGGAATACATGGATATATTTCCTTAGGAAGAAATATGAAGTCTTTGACAGGTTTAAAGAATTTAAGGCTCTGGTGGAAAACTAGATAAAGAAGAAGATTAAGGTGTTGAGGACAGATAACGTTGGAGATTTTTGCAGTAAGGAATTTGAAGAATTCTATAAGAAGTGTGATATATCACAGCATAATACTACTTCATATGCACCTCAACAAAATGGAGTTGTAGAAAGAATGAACAAGACGTTGATGGAAAGGGCAAGAAGCATGCTTGGTGGTGCCTGGTTAGGACAAGAATTCTGGGTAGAGGGGGTGGAGACAGCATGTTACCCAGTCAACAGATCACCTTCATCAGCATTGGAGGATAAGACTCCAAAAGAGGTATGGACTGGTAAGAAACCCTCTCTTTCACATCTGAGGGTATTTGGCTGTGATGCATATGTACATGTTCCAAAGGAGAAATGAACCAAGTTGGATAGTAAATCTGAAAAGTGCGTATTTATTGGGTATAAGGATGGTTTAAAGAGTTATAAGCTTTGGAACCCAACAATAAGGAAGGTTGTGTACAACCGAGATGTGGTGTTAAGAGAGGTGAAAGATGTTATTAAACATGAAGTCCAATGAAAGGAACCTGAGAAGATAGAGTTTGAGGTAAAGGAAGAAGAATCAGACTCTACAGTAGAGGAGGAATCAGAAGTTGAAGAGACACAAATTCCAGGTGTAAGAAGATCAGTTTGAGAAAGAAGGCAACCAGAAAGGTATAGTCCATTTTCTTTCTGTTCAAATTTTTCTTTATCTATTACTGATGAAGAGCCCAAAACTGTGAAGGAAGCAGTAGATTCAGAGGATGGAAAGCTCTGGAAAGAGGCCATGGTTGATGAAATGGCATCTTTACACAAAAGTGAGGGTTGGGATTTGGTGGAGTTGCTGGCTAGAAGGAAACCCATTGGCAGCAAATGGATGTTCAAGAAGAAGACAAATGTAGAAGGAAAGGTGGAGAAATACAAAGCTCAGTTGATAGCAAAAGGTTATTCCCAGGTGCCAAGAATTGATTTTGGTAATATTTTTTCTCCTGTTTCCAAGGTAACTTCTATTAGGTTACTTTTATCTGTTGTAGCTACTTTTTATTTTGAGGTAGAACAAATGGATATGAAGACAACATTTCTTCACAGGGTTCTGGAAGAGGAGATCTACATGAAGCAACCTGAAGGCTTTACAGTGAAGTGTAAAAAAGAACTGATATGCAAGTTAAGGAAGTGGTATCAGAAATTTGGTACATTTATACGGGGACTTGGCTTCACCAGAAGCAAAACAGATCACTGTGTGTATTTTAAATTAATTGGTGACTGTGTTATTTATCTGGTCTTGCATGTGGATGATATGTTGCTGGTTGGAAATGACAAAGAAATTATCCAAGATTTGAAGACCAAGTTGTCCTCCAAATTCGACATGAAAGATCTTGGCGCTGCAAACTATATTTTGGCCATGGAAATGAAAAGAGATTGGACAAAGAGGAAGCTCTGGTTAAACTAGAGGAGGTATATCGAAACAATATTGCAGAGGTTTAATATGCAGGATAATGAACCAGTGAAGGTTCCTATTCTTGTAGGTGTAATGTTATCTACTGAATAGTGTCACAAGACACAAGAAGAGGAAGAGGATATGTCCCGTGTTCCATATGCAAGTGTAGTCGGTGGCTTGATGTATGAAATGCTCTATACTAGACCAGACATTGCACATGTAGTGGGAGTATTGAGCATGTTTATGTCAAAACCAGGGAAGGAGCACTAGACAGCAGTGAAGCAGGTTTTCAGGTATTTGTGTGGCACTAGTGATTATGGTTTGTGCTACCAAGGAAGACGAGGATTGGACAGAGTATTGGATATTCATGGATTTGTTGATGCAGACTAGGTTGGAGATCTGGATCAGAGAATATCTATAAGTGGGTATGGGTTTAACCTATTTGGAGGTGTCGTCAGTTGGATGAGTAAGAAACAATCTGTAGTGGCACTATCAACTACAGAGGCAGAATACATGGCAACCACTCATGCAGGCAAGGAAGTAGTTTGGTTGTAGAGATTGTGTTCAAGTATGGGATTAGTACAGGGAGCTATAAGGATAGACTGTGACAACCAAAGTGCAATGTTCTTGGCAAAGAACCCTGCTTATCGTTCAAAGACAAAGAACATTGATGTTCAGTATCAGTTTGTGAGGGATATGATAGAAGAAAAAAAGGTGTTGATGGTAAAGGTGGACACTCTGAAGAATAATGCAGATGCATTTAAAAAATTTGTGAGCTCTAAGAAGTTATCCTGGTGTAGAGAAACAATGGGCATTTCAGGGTTGGAAAAATGACTAAGCTCTCCTATGGCCCCGTGTGGAAATAAAACAACAAGTGGGAGAATGTTGGGTTGTGTTATATTCAATCCACGACTAACTTACGTAGTGAACAGGTGGGTTAGAGGGGGGGTGGAGCCCCCCCTTTGTTGTGACAATTGCACAGAGGGGGGGGGGGGTCATAGGGGGGACAGCAGCCCCCCCTATCTGGGGGATTTGAGGGGGGCGGGTAGCACCCCTCTATGGGGTCCGGGGCAATGCCCCAGGATTTTTTTTTTTTTCTGGACCCTATATTAGGTTGGGCAAACCTAACTATGGTTTTTGGTCCATGGTTTTAGATGTGATGGTTTTTGGTCCATGGTATTGGATGCTTCGGCATGTATAAATATGTATTGTAACATTGAAAGGAATATAATGAAGAATCAAGTTGGTAGTCCCGGTTTTGGGGTCCAGGGGAAATCTCTGTGTATATGTGTTTTATGTGTTATGCACTTGCATTGTTTATTTTCTATGTTTTAGAATTCGTATGTAGGTAATTTCTGTACGACGTTAAAACCTACACTACTTTGGGTGAGACCTCAATCCGCGCTCCATGGACTGTTGCTGAACGGGACAGTAGTACAAGGATTTGTTTGGCTAAATAGTATTGAACCTGGGTTAGGCCCCATCAAGCCAACAAAAGGAAAAGATCTCGCTCCAGGCACATTCATAAATGATTTGATCAATGAAGGTAGTAGGATAGTTGTCTTTAGGAAATGCATGATTGAGATCTTGATAATCAACGCAAACACGGATCCTACCCTGTTTCTTAGTCACCGGGACAATATTGGACACCCAATCTATAAGGGGGATGTGATAGATGAACCCGGCTTTGAGAGGCTTTTCAACTTCACCCTTAATAGTGGCGACCTTTCTAGGGTGCACCGGGCGAAGCCATTACTGAACGGGCTTCGCATGTGGATAAGTTGGTATTTAGAGAACTACAATGATAGGATCAATGCCATGCATTTCTTTGTAGGACCATGCAAACACATCACAGAATTCCCTAAAATAGAGTTGTATATGTCTTGATCTCATCCAGAGAACAAGATACCTTAATATGAACGTGTTCAACAATACCACATTTGATAGAGATATCAATCGACATCGTTTGGGTAATATTACCCAAATTTCCTTCCGACCATACTTCGTGAGTGACGATCAGTAGTGGAAACGGAGCAGAGGACTCTTCGAAAACATTAGACATGACCACTGGACAAGGTAGGAACGAGGAGCGATGATGAGTGTCGATCCAAGGTGGTTCGTCGAGAGACATGACTTCCATGATACCTTCATTGGCAAGGAAGGTCTCGGTTAAGGGATCAGGTGATTCCAAAGTGCAAAGCCATGTGGATTGAGAGTATGTATTTAGAAATGTCCTCGACATAAAAGAATCAAAGGATGCAGAACTCGAAGCCAAAACAATTTCCACATAATGGACTTCGGTGGGACTAAGCAGCATAACCTCGCCCCAAATATCAATAAGATCTAGTAAAGGTATGACCCAAGGATTAGATTTAACCGAGATCATGTTGACAGAGGCAACATGAGGAGGTGGGAGTGGAAGAATTCCCATTAAGGCAGAAGAGGCAAAGAAATAAAGCTAGTCAACAGTGATAATCTTCCCTTGATGGGGAAAATGAATCACGCGAAATAAAGAGGAGGCCACGACATCCATGGCATGGGTCTAGCTTTGGCTAAGTAGAAGATTATAATTGATATTGGCATCAATAATTTCTACCTTGACTTACATTGTCTTGCCTTCCAAATGGATGGCAAGGTTAGGTAAGACACCGAAGGGTCACGAATCATGCCCATGGAAAGCTTCCAAAGTGTTCAGAGATTGGTTCAAAACAGGAGAACCAATTGCCTTCCAACACAGAGTGAGCATGACGCAAGTGGAAGCACCTTTATCGATGATAGTCCAGTGGATGGTCTTCTCATTGATACTTACCTGAATGAGAAAGGCAATCTAATGAGGGAGACATGAAACTTGGTTCTCTAGATCAAAACATATAAAATTGGAATCGGTGGGATTGATGCCCCCAATAGCTGATAGCAAAGATTTCTGCTGTGATGGGCAGCTTTGGAGCACCTCAAGAGCTGACATGGCTGATGGCACCTGAGCCAAATCCTCAACTATATTGTAGTGATGAGCGGCTTAGGCATTGGGATTATATGAGGATTTCTGCAACACACCTTGAGAGGGTGGTCATATAGCAGAATCAGGGTTAGGGCGCTCAATATGAAGAGGGCCAAAAATTGAGGTAGAAGAAGAAGGTGCAGATTCTTTCTCTTTCCCAGCTATCAAAGTAGGAGTTTGATAATCTTTTGATCTAGTAACCACGTTAATAGGCATACTCATCATGAACACTTGAGGTCCGGAGGAAGAAGATTGGGGTTGGTCAACCATTTGGGTCTGTTGAGATGGAAACGGATCTTTGAGGACAACGAGGTTCCCTTTGAGCAAGCGACTAACTTCAAATTGTCGGGGAAAATCCTTAGTGTAGTGATCTTCCTCACAAATGAGGCAAGGATACTTAGGCTTCCATTGCGAATATTCGCTAGCAGATGATTTGGGAGGACCCTGTTTTGGGGCATCAACTTTACCCTTGCCTTTGCATTTCTTCTTTCCTTTCGAGGATTTGTCCATTGCGGTAGACTGGACAACATGGACCTCTGAGGTTTTACCAAGGCTAGGTGGATTCTGGGACAAACTATTAGGAACAACATTTGAGACCGACTTATGTTTGGAAGAATATTTAGTAGGGGTCTGGGATACTGAACCAATAAATCCATCAACGGGAGGTACAGATTATGACTTTGGTGCTACGGGATCAGATGATGGCCATGGAGTATCGAGTAATAACTCATATACAGTGCCAGACTGGGAGTAAACTAGATCCAAGTACTGGGCATGAGTGATGGCTTGCTCTTCAGTGACACATCCACCCATAGCTATGTCACGAGCAATTGGGGCCAAGAATGATTTGGTGAACCATTCAATGAAAAACTGATCAACAATCTCAAATTTGATCAGGAAACATCTATATCTCCATTCATGGATGTGATCAGAGATGTGTGTTGTAGTATCTTGCTTAAGCGATGTGAGAAACTAGGTGCTAGTTTCATAGCAAACCGACAATTAAAAAATCGTGAGGAAAGCCATGGCTAAAGAGTTAAAGTCATGGTAAGTAATTCGAGGCGGCTCAATGTAACAATTAGCTGCAGTTCCCATGAGGGTTCGTTGGAAAAGATGGAGATGAATGGAATCGTCAACGTATGAGTTCGATGAGCACCAGAGGTGATATGTCATCACATGGGCCTGAGGATCTTCTTTAGCTTTCCCAACGAACTTTGGACAATCGCTTGGTATCTTGGATGACATCAGAGGCCAGTATGGAGAATGAAGTATTGGATCATTTGTGAGGCAAGATACATTTGGCAATTCGAGTGTAACCAAGAATGGAAATTGGGTGTTAAAAGGCATGGGAGGTTGATAAGAGGGTCTGAATGGAGGATCCCATTCCTGTTGGTAAAGATTTTGGCCCCATAGTGGGGGAGTTTGGCCATATGGCATCTGAGGCTACCCCAATTTTGGATTATCTTGACCATAGGGAGGATTTTGACCTTCAATACCTTGGAAATGTCCGACCATAGGTTGTTGATAAGCAACGTATGGGTTAAAAGGCTGTTGAGTCTATTGACCTTGGACATATGGATATTGGACCTATTGTCCTTGAACATATGGGTGATGAACCTGTTGCCCCTAAACAAGAGGATTTTGGACCTGTTGTCCTTGGGCATAAGGTTGATACACTTGTTTCCCTTAGACATAGGGATTTTGTACCTGCTCCCCTTGACCAAAAGGATTTTGAATTTGGTGACCTAAGGCATTAGGGTTTTGTACCTGATGCCCTTGGCCAGTATGATTCTAGACCTATTCACCTAGGACATTAGGATTTTGAGCCTACTGCTAGAGTATTTGACGTTGACCCTACCCTTGCAAGGGTTGACCGCGCTGATATGTATACAAGGATTGCTGCTACCCTGGTTGGTTCTTTTGTTGCAAGGGCTGAACTTACAGTTACAAAATTTGTCCCTAAGGCTCTAAAGGTTGGCCCTGCAAGGACATGGGCTGAGAGGTGTGTCGATCATATTTCATCTCCTGCTACATGATTTTCTGCAATTGTTGCAAGGGTTGACCTTACAGTTGTTGTAGTTGACCTTGTTGTGGGATCATTTGCCCTTGCGGTTGCTCGGAGAGCCCTTGCTGCAAAACAGGTTTCCCTTGCAGTAATAAAGGCTTCCCTTGTTGTTGTAGAGGTCATCCTTGTTGTTGCAAGGGTACTTGAACAGTGCCTGGGAAATTTCCAAACTAAATCTGGCCATAGCAAGGTTGAATGTACTGCCCGTATTAGAGGGTGTAAGGTTGATTAACCATTTCTTGATAACCATATGGAATGTAAGGAGTTTGGTATTGGAACTGAACCCCATAGGGCTGCTGATACTGAACATTGCTCGATCCAGATGGACCAATAGGATTCTGAACCTATTGGTACTGGACATTACTTGATCCATTAGGATCAGCAGGGTTGTGAATAATACCAGAAGAAGGCTAGTTCATGCCAAGCATGTGAGCTTGTGAGCCACTCACATTGGTGGAACCTAACACCATATAAACATTCACGTTATCCCCCTAGGTGGTGGCATAGCTTGGCCACTGACTAGAGGGATGGAGGAACTGACAGAGACATTCCTCGAAACTGTCGGTTGTGCTTAATGGGTAACTAGGATTGACGATACAAGGGTATTTGGAATGGCAGGTTACACTAGGACTGAGTTAATAGCTTGTTAGGAAGTCATGTTCACAATTAATGAACCTGAAGTAGGCATTGCGCCTAATGCCCAAATAGGGTTATGCTAAAGTGACGAGGCACTAGGTGTACCTGAAACCAACTGTGCCAAAGACACATCGTTGGGTGGAAAACTAGCGGGAATACCCCGGAATAGGGGAAACCCTTTGGGGGGAAAAGGAAACTCTTCCTCCTCAATAGTGTGTGGAGTAGAAACCTCAGACTCTTTTGGAGAGGTGACTAGAACATCGCCTTCAAGTTCCATGTCTAGAAACAAATGACGACGAATGGCTGAAGAAGTACGAGGGGATAGTTCCAAAGGAACACCCAACTAGTCATATGAACTATAAGGACGCTGTGGTGATATCACAAGAAGGTCAAACAAAGGATTCGGATGGTAGATAACTAGTCTATGCTGACCGTTAGTGGTTGGTGAGTTCTCGGGAGTTTGAACGGGATTGTCTGGAGGTTCCGAGGCAAGATGAGCAGATGACCCAGTATCAAAAGTAGGTGGAGGATGAGATGACAAAGGTTGAATGCTCAGAACAATTCTGAGTTCAACACCTTAGTCCTCGAGTGACTCTAGTAACTTAGGAAACAACTCCTCAAACAAGCTTTCAGACAGAGGAGAGGAAGAGGAACTGGGTGAACTAGATGGTTTAGCCATCATGACCTTGTCTTAGTCAACAGAAAAATTAACTTCAAGGATTTGAAATGTTCTTTAAGGGAAACTCACGATTTGGTCTCAGAAAATATTAATAGGGTGTTTTCGAATCGTGGGCAATAAATTATTAAGACACATAAAAGACTAGTGCTCTTTCATTTTTTAAGAGTCGAGAAAGAAACAAAGATGACTCTATTTCTTTCGATTGGAAACAAGCTTGAAAGGACAAGTGCTCAAATGATATTTTAAGTTTAATGAGTGAAAAAGATCAAATGACTGCTCTATTTGATCTAGGTAAATAGGATTACCGGGCAACAATGAACAACAGAATACCTCCTGGCGAACTGAGAGGTACGAGCAGGAGATTTCCTCGAATGGTATGCTCGGTGTATCACATTTGCAAGGTGGCTGACTCAACTTCCTAAGGATAAAGGATTTCAGCCAAGAGGGGTCTCCCGTTATATACTTGACAATACAGGGAGTACAAATCCATACTAGCATTGTCTAATGCCGAAGCTAACAACAACTGCTAGGTTCAAAGATGTCAAAACATGTTTCTAGCCTAGACATTATAGATATGGTCATTAAATTTCAAATGCACCTTAGGTTAATTGAATTCATTTTAAAGTTTATGTTGAGTTATTTTTTAGTTTTCACGTCTTAGTGATGTGACTTGAAAATCCTTAAATGCAACTAAATGAGACAAGACCCTTTCAATTCGATGAAATACCTATACTAGAGAGGGTAGAAAATACTCAATCAAATGAAAAAAACCAAGCAACTAAAAGCAAAATGATCTTTCATTACCTTACTTTTTCAAAAAATAAACTAATGAAAAATGCATTCCAATTTATAATTTCCTGACAAGCACATATCTAACAGTCCTTTTGAAAGAAAAAGAGTTCTTTTCCTTTTCCAAATTCCAATGCAATTCTAGTCTTTTAGTGATATAAGTTATCGTAGAACAATGATACAACAAACTAGAATTTCATACTTTTTCATGAAACAATGAAATAAACTTTTCGCGTACAACTCTTCAGTGAAAAGGTTTTTGAGACAATAAGCTCTTCAAGTAGATGAAAACATGAAAATAGAGGCTCATTCAGACTAATGAAACATGGACTTTACCAACAACAAGACAAGCAACGTGATCCATGCTGGAAAAGAAACGTTTAGGAAAGCAAATGAAAACATTTCAAACTTGTGTAATAGAGGTCAAAGTCATGAAAGGACCGAAAATAAAATGCAAGGAGTAAGTACACCTACAACCCGATTGACTGAGTTCACAAACAACTGAATGGATGACAAACTAGTTGCCCTAGTGTCGCTAACCACCCAATGACTCAAGCAATCAAGCAGAGAGATGATAAGCCAACAAACAAACAAAATCATATGAAAAGTAGCTTTCTAGTCAAGGAGAAAATGATCTAAAAGGCTTACAGGGTCAAAATCATAAGAGTAGAACACATTGGCCAAGATTGGGGTCCAACCCTATTCTTCAATTATAGGTGTCGGCGCGATTGCCTAACTGACAACAAGCACCAGAGGTTGGTCGACGCAACTGTTCCTCAACATATCGCACTAATCAACACGACTGTCTGTGGATTAAGCACGCTAATCAACGGAGCCAAGAAAAAAAAACAATTTTTTTTGAAACAGAGACCAGATCTGCTACTATGAATTTCAAACTTAGGCTAGTAAGAAGGAGAAAAGAAACAGAACCAAAGGGAAAAAGTGGAACTAGAAAATTTCACACGAAATCATGAAATCCAAGACAAACAAAAGGATTGTTTCCCCAGTATGGTCACCAATTTGTGGTGAAGTAAAATTATAGGTGTGGACACAAACAAATTCATTTAGCTCGATGATGGGTCTAGTCACAATAGATACATTCTATGGAAGATTTCCTTAGGTTAGAACCAATTAGAGGGCCTACCTCTTAGTATGCTTATCTCGTTTGATGATGTCCTTGTTTTCTGGCTCCAACTATCTCTCACTTCCTTCTTCAAACACATAAAACAAGTAAACAACAACAAAAAACAACCATGATAATAGAAAAATTATAATTCAACGTACTTAACAAGTCAAGAAACATTAAGCCATGAATATGTAAGATGATAAATCATGTAGAAAATTAATCGATATTTTCATATATATTGATATAAAAAAGAGGTTACAACCATTGTCTTGATGTTGTGGTTCTCCTCTAACAATACCAAGTTCCCACACACTTCTGCTAGCATTCCATGATGGCCTCAATCAACAATAGTTTTAAGGATCTTTGCTTTACGCTTCACTTCAAACCCAGTCACACTTCTCCCTCACACAAATAGATAGCTACAACTATGAATAGGTTATTGTTTACTCCAAACCAAAATAGCACTAGCACACCAACCTTAACACTAGCTTGTGCTTGGGAAGAAGGAAGGTTTATAAAGGACGAATGGATTGGAGATGGATCCTCTCCTCATGGGAGAAGGCCTTATCCCTTGAAGTAGTTCCATCATTATAGGGGAAAGGAGCCCAAACTGACATCCTCGACCCCATCCAGCCAAACCATTTACCAGACTTCTGTTACGAAGCTTCTAGAGCTAGAAGCTTTGACTCTTAATTTAAAAGAATTTCCATAACATGACTGGCTTGACTAGAACATAGCTCAGTCGCTTCGGTCAGCTGTAGGGATAATGTTAATCTCTACACATCAACGTAAGGGAGACAAAGGCCATTAGCGCCAATCTTGTAAAATGGGAAAAACAGTTTCAGTGGAAATGGTGCAAAAGGGAATTGATCTGCTCATGAAGAGGGACACAATGGGATTTTCTTCATGAAAGAAAAGCATGTGGGGTTCACTGTAGAGGTCCTCTGGAATTAAGGAACGGGGAGTATAGGGATAGTGAAAAAATGTTGTGTAACACCCACTCATGTAAAGACTTCCAGAGATGGAAGAAAGAGCACTAGAGAGTCTGACAAATTGATGCATGATGCAAGTGAGGATGTGGGAACACTGACGTCAAAAGGCACGTAGAGGAGGTCACTAGATCATTAAACTAGCTACATGGCTCTTATGAATGAGAGTGTAGATATTAAGCCATCATCATTCGAGGAAGCAGTGTAGCAATCCAGTATGGGTTGATGCCATGGATGAGAAGTATGACTCCATTATCATAAATATTGTTGGGAGGTGGTCCCATGACCAACAGACAAGTCAGTAGTGAGTTGTAGATGGATTTACAAATTAAAGCAAGCAGCAGATGAGAGTGTGCAAAAACACAAGGCTAGATTTATGGCCAGAGGGTTCTATCAAGTGGATGGAATTGATTACGATGATACCTTTTGTCCTGTAGAAAGGTACTCATCAATCAGATCTATTCTAGCATTGCTAGCACAAATGGCATGGAAGATACATCATATGGAAGTAACGAAAATATTCCTCAATGGTATGACTGAGGAGGAGATTTATATTGAGTAGCAAGAAGGATTTGAGACCTTCAATAGAGATTCGTATGTGTGTAGACTCAAGCGAACATTGTATGGACTAAAACAAGCACCCCATTCTTGGTACACTAGGATTGAAATCTATTTCAGTGGGTTGGGCTTCACTGAAAGTGAAGCAGATGCACACCTTTACCATATTGTGGTTGAAGGTAAATTATTCCTCATAGTATTATATGTCAATTATTTGATTCTGACACGTGACGAGAAGCTGATAAAATATTTCAAAGAGGATCTTGCAAGAGAGTTTGAGATGAAGGAATTGGGGTTCATGCACTACTTTCTTGGCATGGATGTATGGCAAGGAGACGAGGAACTATTTGCCTCTCAATGAAAGTATGCCAACAAGATAATAAAGAAGTTCAACATGGAGAGTAGAAAACCCATGGAGACTCCTCTAAAAGGTAACTGGGGGAATAAGGTTGTTATTTTGACTGAAGTAGTAGCCTATTTATAGACAACTTGTGGGTTCACTTATGTATTTGGTGAACACATGACTGAACATGTATTTTGTAGTTAACCAGCTTAGTCAAGCCATGGTTAAGCCAACCAAACTTTATTGGAAGGCAGTGAAACATGTGTTGAGATACCTTAGAGGCAGCACTCAATTTAGTCTTTGGTACAAACAGGTAGATAGAGTGAAGTTTCAAGACATCAGAGATGCAAATTGAGCAGGGAGTCCATCCAACATGAAGATAACATCAAGGGGAATCTTCATTATTGGGTCAGCAACAGTTTCTTGGTACAAATGTAAGAAGCGATTAGTTGCATTTAGTTCAATAGAAGCCGAGTACATGGTTGCTAGCCAAGCAACTTGTAAGGCTACTTGGATGAGGAAGATACTTGTTGGGTTGTTTGGTCAGTAGATCGATCCTATAATCAAAATCTCAGAGAATCCATTTTTTCATTATCGGTACAAGCATATTGACATTCGGCATCACCATCTATGAGATTGTGTGCAGAGGAGAATCATGCTGCGGGAGTACATTCCTACATAGAAGTAGGATGCAGATATTTTGACAAAGGCATTGTCAAGATGCAAATTTGAGTTTCATAGATGAAGGATCTGGGTAGAAAATAATCCCTTTCTTGTTGAGAGGGAGTGTTGAAAAAAATGCAACAAGAAAAATACTAATTTAATTTGTCCTTGAATTAAATTAGGATTTAAATTGTAATTCTAATTCTTATAACAACTTCTAATAGTTAACTAAGTTAAGTTGACTCAGTTGTCTTAGTAAATTCGAGTTGGGAATATATTTAGATTCATGTAGAGTGATCCATAAATTTTAGGGGCCTAAGTTGAGTTATTATTGAGTTATAATTATTTAATTCAGTTTAGATGGGTTAAATTCGGTTGAATTAGTTCTAACTAGTGGAGGAACTAGTGAGAGGTCAAGTGAATTAATTTAAATTTAATTCACATGCAATGATCAATCAAATTATTGATAATTCGCTCATAAATAACTCATGCGTGTGAGTTGTAAAAAAGACCCAGTTGAAATTGGAGTTCAGAAACAATGTACTATCAGTTGTAAAATCATCTAAATTAAACAAGTGATGCATGCAATCAGAGGAAGGCTTATGGATGGATTGCACAGTTATGGAGGAGGAATTTCCGAATTAAATATGGACTAATTCCCTAGGAAACTAAGAAAGGAAGTAGGAGCTTGGCAATCAGCGAATTCGGCTAAGTATTGGCTTGAGCTATTTTGTGAAGCAGTGAGATAGATTGTACCTATGCATAGATTGTTCGAGTTGAACAAGAATTGTATTTTCTTCTTAGATCTTCTTATTAACGCAATATATAGATAGCAAGGGTTTTTAGTTGTGGTTTTCCCCATAAAATTATTCTGTTATGTGTGATTGAAATTCTTCCCTTTTTCTGCTTCATGATTTCATCATTCAATTGTTGTTTCTGCTAATGAGTAAAGTAGATTCAAGTCAATTGTTTTATTGTTTTAGCATATTACGATATACAGTTTGAATCTACGAGAAAATTCCACACTAACATGATACATACTTATACATAAATGAGTAATTAATTAATCAATCAAAAGAATGACTAATAGTAAAACTTAAACATCATAAATGAGGGTTATCATTATGTAACCTCATCTTGAGCTAAAGTGTACATTAACTTAGTTAAATTTTATTGTTTTTTCATATATTTAATTTACTTAGTTACTTTTAATCACTTGATAATCCAATTGCAACAAAACAAAATATTCAATGCAAAACCTCTTGCACTCTATAAATCTCATTTTTCTCACATCAACTTTTAACCTCATGCAATCTTTAAATCTCGTTTTTCTCACACCAACGGTTAACTAAGACACCCTTGGTCTCTAATTCATCTTATGGCTGAAACAAAAATGGCACTCGTGAAGTCTAATGGGAAATGTCATTGAGGCTTCCCATCACTAATGATACGAAGGGTCGATGAAAACTACATCTATGGTGTTTATCATAACACCCAAAATCTCACCAACATTCAGAATAAATAACACCACATACACAAGTTTTAACCGAAATGCACCCACTTCAACATTTGTATGCATTTTCATAGAATATGTGTACACACTTTAACATATTTCTCTCTCATACCCATTACAATAATCGCATATACACTTTAGAATGTACATTATTATTTAACTTGGAGTCACAATTATTATCATAATGGTTACATGCATGCCAAAGGTAATGCACTCTTACGACTAAGAAGATGAACAGTGGTCAATTATCATAAAATAATACCACGTCCAATAATTGATCTTAATATTATAATTAAAATACACTTATAGAATAGGTAATAAAACAAATTATTACATAACTCATAATATTTGTTTTGAATTATTGTCTCTATCATATAAGAATTAAAAAATAAATACTTCAATACGTGAAAACTTAATGTATTTGGGTTGTCCTTATCCATTAAAATTTTATATAGAAAAATTTAAGTGAGAAAAAATTGTAAAAAAACAAAAATTATCCCCAAAAAAACCTTTAGAGACAAAACCTTATACAATTATAATAATAATATTTCACAATTATAATGATAACTTTAATGACAATATTTCACAATTATAATAATAATTGTAATTATTATATGTCAAAATTAGATACATTCTATCCAATATTATAACCAATTTTTTTAAATTACTAAATATTAATATAATTTTTAGTTTAAAATATTTGAGCATGGGGTATCTTACTTTCGTCCTGAAGAATCTACATTATTGTGTGAGTTTAATGTGATAAGCGTGGTGGCACATCATTGTTTCTACATGCAAAGACTTGGTCCTCTTTATCCATGCCATATTTGTATATCCGCATATCATAACAATAAAATAATTCAAAGCTCCTTTTATCTTTATTTTGCGAAATTTATATGCCATATCTTGTGTGGTTTTTTAAATACAAGTGAAGGCATGAATGGTTTAAAAAAAAGCTTATATTGAATAAATATAGACAATAAGACGAAATGTTATATGGACTTTATTAATATAAAAAAATTCAACCATGTAAAAGAATAAAATATTCATTGACGTTTTGTCATATTTAAGACCACAAGAATATTACATGTATTTTATTAATATAATGCCGTGTAACAATACAAAATAAAATGTTAACTAACCTTTCATCATGTTGAAGACCAAGCTAATTATATATATATATGCTTATGCTTCTGAACATATAACAAAAAATAATAATCTCTAGTCAGTAAACAAGATAACGTCATAGGCATTTTATAAATATAAAGTTTCCATTAAATAGAATAATAATAATTATTTTTTTTAAATTATGATGTACATTATTGGTAATCTTCCCAACTTTAAGGAGATTTCATATTTAATTTATCCCATTTATGAGCATTTTTATGTATATATAAACGTATAATTTTTAATATAAAATAATTTATAACATAAATTGTGAGAGATGTTTTAAAAAGAATCATAAATCGAAATTGCATTACTCCCTTAAGATCATAAACTTAATATTAACAGAAATGCCCTTTTGATCCTTTAGAATTTTATTAAGATATTTAATATCATTAACATTTGGTTGAAACATCTCTATTTGTTTCCTCAAGCAAGTCTCTTAGATTCCGCATAAAACAAAGTTGTTGGACATCACTTACAAGTGAAAACATGTAGCTATTGATGCAGAATGAATCGACAAAAACATTAATATAATGAAAACGATCTCCACATATATAAGTGTGTGAAATCGACAAACATATTAATACAGTGAAAATGATGCCATGTATATAAGTCTTTCATAAAATCACTGAAAAGTACAAGTCATAAATTTAACTTTCAATGGTTGGTCAAATAAAGTGAAGTTCATAATTCATTATATTCTTACCATAGTTAATTTCTCATATTCTCACAAAAAAAAAAAACAATTTGCATCTAAGTGAATAACTTAATATAATCACCACTAACTTCTTAAATTTAGTCTCGTTTATGTCTTATTCAATGACCAAATTTAACAAACACTAACTTTTGTGTTTAATTTCTATAACGTCTTATTAAGAATTGGGAATAAAAATACAAACATGTGAAGGTCGTTTTATCTTAACATACAACTCCTTATATATAAATGAAAAATATAAAAAAATAAAACCCGATACTGTTATGTCATGGTCATTTTATTTTACTATTAGTATTGTAATTGGCTTGCCTTAAAGCTCTATGGATTTTAAAACTTGTATTGTCTCACCATCTTATTATTATTGTAAGTGCCTTTGCAGGAATCTTGAAAATGAGATCAAACAATTATTTGACATAACATCATAATTAAAATAATTCATCTTAACCAATACAATACAATATATCATGCATACACATCAATTTAAAAGTTAACATTCTCAAATTTCGTGCATCTCCATTTTAATAGTGTCATAAGTTAGTGTAATTAATTAAAGTAGCATTGCCAATAAATTAAAAATCGTTGAGGGTTGGTTTTTTAACTCTTTGTCTTTTTGGAATATATATTTTTATCTAAAGATACTTAATTATAGTTTTACAATAAGAAAAAGTGTAATGCAAAATAACAATAATAATATTTTTTTAAGTAAATTATATAGAATATATTGATTTAATTGATATTTATATTGATTATCATTAATATGGATGATTTATATTCAATTATTATATTTTTAGTTATTTATTTTCATGATTTTAGAGTGAAAAAATTAGAGTAATTAGTTTGCAGGTTATTTTTACCGGTTTATCTTAATTTGGAGAATTGAGATCTAAAACTTTTTGGGGCCATTTTGAGGCATTAAACAATGCTTTATGGCTTACCTCGTGATCATGTTTTACACTAAGTTACATTTCCATCTATGAAACAAATACATCAATTGCATTTCATATGCAAAAGTCATGCATCTCGGAAGTTGACCTTCTAGGCTTACCACCATGGTTTAGGAGGATGCAATGTTTGCCCCCATTACTCATGCTAAAGGGGATAGCCACATGTTGAATATGAAGAAGACTCTAGAAGGTTCAAAGTTGTAACTTGAGTTGAGAATTGAAGGCATCATACTTGAACCCTAGTTGTATATCAGGTTATATTGAAATTGGGCCACTAGGAGTAGTTATTCCATTGTAGGCTATTGTATCTTTTTCGGCAGTAGAGTATAGCAACTTGGAAGGGGGGTTTTAGAGAGCATAACATAGGATATTAGTGTTATGTGGTAGGGTATTACACCACAAGTCATAGGTAACACCATAAAGAGTGCTTTCTCCATTGTACTTACATTATTTTAATATAAAAGAAAAGAGAAAATAGCATCCTTAAGTTTTAGCTTGGTTTTCTCTTATAAAGGTTTCCCAGAGAAAGTATTTGTGTTCATTTTGGATGGTGGGCAATTGTATTTTTTTTTCTTTATTTTGCAAAGTTGATCTATTTCATGCATAAGAAGAAAATTAGTAATTGACAAATCTGAAATCTCAAAGAATTTAACCTTTTGTAGTATATATTTTAGTTTAATTTATCTGATATATTGTGATGAATTTTCCAGTGGATTATCCACTATAGTTTACAGATTATAATGGTATCAAAGTTGGTTTCCTTGGGGTGACTTCATGGGAAGTTGTAAGGGAACCATAACCAGTTTAAGTAGAAATTCATAGAACCCTACCTATTGTTAACGAGTCCCTTCACAACAACATTGATTTGATAGAAGAGAGGTTTGTGAGTCTAAAAACGCAGGCCATAAAACCAACCAATTAGAATTAGATTGGGGTTCCATGTGCATGCACTCAATATAACTCAAAGAGTACTTACCCTATTTGGCAAGTGAGTCAAAATTAGATTAGGAGACCCGATCTTCACAAAATATCTTAAAATGGAGTGAATTGGAAGTAAGTGGAGTTATAAGATAGTTAGAACCAATTAATTACTCTCACATGAAGAATACTAACCAATTAAATTTATTGAATATCAAAAGTAGGAATAGAAGTAAACCAATAAGGGGAGGAAAGAGAAAAATGGTGGTTAAATGCTAGAAAATAGGGAGGAAGTATATACTCACTCTAGGACATTTTGAGCATGGGATAATTCAAATTAATGGAGTGGAATAATCCATATTATCATACAGTTAATTTCTAGTAAAAACAACATGCCATCCTAGGCAGGATCCCCTGCTAAAAGTAAAAAATACTTCGAAATATAAAATTTTCCAAATTATAAGAAATGCTTGTAGTTAATGAAAAATGGTCATTTGAGCCCCAAATAACTATAAGAGGGTATACTTACGCCCATAGTGTAGGTTATAATGAAATCATAATGAACTACTACATGCAATATACAACCAACACCCCCCTTGAAGGCCAATAGATAAGTATGCTAGTGGATGATCCCAAAAAATTCTCAAGAATGTTAGGTACTCATTTTTAGAAACTACGTAAAACCAATTAATAAGTCCTACAAATTTATATCCATTTGTTATAGCCAAAAAATTCATTTTCAGAGATCTTCATATCTCAAAGTGACAATCCCTTGGGTCCATTAAGGAAGGACATCAATATGAAGATTGCAATGCATAAAATTTTCCCTGAAATTTTTACAAAAACTAAAGTTTTTCTATTTGACTGCACTTAAAACATGTGCATACATCATTCTTATGCATAAAAGTGCTCTTGATGGCTTGATAGGGAGAGTTGAAGGGATAACCAACTCTCCAGTTACTCAAAAAATGAAATTTGAAGAGGTAGTGCAAATGGATGAGAGAAAAGAAAAGGTCAAAGTTGATCACTTTTCAAGGATAAGGATGAAAGGACCATAGAAAGCATGGTCAACAAAGTTTCTAGATGCATTTTGATCACACACCAAAGAAATGTATAAAATAAATTTTCTTCAGGGAACAAAGAGATAAAATTTCATTATAACAAAGTGTTGTCACATTAGAGACTTATCTACCTCTTTGAAATAAGTTGCCAATGTTGTGCGTGTTTAAAAAAAGTTATGGTGAGAGGAGGGACATGGAGAAAGGACTGTGTAGAAGCAAATAGTATTTATGTTTTTCTATAGATTCACAAGATCATGCAATTTACTAAAGCACAAGACAAAAATCTACTTCTACTTTCAACCAATGGAAGACAATAGATCGATGAAAACAATATCAACAAGAAGAAGATAAATCAATAGCACATAACACAATATGTTTTTCTGGGGAAAAACACAGCTCAAAACCCTACCTATCTGTATTGCATTAAATCAAAAATATGAGTGAATATACAAATCTTGTTATCAGTAGAACAATTTTGCACAAGTATGCTCAACTCTCTGCTTCACAAGCCAGCTCTTAGCCAACACTTAGTCAATTTCCACTACCTACCAAGCCCTTATTTCCTTGCGCCCTTGGTCAAATAATTTGTATGATCACAATATGATCTTGTCAACATTGAGCTTAATCTGCACAAGCATTTTCTATCCTCTGTCTGATGACTTCCTTTGGTCAATACTTAGCCAAGTTTCCAAGCCTCCAAGCTTCTAATTATTTTTTAGAATTCCTGAGAGAATTAGCCCATATTTAAAGGCAAATTCCTCATCCATAACTGCACAATCCAAAATTAGGTCCTTTTTCTAATTGCATGCATGATCTGTACAACCCGGAAAATCATACCATTGGCAGTACATTGTTGCTACACTCCAATCTCAATTGGGTCTTCCTCTAAATTGACATGCGTGAGTTTCACATGAGGGAATTTTCAATTAGCTGGAGTAGCTCTTGAGGATGCAACAGTGCACCAACTCACTACTAATGCTCTACTAGTTCCAAAAATAGTTAGAACTAATATAACTATCTATAACTCAATCAAACTAAGTTATCTAATTACAACTCAAATAAACTCAATATGGACCCCTAAAACTTATGGATCACACTTACATGACTCCAGTTAAACTTCCAACTCAAAATTGATAAGTTAACTAAGTCAACTTAACTTAGTTAGCAATTAGAAGTTGCTATGAGAAAAGAATTACAATTTAATTCTCAATTTAATTCAAGGAATCATTAAATTGGAATTTTTAGATGTTATTTTTAACATTTCTTGTTTCTATTTTCAACACTCGCTCTCAAACCTCTCAACAAGAAAGGAATTCAACTCTATCTTGATCCTGAACCTATGGAATATTCTACATGGAACACTTCTCTCTAGTGTTGTTGCTACAAGAACTCCAGAAAAAAAACAAGAATCCAACTTGAATTAGTATGATGCATCTGTCATCAAAGTCTTTGACTCTTATTGCCTCTGTTGACTAAAAACTCTACACTTCTATTGACTCTGCCTTTTTGTATTGTTATCAACCCTCCTTTGTGCTCTTCAGTATCTGACTGCTCTAGCCTTTGTCACTTTGATCTCAGACTACATCAATCGACATTGATTCCTCCTACTACTATGTACTTTGGGCTCTCGTAGAGAGGTAGATCCATGAGATAAAACCTATCAATGGAAACTGCCCAATTTTTATCCTCTTGGGACTATCACTTCACATAACCCCACATCTCAACTGGAGGTATGGGTGCATGAGTGGATTCCTCTACTCGGTCTCCTCTCAACTTCTCTAGTTGTGGCTTCTCCACAACTTCCTGGAGCTGCCTCCGAGGCTTCTTCTGGGGTTGCATGTTGAGAGGTAATTCAATCTCCCTCTCTACCACCAAGTCTCTAACCTTTGCCTTGCTACTCAAGGGTTTTCATGCATATTGTACCTCAAGTGCATATAGGTTCTTGACTCGCACATCCATCGTCACGAAATTTTCTGAAAGAAGAGTTGATTTCAAATCGGTGATAGCTCCCTCATTCAAAATATGATTTAGACAATTTGTTTTTAAATTTGGGTTTTTCTTCACAAGGAATCCAGATCTGCAATTTGTTTTTGAAAATTTTCAACAAAAAATTTCAAATGTCCTTTGTAAACTCACTACCCAAATGATTCTTTCTCCTCAATCTTCCAATATCAATTATCACAACTACTTTTGTGTCACTAAGCATTGGCTCACTGATCTTCCCAATAGCAGCCTTCTAGCTCATTGAGAATTCTACACATAGGGTCTTCTAGATCTTCTATGAACTAGAGCTCTATAATTCTTCTCTTCGATATTGTCTTTAACTCTGATACCATGTAGATTATTTCTACAAATCTAACTCTGATACCATGTACAAAATTTCTACAAATGTAGCTCTCATACCATGTATAAAGTTTCTACAAATCTAGCTCCGATGCCATGTAGATTTTCCTATAGATTCACAAGCTCATGCAATTTACTAAATCATAGGACAAGAATCCACTTCTACTTTCAACCAGTGGAAGCCAATAAATTGATGAAAACAATATGAACGAGAAGAAAAATATCAATGGCACATAGCACAACAAGTTTTTATGGGAAAAAACACTGCTCAAAAACCCGCCTATCTGTATTGCATTAGATTATAAATATGAGTGAAGATACAAAACTTGTTCTCACTAGAAGAATTCCACACAAGTATGATCAACTGTTTTCCTCACAAGCCCACTCTTAGCCAAAACTTAGCCAATTTCCACTTCCTTCCAAGCCCCTATTTCCTTGCACCCTTGGTCAAAGAATTTGGATGAATACAATATGCTTTGCTCAACCTTGGGATGAACCTACACAAGTATTCCCTATCCTCCACTTGATGACTTCCTTTGGTCAATACTTAGAAAAATTTCCAACCCTACAAGCTTCTAATTGTTTTTAACAATTTCTGACATAATTAGCCCATATTTAAAGGTAAATTCCTCATCCATATCTACGCAATCCAAAATTAGGTCCTTCTCTGATTGCATGCATGATTTGTACAACTTGGAAAATCATGCAACTAATAGTACATTGTCCCTGCACTCTAGTCTCAACTAGATCTTCCTCTGAGCTAACATGCATGAGTTTATCATGAGGGAATCTTTAGTTAGCTGGAGTAGCACCTAAGGATGCACCAGTGCACCAACTCACTACTAATCCTCTACTAGTTCCACAAATAGTTAGAACTAGTTTAACTATCTAAAACTCAGTCCAACGGAGTTATCTAATTACAACTCAAATGAACTCAATTTGGACCCCTAAAACTTAGGGATCACATCTACATGACTCCAGATAGACTTCCAACTTGAAATTCCTAAGTTAGATATGTCAACTTAACTTAGTTAACTATTACAAGCTGCTATGAGAAAACAATTACAATTTAATTCTCAATTTAATTAAAGGACAAATTAAATTGGAATTTCTAGATGCTATTTTTAACATTTCTTGTTGTTATTTTCATCATAATATACTTGATTGTGGTATAATACAAACAATCTGCTCCCCCATCCCCCGAGCAACATAGTTTTCTTTAATGATTAATGTGTTTACATTTTGGCTTATTACACTGATGTTAATGGTTGTTGCAGGAGGATATATTTTGTGGGTTTTGTTGTTTGTGTGCAAGAAAAATGTGTAGGGAACTTAGAAGCAAAGATATATGGAGTAACCTTATCTATCTTCACCAAATATCCACCTTCCAGGAAAATGTGCACAATTTAATCTTCTCTTGTTATTTATTTATCGTAATGCATATGTGTGTTGTGGGGTTAAGTGACTTAGGAACTTGTTGTCTCTAATAGGCCTTGGGTAGGCTTATGGGTTTAAGGGAGCTTGTTAGTGCAATGAATTTCTACAAAACAAAACTAGAGACGCTACTAAGGATTTCCATTGAATCCTTTTACATAGTACTTGTCTGAAAATCTAGTGGATTTGGTTTGATTTTCTCAATTTTGAATAGTCATAAGGAGTTGTAGGGAAATTTGTTTATGAATCCATTTTCTTGAAAAACTTCAAATAGGTAAAAAAACCCCTTCAACTCTCTCATGTTAGTTTAGTAAAGTTTTTGTAGCTCTATCAATGCTCTGGTTTGCATTCTATTATCGCATTATTTTCCATTTCAACTCTCTATTTGGTCATAAACAAATGGTTGAATTACTCAACTAGGAGTTTTGATTGAGTGTGCTTTGAAATTTTTGCAATTTTCTTGCATGCATATAAGCCTAGAGTTGGGTCATATTCAAATATAGTTTCCTTTGTCTTCTTTTAGTTCATAAACTCTCATATCCATTCCAAATAAGAGGGTTTTTCATCTTTTGTTAGGGTTTTGAATCCTCTTGGATTTGATTCATAGAAAATACATTGGGGGTTAGATATCTCCTTTCCACCATATTCTTATAACCCATTACCTTTACTTCTACTTGTAAGTGTGGTTGAATATTTGAATACTTTCTTTGAATGCATGTTTTCTTGCAATTATGGTTTTTGTTTTAAGTTTGTTTTATTTTTGTTTCGTTAGATCCTTTCACTATTTTCTTGCATTTTCGATTATGACCTATAGTGCATGTTAAAGTGACAAAAGAGAGGGATGGAAGGATTGTTTTCATGTTGCATTATGAACAATATAACTCTCTTATGGATATATTTCATTGAAGGTAAACTATGCATGTTCATATTTTTCATACCTTTCTTTGAAACAAGTCATAACACGATATGCGTTTCACGACATTTACCCTTGACATTTAAAAAATCAACTAAAATTAAGATTAATAAAATTTATCAAACACGTTTTCATTTATTTGGTAACAAAAGAACGTTAGCTTATAATTTTAGGGCCTTAGAATAGGTTGGCGACGTAAACTCTCCAAAACAAACACTACAAATTTGAGTTAGGGAATAGAACTCTATTTGCAATCACAAGGTTCTTGGGAATCCCTTCTAAAAGAATGGTTAAGCATGAGTTCAAATCAAGGCTAGTGGAGTGGTCTACCCCACTTAGCTTGGCCTTGGTGGCAATGTTACATGTCCTCTGGGGTCTCCTTAAGGATTTTGTAGGCTATATACCCTGTCTCTGCGTGTGGATCTAATTGGCCACTATTCCCCCAGTTTGAAAGTTGTACATGGAAACAATAGTGGCCATAATTTTAGGGATGTTACATAGGTGATGGTTAGGGGGATGTCACTTTTGTACCTAGGGCATATTTTGGCCAGTAGGCGCTCAAATCCCCCTGAAGGTGCATAAGTATATTTAAGTGTACTTGTATTGGACATTGAGACTCTAAGAAGGATGAAAACATAATTATCCCAACCATAAATTCATAATTGACTTGTGCCTTGATCAAACAAGATATAGTTGTGGGAATATCCGTTTGATATATTCGTTTATGTGCTTGCTCGTTAGATTTGATAGGTTTGTGTTGTTTGGTCTTCTCTAGTGGCCTTACGTTTTGTCTACTTTATAATATTGCACATCCTTTTCTACCACCATGGTTGAATTTATTTTGCATCATTCCCATCATCTTGAGGGCCTTCATCTTGATGAGGAGGGTCTGCTTTCCCGTAGATGTAATTTAAACCATACCACTACTTCATACATACCTGCTTCACATGCCACTTTAGGTGATTCTCAAGGGGCTAAACCTTTAGATCACAAAGTGTTTGATGAAAATCCTCCATGTCATTCTCATTCCCTCATGACCCACATATCATCACCCATATTCTTAGGTGGGTCTCTTAACTTGATGTTGGGATGGGGTCCCCTGGGTCAGTTTTGGGGTTAAGATAACCCAAGTTTTGATAATTTTTTTGTAAATAATGTAAAGTCCTCGCGATTTGTGGACAGGGACTGCATAAATGAGTAGGAGTCAAAGAGGTTAAGCCCCTTGTTTTATGTAAAGTTTGAGTCACTTTTGAGATCCACCCATGGTCCACGGACCATCGCATTGTATGAAAAAGGCTATAAATAGGTGTGTCTTAGAGAGTCCAAGTCATGGTTTTTTATAGAACAGGATGAAGAATTGGAGGTAATAGTGAAGAGAAGTGGGTAAAATAGGAGAAGAAGGGCTCTGAACCTTAGTGCGAAAAGGCCTAGGTGGAGTCTACAGCTCAATGCATGGACCCCTTTAGCTATCAGCGCAAGGTAGTTTTGAGTCTGTAACCTTGAATTGAATATCAATAAAGACAGTTTCCGAAGAATTCTTGCATGTTTTTGTTATTTCTGTTAATGCTAAATGTTGTCAATGAATGATGTATTTTATGGAATATTGGTTGAATGTTGCACGATTCTCCTAAATAACTATTAATGATGTACGCAATGCATGTTTAAGTAATTTCACGATGACTAATGAATTATCTGATGTTTACTAGTAAGTTAAGTAAATATCCGTGAACCCTAATTTAGGACTGCACTCTGATGCATGTAAGTAGATAGATTGACTATTAAAGGTTTGCAAAGACTAATTGTAGACCTTCGTGAAGGTCTAGAGACCATTTTGATAGTGTTTCAACAGTGTGCCCTAAGAGTGTATCGATCTGCATGATGACAGATTTGAGGCACTGGAAGACATCACACAAGTCTCTAGATGAAGAAACTTGGTTCTTGCATCCCCCCATACTGCTTCGGGTGAGACTGGAGCCTGTGCTACGTAGGTTGTTACTTAAAGAGCCAATAGTGTAGGGTTTTGTTGGTTGGCAGAACTAACTCTAAACCTAGGTTAGGACCCCCTAAGCTAACAAATGGTTAAATTTCCCAGAATGAGATTTTCTTGAAAGAGATGTGTGATGTCGCATCATTGGAATCTGAACAAGAAGGAAATTGAAAAATGGCTGGATCAAAAGATTCTTGAGTTCACGGTGCAAGAAAATAAGAATTCGCGCTTGTGAAAAGAAGACTGGTTGAATAGGTGTCTGTATAGAGAGATACACGAGATCTTCTTCTGCACTTTTCGCATTTAACTGTATGAGTGGTTAGCTAAATTAATAGACAGTCAAGGAGGGTGGAAGCTCTCTAGTCCTATATTGTGGACTCTAGAATTAGTGCGATGATTAGAATCTTCTGAAAACAAGATCACATGGGTTGTTGATCATTGGCTCGATCAGATTTTAGGAGGATTTTTTTACAGAATTTACAGTTGATACCTCAGTCAAGTATAGAGAAGAAAAGCGATGATTTTGCAAAGGATCATGAGGTAAGTATTTAAGATCATTGACTACTTGGATTAAAATGATGTCATGTGAAAAATGGGTGATACCATAGCCTTAATATTTGGAGCTACGCAAAGAAGAAATCTCTTTAGAGATCGAGAGAGATCAGGTCCAAAATATAATCTGTTGATTGGAGCTCCTTTGAGTGACGACGAAGGAGCGGTGTAGGCTTCACTACAAAGTGTTTTCTAGTTGATAATGTAGGATTTCTCATGAACACACCATCCATCCACTCCACCTTCACCTCCACCTCGACTGCATACACCATCACCCACGTCTCCACCTCCACCACCACCATTCAACATGGAAAACACAATGAAGCTACCGATTTTCAAGGGCATAGGGAGTGAAGATACAAAGCAACTTTGGTTTGTTGTGAATGATGTTTAGACAGTGCAATAAATTACTGATGAAAATATAAAGAAGGCACAGTTGGTTACCACTTTGCAGGACTGCACGTTAACGTGGTATATTAAGTATTTTTCTGATAATCCTCTTCCATCACTAGTAGAGACTAAGGAAACTTTAAACAAGGATTTTAGTAAGCCTAAGTATGACTCATAGTCAATAATTGGACTCAAAAAAATCATGACGAGGGTAAATGAGATGCCATGGGAACTTGATCAAAGATTGAAGTGTAGAATTCAAGAAGCTAACATGAAACTCACAGATAGTCAGCATCACGAATGGTTGATAACTTCTCTTCTGCCCTACCTGAGAATTTCTCTGTCATAATAGAAGATAGTAACATAGATGGAAGCCTTTGAAATTGTGATGAGGTTGCATGCATCACCTATTCAGGACATGACCTTTGGGGTACAACAGATCCACTATCAGTTACAGAGCCTACACTTAGAATTGTAGAGCTTGAAGAAAGACAAGGAGACTAATCCAGAGGTGCACGTGGAAGTCTGGTGTCTAAAGTACAAGAGCCAGGGGCACGATAAAGACCAATGTACCATATAATAGAATTATATTATAGGAGGGGGACTAATTCTCCTAAATCCAGAAGCCCCAACAGGGCTAAGCATGGCGCTGCACTATGGTGCTCTATTTGTTAGGTTGTTGGACAACAGGCAACGGATAATTTTCATTTACTTCAAAATTTCATCCAGACATCCCAGCAGTTGTTATGTAACTTCTGCAAATTGGTGGGCCACAATGAGCACCACTGCCGCAACTATGAATTGATAATGGAACAAACACCTACATACTGGATGCAAGCATAAACTCAGCCTCCAGAGCAAGGTGTCAAAGGAGCACACAGAGGTTATCAGGGATGCGGACGGGGATGAGGAGGAGGAGGGAATGGTAGAGGCCATGGTCAGATCATCTGCTACAATTGTGGACAGCCAAGGCACTACACATGAGAATGTTAGAATCAAACATGCTGATAATGTAAATACTATAGCTAGTTTGACCATAATATAGAAGAATGCCTGGTGATGATAGCTAAAAGGCAAGAGCAGAAAGCACATCCTTAACAATGTATGCAAATATTACAGGTGATGAGAGCTTAGCCTCACGAGGAAGATCAAAGTGTGAATATAGTACTGAGAAGTGGAATAACGACTGGCAATGATAAAGGTAAATTGTCTGAAGAGGATGGATGGGTCTGCACAACCCCAGGGAGGGAAGTTGGTTTTGATTTGAATCACACTAAGGAAACATTTATGGAAGCCAAGAAGAGATTCATTGATGTCTACACCTCAAGAAGCCAGGACAAGGTGCAAGAAACCAACATGCCTACAGAGGTTGATCCCTCTATACTTACTACGTTTTTGAAGACCTTCATAAAACTGATGTGTGATAGCAAAGTTGTGGAAGGCTTGGAGGAATTAATAAACAAATGCACCAACAAAGAAAAGGTCCCTGATGGACACTAGGTAGTAAGAAATATTGGAAAGCATAAGGCAAGAATGGGGCACAAGATGAGGCTTAGCACACAGATAGGTGATTATGAAATGGACCAAGTCATTTTGGATCTGGGGTCCGATGTGAACGTTTTTCCGAAATAAACATGGGAAAGAACAAGGAGAGCTAAACTACAGTGGTCTCCTATTTAGCTCAGAATGGTGAACCAATTTGTAATCCATACCCTGTGCTCCTGGGAATTGACTGGGCCATTGATATTAATGGGGTCATAAATTTGAAGAAGAGCACAATGTCGTTTGAAAGGAAATTTCTTCGGGTTGTAGTATCGTTGGACTCTACAGAAGGGGCGCGTTATACTGGACTGGTCCACGATTATGAATAAATTGATGACGAACTGGATCAAATATACAAAATAAAAATGCAAGATCAGGACTGGATCAATCTGATGACAGATGGGCTATGGTGCAGGTAAATTCTTAGTGTAGACAAAAACAATTCCTCTAGCCCAAGAGAGCGGGTCTAGCCATAAACATACAATCTATGGAAAATCAATCAATAGTTGTATTCATATAAATTCAAAAAGAGATTACAACCAGTGCGTTGACATTACTGGTCTCCTCCGACGTATCCCGGTTCTCACACTTCTGCTAACATCTTATGGATAGCCCCAACAATGGAATTTCTAATGCCTCTTCCCTTTAGTCTCAAACCAAACAAAACTAAACACACTATTCTCCCTTAAACATACACTAGAAAGCTACAAGCTATAACTGTCCTACTGATCATTCAAACTCGCTCCAAAACTAGTTTAGCTTGGGAAAAGATAGGTTTATATAGCTCGGATGGAGGGGAGATTTTCCTCTTATCATGGGAGAAGACCTTATATCTTGGGTTTATTCCATCCTAATAAAGGAAAGGAGCCAAAGTTGACTTCCTTGGCTCCATCCATCCCAACCATCTACCAAAATTCCATTACGAAGCTTCTAGACCTGGAAGCTTTGACTCCATATTTAAAAAACATTCCAAAAGAGGATCAAAGTGACTAGAAAAGGGCTCAGTCACTCCATATGACACTAGTGCTAGTTATAATCTCTGCAAATCGGCGTGAGGAAGAAACTGGTCGGTAGCACTGGTCTTGTAAACTGGGGTAAAAGGAAGATTCTTTGGAAATGATGCAAAAGGGAATTATTTTTGTCATGAAGAGGGACATAATGGGAGTTTCTTCATGATGGGAAAGCATGTAGGGTTCACTATAGAGGTCCTCCAAGATCGTGAATGGGGAGTACAGGGACAGTGACAAAATGCTATGTAACAGATGCCCCCTAAAGCATGAAGGTTGAACTAGAGTGAGGGGTGAAATGATTTACAAGTGATGTTGGGAACCAGAGTCTATTGTCGGAAAACCTGCAAGCAAGCATAGATACATATACATCACTGAAAGCTTTGACACATGATACATGAATCATGGTATGGATGTAACCATCCAAAGAATCTTCATGTAAATGGATCCAAGGCATGGTCATAGCCATCCAATAGAAAGGATCATAACAAAACCAAGGTATGGTCATAGCCATCCAATAATGAGAAGGATCGCATATAACAACTCATGATATGGTCACAACCATCCATCTGAAAGATACATGTATATTGACATGATCATGTCCCACTGCCTCGCAACCTGGACCTGTGTAATCTAAGTCCAGGGTCTTGTGCTCCAAATGACTTGATCAAAGTACAAATCCTAACATGTGAATGAATTTGTTGAAGTCGAACATGCTAGAGAGTCGCTTGATTATCGGGGATGTGAACCGTTAACAAGCATGAGAGAAACCACCAATAATGACAATGGCTCTGAAGGTATTAACAACACAGTTCATAGAATGTGAATAAAGGAACTGAAGTCAAACACCTGTGAAATCACCTGATCGAAATTCACTGATGTGAACTTGTCATCAAGTGCGAAGAACTTTCCATTAGGGCATGAAAACTCTAAGGTACTCAAAGGGAGTCTCTCAGCCAACTTCTTGTATAATGAGCTGAAGTCAATAGGAAGTGACCGTGTCGAAGGAGGGTCATGATGTGTCCCACATCATCGACACAAGACAAAGGGATGAAAATGATTTGAGATGATACAGAGAATCAAGAGTAAGTGTAACTACAAAAGGAATAACTCTTGAACATATCGGTGACACAACTCTAGAGTTTGGCAGCTTTTGGATCCATAGGACCGGTGGCCATGATGACATGGCAGAGATAAAATGGAAGACAAAAATGAACGGCCCAAACCACGAAGGTCAATCATGAAAAAGAGGATATCCCAACCCGATACGAAGTAGAAAGTGTCATGTTCAAGAGTGAGTTTCCGACACGACTGATATAATTTCCCATTGCCCCCCACCATTTCTGCCAGGTACCCCAATTATTTTTTATCACAAGCTTAGAGGGGATAGTATGTGCTTGCACTGTAAGTTCATCCTTGGGATGAATCTGACCTAGTAATTTTAATGAGCCCTAGGATGGAGAAGCTCATGTCCATCATGGTGACGAATCAAATGTTGTTTGATGTTTTAACGAATCTGACAAAGGTGTAAGTTAGTATCTTTTTCATGTTTAGAGAGTTTGAAAAAGACACAGAAAAGAAAAATCCACATGGTCCCCTTTCGTACATTTGTGTCTCTTGAGCCCGAAAAGGTAGAAAATGATACTTGAGAGAGCCGCTTGACCATGTCAGTCAAGGAGTACCTTTTTTTGTAAATAGTTTGACTCAACCTGAAAAAGGAGTAAATGTATACTAGGTAAACGACATTTCATAGCCTTTAATGAGTTCAAAACGACAAGAGATTGACAATCTTTTTGTGTTTAAAGAGTCAGAAAAAAGCTTGAAATTGGACCCCCCATTTTTATTCTCTTTTACAAGTCAAAAATGGAAAAATACTTGGTGATCTTTTCATTTGAGTTTTACGAGTCAAGAAAAGAGATTAACCATGACTCCAATACCACCATCAGCAATTCGTCACTTGTCACTGAACAAAAGGTAAATGCATTATCTAATTCCTGAGGCAAAATAGGTCAAAAATACTTTAAAAACCCTAATATTTCTTGAAAAATGAATAAAAGGAGGAAAAAGTAATTATTTTTTACCATTTTACTATTTTACCTTTGTGTGAAGAACTTTTCACTCATTTGTGCCCTAGATTTTTAGGAGCAGATTACGAGAGATCCGAAAGACCATTCAATGATCTGTTAGTTGTAGGTAAGAGCCAAGACCTTTAGCTCCATTTTCATGCTTTTTTTACCTATTTTTAACCATTTTTTGGATTTCGTGAGATGGTTTTAGCAAAGAAAAAATTGCCCTCAGTCAGCACCATTTCCAGGCACGCAATCGCACCAATCAGGGGTTATGAACACTGTCAAGCACATCGTTAGTGCTCCTGTTTTTAAAACAGTTGCGTCGATGCCACGAACATAAAATTTCCAAGTTTTTGTCCAATTTCTTTGATTGGATCCAAAATTTTCTAGCCAAGGATGTTTATTGACTTGATTCTATGGTTCTTGCAGGGAAAAAATCATGAAAAATGGTGGATTGGACGGAACGCGAGCATGAGGACATTGAAACACAAGCAATGGTAGACCCAAATTGCTTGAATTCTCTAAGGAACTATGGGTTCCTCAAATTATTCCTCACACCAAGTCTGCAAGCTCAACCCCAATTTCTACGACATTTGATTAGTCTCTGGGATATCAAACAAGAAGTTTTCATGATCTCTCACCAAGAACTAGAGTTGGAAACTTTCACCATTTATTTCATCACATGACTATCCCAAAGAGGGGAGCTAGTCAATATGTATGAGTCAAGGCCTATTGGGGCAACTATGAGCATGTTGCTTGCAAAACAATGTTGGGAAGCACTTGAAACAAAGAGCGGCAAGATATAGATCATGAATGTTCAGGATCTTGTGCTGAGAGCATTACTGTTGACCATAAACAGAGTGGCTGTGGCTCAAGCACAACATGAAACCAACAAGTCAAAGTTTCAGTATGCTATCGACTGCATGGCACCGACTATCTTCAACTAGGCAGAAGCTATGAAGGTAAACATGAAGCACCAACTATCAAAAGCCAAGGCAGGAAACCTGAAGCAGTTTTGTTATGGGTCCATTCTAGTGACCTTATTTTTGGAGTGGGTCACACTATTTTACTACCAGCTTACTGAGGTGGGACCACTATTGCCACGAGACCCACGGATGGTCCGTTGGAGGCATTGATTCCTAGTATTATTGGGGGCCAACAAATGTCCTATAAGCCTGCCTTCCTCTCGTGGCTACGGTTATAGTTGATCGTAGTAGAGGATTGGTCCTACAATGGTACCGACTTCGGTAGTGATCCAGATATACCGATCCCAGAGGGAGAGGATTATGAAGATGGAGGTAAGAAAAAACAATTTTAATTTTTAATTTTTTATAGTTTTTGAAATATATGCATTCATGAAATTTTGATTTTATAAATGCAGATGTTGGACCAGAATGTCCTTCTAGGATGTCCCTAATTTCCAGGCGCATTTCTCTATAGTTTGATGTCGCTCCTTATCAAGAAGGAAGTGATAATGAGGAAGAGATCATGAAGAACCTCGAGGGATTGAGCCACGGTATCCCAGAGTATTCCCGGATGGGTGATGTCCCATGCCAGTATGAAAGGCACATAGTGGGGGTATTAGACCAGATCCACCGACTGCTGACTTGTGTAGTGCGAGTAGCTACATGCTACCATGACCATCATGTCAATTAGTTCATAGGTCTAGCATTGCACATTTTTGAGGCCTGTGAGCCATGAACGTATAAGTCTTGCGAGCCATGGATGTATTTGAACACACATATTAGTTTTTGGGGTTTTGATGTATCAAAAACATTATCGACATATCTATCTATCTATCTATATATATATATATATATATATATATATATATATATATATATATATATATATATATGTTATATTTCCATGCTTACTATGGTACAAATGTTTTGTTTTTTTATTTTCACATGTTTTGCAAATGTCTATCCAACACATAATTAGATAATTCATCTATTAATGTATTCATGTTCCAAGGAATATTATGATACATAATGTAATCAAAATTTCTCTCTAGTAGACGAATACGTAGACACATTCTCAATATTTGAGGGTTTCTGACAGAATATTTCCCATTGAGTTGAAAAACAACAAGATGTGAATCAAGATTGACAACAAATTCCCAAATGTCAAGAGCGATAGCTTTTGAAAACAATTCGATAACTGTGTTATACTCAACGATGTTATTAGTTGCTCGACCTAGACAAATACCTTGAAGATCAATCAACACACCATGGGGGTCATAAATGGCCTATGTTACAGATGATAGATTCCAGGTACTACGACAAGCACCACCAGCGAAACCGATGTGAGGAGACATCGATATCTGCAAAGCAGGAAGAAACATAAGCAGGAAAGATGCTTGGAACAAAACACACCAAACCACACTATACAAAAGTGAATAACACACTATTGTACAAAAGTAACCATGCAATATAGAAGGAAGGAAGGAAATATGGAAGGAAAGAAGAAGAAGAAAGAAACCAGTGGGAAGAGATAGAGAGGAGGGCATGATTTTATTCACTGGAAGAGGAGACTACAACAGAAGCATGGGATGTCAAGGAAGCCACCAGAGCAATGAAGTACATGGACATAGATTAAGTTTCTCAGAGGATGAGCAACACTTTCAATAGGGGGTGATGATGAGTCTCATCATTGGGTAAATATATGGACCATAATACACCTAAAATATTACTAAAGTGAATTCTTCTCATAATTCCTTACATGTAATTATATTTTGCTTAATGATATGAGTGCAAGTAGGATTATGTCTAGTGGCCTATTGTGCATTGATTGCAAGTTTTTGGAAGAAAATTATGGAAATTACAGCTAATTAAGGTGGAGGAACTCAAATGAGACAAGAAGGAGAAATTATAGGAGATGGATCTTCCTCATTAAATCATAACTCACTCGAATATTCTCCAATTAAATCACAATAGCTCAGAGTTGCAGGCAGCCAAGTCATGAAAATCATTGGTAGCCGAGCTAGTGATAGTTAAAAAACTAGTTCATCTTTATATTGGGAGACAAGCCTCCCTATATTTAAGGAAGTTGGAAACTTCAGTTGTATAAATTGTAGGGTGTGGAGCCTGATTATCTTCTTTATTCAGAGGTATCATCACATTGGACCCCAGTTCATAATGTGGCGGGAATGTCGCCCGTAAAATGTTCACTGCCAGGGGGGTCCAAGGGGGGGAGATGATGATTATTTGGAGCCCTCCCCCCTTGTAGGGGATCGGGGGCAGTGCCCCCAAAGCTAAAGATAGATGTAAAATTGATCCCGATTTAAATAGGAATGGAAAAAACTATAGAGATAACCATAAACAAAAAGATGCAGTGGAAATAATACTTCATTTCATTAATGGAAAATACTGAAATATGCTTACAAACAAAAATGGAAATAAACCAGCTAGGGTGATGGTAGCTTATCTTTGAGAAGAGATGTGGTGGTTACATGCCTCTGAAATATGTTACAATGAGGCTCGAAGGACTATTTATTTTTGAGAAATAGTAGCAAACCCTAAACATCCAGAAACCTAACCCTAGAATATGAAACACCAAATTGTGGACCCCGTTTGGGTAAATTGGTACATCAACTTCCCAGGGTTGTAACTTTGGCATACGATCTTTGTTTGATGCACACAATATCTAGTTAGAAAGATCTAACCGAGAACTACAACTTGGGAAGAGAAACATTGGTATATGGACCCATGTTGCTCCTAGATTTCCCAAAAAATGTCGTTTAGGGCCTCAAAACAGCTTTGGAAGTTCAGGACATGAAACACTGCTAAAAATAGTAAACTATGCTACAATTAAGGAAACTGAAAAGTTGAAAGAAACAATGCTGGCGGTCCTAGTGGACTTGGTGGGTGGCCACCATATATTCACATAGATCATTCCTCCCCCCTTAGGAAGAAATGGTCCCCATTGCAATGAGTTCCTCCATGAGATGAGGAAAATTTTGCTGAACTTGGTCCTTGGTGAGCCACTTTCCCTGGTGAAGGACTTGGCTTGCTTTGACAACTCGATACAGTTGTATATTCTGTTGGCAAGTGTACTTGATCTATGTGTCCATGATCTGATCAGTTGTAGCTTGTTCCATGCAATTTGGATTTAACTCTGTGGGTGTGAGTTGTTCTGCAATGTTGGATGTGTCTAGTAGTGGTGGAAAGTATGGCCGAAGGCGGTCCACATTGAACATTGGGTGCAAGCCAAGGAATGGAGGAATGCCGAGCTCAAATTCATTGTCTCCCACAGCCTTGGTAATGGTGTAAGGACCATATCAGAGTGGTTTGAGTTTCTGATAGGCTCCGTTAAGGTGTTCCTTTTGCAAATGCAACAAGACTTTGTCGCCCACCTGAAACATGTGTGGCACTCGATGTTGATCATGTCGCTACTTGTACTTGGCATTTGATTTCTCTAGAATGTCATGGACTTGCAGGAGAATATGGTGGATGTTCCCAATGAAGTTGATTGCCTTATCTGTTTTGGACTAATCATGAGCTAAATCTGTGTGAGTAGCTACGAATGGCATGGCCACATCAATGGGACATAGTGGCAGGAATC
Source organism: Pinus tabuliformis (assembly GCA_031772625.1). Classification (NCBI taxonomy): domain Eukaryota; kingdom Viridiplantae; phylum Streptophyta; class Pinopsida; order Pinales; family Pinaceae; genus Pinus; species Pinus tabuliformis. The sequence continues at coordinate 1,538,295,721 of CM062804.1, forward strand.
CCAAACTCACCTAAAAAGAGTTGTGGGTAGTCAAGCTATGGAGAGCTTGGTTGTAGCTATGTTGAACATAGGGGAGGCTCTCGTCCCATGTTTGTGGATGCTTTGAGTTATACATGCGCAAATGTGTATGATCATCTTGTTGACAACTTTTGTCTAGACATCAGTTTGAGGATGGAGGGTTGTGTACTTAGTGAGTTTGGTGTCTAGATGTTACAGGGAAAAGTGTCTACACAGAACTGCTTATCCCACTAAGGTGTGGTAGCTACCTTAGAAACAAACAAAGTAAAGCTACTTTTGTTTTTCCTTTATGAAATATAGATGAGAGAAGAACAAAGAAGACCAACCTCTGTCTTGCGCTAATCTCCTAGTTCGATTCCTCTCTCTCTTGATAGTCTTTCGCTACTTTCTCCCTTGTAAGCCCAGCTTCATAGAGTACCTGTAGGATCACAGCAGCATAAAAGTATACAAGAACATGGATCTATAATCATAAACAATCTAGGATCAGATGTAAATTGACCATACAAATGCATAAAACATAAATGACACAAGAGTATGGAGGAAAACTTGAGTAGCTTTTATTGATAAACAAGAAAGAGCCAAGGGAGTTACAACCAGTTGTTCTGACCCAGCATCATCCTCTCAGCAAGTAAGCCCTTCTTCACCTCATACAAAGCTTATATCACCCAACACTCTGATGTTGTCTCAAGAAACCAACAACAATTCGTTACAATATGCAAAATTCCAGCCCCTGGATCTCTGGGATGACGGATCCATATATACATATCTGTAAGGGAGATGAGTTAGCTTGTGATTTGATTAGTGTCTTCCCTCTGATAGTTCTTGCTTCCACTTGGAGATTTATGATCTCTTACTCATCCTTGGTCGAATTCAGAGAGGCAAGTGTCAAAGGAGAAGTTTCTGGAAGATTCCATGCCTCTCCACCTTGCGGAATGACACTACCATTTGTCACTTCTTGCCCATCACACCCCATATAAGGGCTTTTTGAGATGCAACACACCCACATAGTGTATTTAGGTGAGATGCAACGCACTTTGCCTATGGAGCAGCTGAAATGATCCTGTTTTGACCGGTTTTGAGCAGTTTATCATGGAGAACTTCTGGGAGAAGCTGTAATCAGTTGACCTTGTTCCTTTAGGGGTTACAACAACACTTTTAGGGATTGAGGAGCCTTTGGTTTATGGACATTTTACGCTTGGGGTTGTAGTGCCCAAAAATGTCTATAACAGTTGCCCCCTAAAGCATGAGGTCGTTAATCTTTTGATGTCAGGTGAAATGCTTTATTATGAGGATCCGAAGTCCTTTCAAGCTGAGAGGAGACCTGTAATAAGATACACTACAATACATTATCTTCATAAAATTTTCATGATCTAGCTGAGGTGGGCATTCCCATGCTCAGCTTTATAAATTCATTTTCATGTACATAGGACAGACAATCATCTGAGTGTAGACTGATGATTCTGGTAGAGTCATCATCCCTTTGATTGGATGATTATCTGTGCAACAATAATGTACATTTGATGTCTTTATTTCCCTGAATATATATCGCAGTACGGATGGATGAAACTAGATCCGAGGTCTTCAATCTCGTTCGATCTTCACACGAAGTACAAGTCTATCCATGTGAGAAATGTTCTGGAGTCGAACATGGAAAGACATCACCTGATTACCAGCCAATGATGTAAGTTGTTGACAGGCGCGAGAGGAATCACCGATAATGATAATGACCCTCAAGGTACTGCAGTACAATTCACGTGGTGTGAATGAAGGACTTGGAATCGAACACCACACAAAATCTTTCGGTCGAAGGCCATTGACGTAAACCTGTTGCTGGAAGTGAGAAACTTGCCATTGAGGCATGCAAGCTTCAAAGTACTGAATGGGGTGTTCCTAGATCGGCTTCTTGGATAATGAGCTGATGTCGACAAGAAGCGATCCGTCACAGGAGGGCCTTAATGAATCCCACATCAATGACATGGAATGGAGCAAATGATTTTAATGGAGGTGAAAATGATCTGATGACATAAGGTTCAGGGTGGCGGTCATGAAGGAATGGAGTGTAAATGTATTGTAGCGGGTGAGACACAGGTGAATTCTCTGAATGACTTCTCTTGAACATATCGGCGACACTGACGTGATGGATTGGTAGCATTAACCCTGAATGTGGATGGTGTGATGGGACCATGGTGATGTGACCGGTGAATGAAACAACCCAACCCAACTTGGATGCAGAGTGAAAGTTTCATGTTCAAGAGCGACTTGCTACCAACAAAGTTTCTTCAAGTTTTCTTCCCAATTTTCCCCAGTCATTGCTGACCAGTACCTCTTTATTTTTTTCAAGCTTGAGGAGGATAACATATGCTTGTTCTATAATTTTCCCATTGGGCAAACCCATCGCTATATTTTAACGAGCCTAGCAATAGTGAAACTCGTTCTTGTCTGCTATGGATAAGTTTGTCACTATTAAGTTTTAACGAGTTTAACGACAAATATAACTCGGTCCTTTTCAATTTTAGAGAGTCTGAAAAGGAACGTAAAGGAAAATCCAAAATTCCTTTTTAGTCATCTAATCCCTTAAGTCCAAAAAAGTATAAAACAATACAGAAGGGATGAGTTTTCGATACTTTTAACGAGCCAAAAAAAACAAGCGCTCGATATTTTTGTGTAATAATCCCTCAGGTCCAAAAAGATTAAAATTTAGAGGAGGGATAGCACTTCCGGTCCCTTTAACGAGCTGGAGAGGCCAATGGCTCGGAAATCATTTCATATTTTATGAGTTAGTTGAAAAGAGCTTAAAAGAGACTCGTCTTTTGAGGAACGAGTGATAAAATTGGGTAGCAGCTCATTCCAAGTAAGGTTTGGAATTTTCCATTCATGGCAGTGTTACAAGGATGGCTAGTGAGATCACTCTTCGCAGCTGTTGCTCAAAAGGGGTAAACACTCAAATGGAGGTGAATGATCAACCAATACATAGTGGAGGTGATGATGAGAACACGACCATGGCTTTAAAGGCTGAAGTACTACATTCACGATGGTTATTTATCGGGAATCGGTTCATTTTTTTTTTATTGAGCTTAAACACTGGGGGAAACATTTGCTCATGAATTATGTTTATTTTTTAACGAGCTTGAACTATGTGCTAAAACTGCTCGATTAATCTAGTCATATAATAAGAATGTCTCATATAAAAACGACATTTTTTAGAGTTTTGCCTCACATCCTTTCTTTATGTAAGTTAGGAAATGACCAATCCAAAAAAAACAGATAAATGATCGCTCTTTGCTTGCACGCCAAAAGGTTTGCATGCCCCCAGGTATAAAATAGAGTTTCAAGGTCACCTTTCAAAACTCCAACAAAAAATTTGTTTTATCAGGAAAGGTCTACCTCTTTCAGGTTACCAAAGATTGTTCCATTCACACCGCAAACAAAACACTTCTTTGGCAATGTCTACCGAAATAGACAAAGGTGAGACAATCCACTCACATAACTTTGACGAGAGAATCTTATTCCAGTCTAACTCACTCTTCCAATCACGGATGGGAGTACAATCCAGTCATATATCTCTCGCAGAAACCTACCCTATACCCGAAGTTTTCCTGCCGAGGCAGACCAGGGTGCATGCCCCCTAGGTTTCAGTAACGCCCCCGAATCACTCACGCTCATCGAGCAGACAGACTGGGGATTGATGAGACATTCCTTGTGTGAAAAGACCATTCAGGGTTGGTATATGACTATTTGCCATGTGTGAACCGGGGAACGAAAGCTGGTCTACGAGCTTGACCACTCTTCCTTCATGCGGAAAACACATTACTCTAAAGAGTGATGAGACAATTGCTCCCATGCAATAAATATAGTCTCGTCCAAGGAGTAGATTATAATCCAGGGGTCCTTGGACTACCATTATGTTCATTTGAATAGTTTTCCCTCTCAATGTTATGGGCACATTGGGAAGGATCCCTAATGGTCGACTGGTTCCTTTGTCAAAGCCTATTAGATTTCTCATCTCAAGCAAAAGCGATGGCGAACCAAGCGCTTTCCAAGTAGTCGAGGAAAGGATACTCACAGAAGCCCCTTCATCTATGATGGTACCGGCCATAACCATTCTATATATTTGAGCAATGATTCGGAATGGTATACTAGCTGGTAAACGAGGTCTGCCTAGTTGATTCCAGTCGAAAGAAACAACAAGGTTGCTTGGAGGTGGGACTGAATAGACGGTCGGGTATGACTCTGATGAACTTCCTTCCTGTGGTAAAGGAATGGGTAAACTGCCCCCATGTTCATCGGAGTCTGTGCTTACGAAAAGAATTTGGACGGTGTCATCCTTATTCTCTTTTGTGACTGTATCATCTGAAGATCGAACCTTTGAAGGCAAGACCGGGTCAACTACCGCCTCGACCTTTTGACTTTTGTTTGGTATGGGTTCAGATGGTTTGTCTTCAATGATAGATGCTTCGGCTGACCACCTAGGCGGGTCAGCTGGCTTTTCAACTAGTGACGAACTCGGCAAGAGTTTTTTATATCCAGGAGGAAGTCGTAACGGTGAAACCAGACGATCGTCCAAAACTCTTTTAGCCTTGTCTAAGAAGGGACAAAGATGGACGGCATGGTCACCTTCGTGTAGTTTACAAGGAAATCTATATTTTCCTTTTTGTCCTGGGGCTTCACTTTCACTAGTTGATGGTGTGCTTTCAACATGATCATCAGAGGTTGACGACACCGGGTTGTGCAAATGAGGAGACCAGTCCCTTAAGATCCGGGGGATGCAGGAACAATCTCTATGATAGTGGTCTCCTTTGCAAATGACACATGGCGATTTAGGCCTGGTCGGTGCAGTGTGTGGATTTTCGCTAGACAATGCTTGGTTGCCCCCTTTCACTTTTGGCTCATTCTTCTTCTTCTCTTTCTTCTTCTTTTCCTTCTTCTTCTCAGATACTTGATTTTTGGCTTTACCAACCCCATCAAGTGAAGAGGAAGGAGGAGAGGAAGAATTGGAGGAAGTAGAGGGTTGGTGGGTAACTCTGGATTGTCTAGTTGCTGACTCGATTGTTCATGAATTGTGGTGTTTTGAATGATAGAGGTTGAGAAGAGCCATACGGGCAAGCCGATTGTGAATCCTGGAAGCGACAATGTGGCCATATGGGGTGCACCAACATCTCCCCATGAGGAGAAGGTACTAGGATTTCCCCCAAGGGGAATTCCTTGGTTGGTGGGTTCCATTTTCTCAACCTAAGATCAATGTAGGAAAGGGTGATGATTATTCCATTTAAAATAAATTTTAGACGCTTTGACACAACTTGTTTTTTCAATTTTAAAGTGTCAAGAAAAAACAAAAGATGTCTCTAGTCACCTTCAATTTTTAATGAGCTGAAAGTGACAAGTGCTTAGATGGACCTTTTCTGTTAAGGAGTCTGAAAAGGAAAGAAAGGGACTGCTCTGGAAATCTAGGTAGAGGGATTACCAAACCAATCGCAAAACTACAGAATACTTTTTACGGTACGGTAGTCAATCTTCCCGAATGTTGTGTTAAGTGCATTGTGATCGATAGGGCAACAGACACGACTTCCTATGGATAAAGGATTAAGCCTATTGTGGTCTCCCAAAATATACTCAACGGCACGTGGGAGCACAAGTCCGTACTGGCACTTATCATCTCAAAGTGGAGGAATCACCCAACCATCAGTGAGAACAACAGTTACCAGACTTTACGACGTCGGAATAAGTCTCTAGCCTAGACTTCTAGATGTTGTGTGTTAGGTTCCAAAGCGTTGTTAGATTCATTAAATTTATTTTATAGTTGATCTTGCTTAAGAAATTTGCCTTTCAGGTTCACCGCGAGATGTAGATGTATAATTCTTAAAATGCAATCTAAGATGATAAACAATCTTTTATCTTCTTTGTGCAATGAAAATCCTAGCTACTAAGGAAAGAGAGATAGTATTCTTTCACAAAGAGCAAAGAGCACATACTAAATGCATAGTCCTAAATCAAACCAATTAAACAGTCTAAATTCAAATGCACATGCATGTATTTGTTTTCAGCTTTCTTAGTATGTGAATGGTAAAAAGAAAGCTAATGCATAAATCTGAATTACTTTTCAAGTGACAATTACTAACAAGTTTATTTTCGAAATCAGAAATGGAGACAATCACAACACTTTATGATTCGGAAATGAATACTTGCTTTCGACACTAGAAAAACTGCAAATTCAGACCAAATACAATAGTAACATGATAATCGACTATCAATAGCAACCAAACTCTTTCCTATGACTGAAAATGACACTTGTGACACTTTCAAATCAAAGGATGATAGTACGATTACGTTACTTTTTGCAAAGGAGAACTGAAAATGACTCAACAAATACAAAAAAACAGTTACAGTTATTTTGCACAATGGAGGCAGAATAACAGCAAGGAAAAGGGGTTTCAAACAGAGATATACTGATTACAGGCAACAAAATTCATGAATAGAACTGGAAAGAATGAATCACAGAAACCAAAACTGAACAATGCCTAGTCTAATCAGCACACCTGTAACACAGGGAATTTGAAATGCAGCACACCTACTACACTCGGGAAGTGCGCTGAATTTCAGATTCACAGAACAGTACCTGTGCTGGGCCAGAGACGAGACTTTGCATGGGTTCCGGGTCACAGTTTGCAGTTCAGTTCATGGGTTTTGGCTGAGCAAATGGTAATCAGTAATGCAACAATCAGGGGTAAATCTAAGGAGGTTCTAAGAGCTACCATGAGGGCAATCAGAGAGTTTGTGAATTAGTTGTTTAAGTTATAAACAAATCCAGAAGATTGACTGAAGCAACATTTATCTACTTTGCATTTGCATAGCAAATGAAGTTCGAAAAGCTACCTGGCTCAACTTCAGGCTCCGTTCGTAAGTTTATAAAATAAACAATCAAGGAAGATAAACAAACAAATTAATTCGTCCCCAGTGGAGTCGCCATTTTGTTACACAGAAAAGTGTCTACACAGAACTGCTTATCCCACTAAGGTGTGGTAGCTACCTTAGAAACAAACAAAGTAAAATTACTTTCATTTTTCCTTTCTGAAATATAGATGAGAGAAGAACAAAGAAGACCAACCTCTGTCTTGCACTAATCTCCTAGTTCGATTCCTCTCTCTCTTGATAGTCTTTCGCTACTTGCTCCCTTGTACGCCCAGCTTCACAGAGTACCTATAGGATCACAGTAGCATAAAACTATACAAGAACATGGATCTATAATCATAAACAATCTAGGATCAGATGTAAATTTACCATACAAATGCATAAAGCATAAATGACACAAGAGTATGGAGGAAAACTTGAATAGCTTTTATTGATAAACAAGAAAGAGCCAAGGGATTTACAACCAGTTGTTCTGACCCAGCATCATCCTCTCAGCAAGTAAGCCTTCTTCACCTCATACAAAGCTTAGATCACCCAACACTCTGATGTTGTCTCAAGAAACCAACAACAATTCCTTACAATATGCAAAATTCCAACCTCTGGATCTCTGGGATGAGGGATCCATATATAGATATCTGTAAGGGAGATCAGTCAGCTTGTGATTTGATTAGTGTATTCCCTATGATAGTTCTTGCTTCCACTTGGAGATTGATGATCTCTTACTCATCCTTGCTCGAATTCAGAGAAGCAAGTGTCACAGGAGAAGTTTCTGGAAGATTCCATGCCTCTCCACCTCGCGGAATGACACTGCCGTTTGTCACTTCTCACCCATCGCACCCCATAGAAGGGCTTTTTGAAATGCAACGCACCCACACAGTGTATTTAGGTGAGATGCAATGCACTTTTCCTATGGAACAGCTGAAATGATCCTGTTTTGACCAGTTTTGAGCAGTTTTTCAAGGAGAACTTCTGGGAGAAGCTGTAATCAGTTGACCTTGTTCCTTTAGGGGTTAGATCAACACTTTTAGGGACTGAGGAGCCCTTGGTTTATGGACATTTTATGCTTGGGGTTGTAGTGCCCAAAAATTTCTATAACACTAGCATCGGCCAAAGACTGGACCAAAATGTACTGAGGAACTTGTTGTCCTGATCTGAGATGATAGACTGTGGGATCCCAAAGTGTACCCACACTCATTCAAAGAAGATTTTAGCAATGGCTTCTACTGTGATATTCTTCTTGCAGGCCACCATAATGTCCATCCTCGAGAGCCTATTGACAACCACAAAAGCACAGTGGTTTCCATGCTTAGTGGAAGGAAGGTCTGACATGTAATCCATGGATATGGATTCCCAAGGTTGACTCGGGGTAGGAAGCGGGGTATAGAGGCCTTGTTTCTTGATGGTCGGTTCGGAAATGGCATAGGTAGTGCATGATTTGATGTACTTCTCGACATGCCATCAAAGATTTGGCCAATAGAAATACTTCTATAGTACTGACGTCGTTTTGTCAACGTCAAAATGCCCAGTAGCCCGACTATAGTGTGCTTCCCAAATCATCTTGCCATGCTCACTTGAAGGAACACAAAGGTCACCCAGGTGGCAAACAAGGCATCCTGGAGGTTAAAATCTAGAACATTCTGACCCTCCAAGAGTGTCTGGTATGTGTGGCCGAATTCTGGGTCGCCTTTGTAGAGAAGTGGCCAATCAGAAGTCTCGTGCGCACAAGAGTTTAGCATGGTGGTTAATGCCATGATCAGTGGTCGACTAAGGCAATTTGCAACATTATTGGTGCTTCCTTCCATATACTTGATCTTCAAACGAAACTCTTATAGGTATGTGGACCACTTCTAATGGCAATCATTCTGCAATTTCCCTTGGGTCTATATGTACTGCAGGGGTCGATGGTCTGTGTCGATGACCATTTGCTTCCCCAAAACGTAATGCTTCCATTGTCGGCAGGCCTGCACAATGGAATACATCTCTTTGTCATAAGTGGGATACTCCCATACCGTGTCTAAAACTGTCTCACTATGATATGCCACTGGATGCCCGTGTTGAGTAAGGATTGCCCCAATAGCATAGTCAGAGGCATCTGTCTCGACCTCAAATGGTTGTTGCAACTCTAGTAATGCAAGTACGGATGCCGAGCAGAGGCGATCTTTCAACTTTGTGAATGCCTTCTGTTGAGATTCAGACCAAGAGAATTTTGATTTCGCTCCTTCCTTGGTGACTTGACTCAAGGGCAAAGTGATATGAGAAAATCCCAACACGAACCTGTAGTAGAAGTTGGCAAGACCTAGAAAGCTGCGGAGCTCTATCAGAGTGGTTGGAGAATCCCGAATGACTTGGATATTGGTTGGATCCACATGCACCCCATGTTCATCAATAATGTATCCCAGATACTAAACCTAGGTCATGCCAAAAGTGCATTTCTCCAAATTGGCATATAACTTGTGTTGCCACAGTGTTTGGAGAACCTGTCGGATGTGGTGGAGGTGCTCTTCTCAACTCTGGCTGAAGATCAGGAAATCATCCAAGTATACCACTGCAAATGAGTAGTTTAATGGCCGCAAGATGTCATCCATAAGCCTCATGAAGGTTGCAGGAGCATTTTTCAATCCGAAAGGCATTAACAACCATTCCAAAAGGCCCTCCTTGGCTTTGAAGGCAGTCTTCCACACATTGGAGGGCTCGATTGGTACCTAGTGATATCCTGACTTCAAATTGATCTTGCTGAAATATTTGGCCCCCTTCAGTTGGTCCAGGAGGTCATCATTCCATGGGATCAGGTACCTATTATGGATAGTGATCTTGTTCAGTGCCCGATAGTTAATACAAAGTCTCCAAGTCCCAGCCTTCTTTTGTACCAACACGGTCGGTCTCCCATAGGGTGATGAACTTGGACAGATGTGACCTTTCTGCAGTAGCTCCTGAATCCGCCTCTTGATTTCATCATTCTCTCGAATGGAACATTGATAGATTGGTCCATTGCGCAGTGATGCACCTGGGGTCAGATTGACGAAGTGCTTGACTTGGCAGTGCAAAGGAACCCCTATGGGGGAGGTGACGATGTCCTCGTACTCCTCCACGACCTTGTCCATTTGTAGTTGTTGTGCAGAGGGGCCCTTCCTAGAGGTCATGGCCACCGTCTTCTTCTTTCCTTGAGGGCGTATCATTAAGAAAACAAATTTCCCGATTTTGGAAATGAGCTTACTGCATTGTTTTACAGTAACCAAAGAGATGGCAGTAGGTGGTGCTACGTTCAGTATCCTGTACAACGTATTTCCCAGAGTAACAATAACAACACATGGCCTTGATTCATACACAACATGTCGCTTCCACAAGTATGGTTCTCCTAATAATACATCGAAAACTTCAATGGGAGAAATGTCACAAAATACCTCATCCGTGAAGGGCTTTATGTTGTATGGAAGGTGACACTACTGGCTCACGCAAACATCCTGTCCTTGGTGAAGCCACCCGATGGTGTACAATTGTGGATGTGATGTGGTTAGTAAGCCCGGCCGCTTCACGACCTCTTCGAAAATGAGGTTCTTTTGGCTCCCGCTGTTGATAATGAACTATAGCAGGGAGCCCTTTACCCACATCTGGGAGTGGAAGAGATGCTCCTCTTCCTTTGGATCTTCAGGTTCCTCCTTCAAGATATTCGTGGTGGAAACGGTGGTGTTGGGCTCCGCATCGATAATCTGATTCCCTTTTTCATTCCCCTTATTGGGTTCTGACTCGGAGTAGAAACATGCATTTGATTCTGAAACCTTTAGCTCAGCCACCAGTGACTACTTGGCTCGACACTCACCTGTGTTGTGGGTGGAGCTCTTATGGAACTCACACCACTTTCCCCTGTCCTTTTTCGGCTTCGCGGTGTTGTTTTTTGCTTGCAGCTTTTGCAGTTTGTCTTGGGCCGCCCCGCCTTGGCTGTGTCCTTTGTTTTGTGGTTTGGGGGCACCTTTCCCTTGATTTGGATTCATAGATCCAAAGTCTCACTTCTTCTGTTTAAACGTTTTCTTGACCTTGACGGCATATTGGCATGCCGTGCTGAGCGAGGAGATGTTCAAGAATTCTATTTCTTCCTAGATGTACTTGTGCAGGCATCCATGGTATTTGAGTACCAAATGTTGCTATGAATCCTTGATACCGAACTTTGTGTGAAGGGTTTGGAAAATATTAGTAAACTCTGGTACGTCTTGGTCCTTTCCCTGCCGCAGCGTGGTCCACTTCATCTATTGATACTCATAGCTTTCGACAGGGTAGTACTGCTCCTTGATGGCATCCTACAATGAATTCCAAGTCAGGGCAATTGAAAATAGTGAGCATGTAATTTCATCATTCTACTCACAGTAGGTTTTCCACAAGTCCTTGATGTGGGGGGGCTACTTCGAGAAGAGAAAAAATAATCTTTTCTCGACCGGAAAATTCATGAACAGAAAAATAACCCTATAGTAGATTTAACCATTTATTGACGACATCTGTGTCTATCTAACCCTTAAATATGGGGATTTCAAAATTAACTTGTACCTTAAACGGTGTGGCATTTCCAGAGTAGTTGTTGGAAGCCGATGCGTCACCCTTGGGTAGCCACTAAAGGATCTAGGCAAAGCTATCCATCATCGCATTCCTTTGTCTCTCGAGGGCTTCTTTGAGCAAGATTTTGATAGGATCTCCTCCCCCCTCGTCTTTCTTTTCATCTGCCATGGGAGGCTGTCAAGATTTGCAAGGTTAGTCTTGAAAAGGTTCGACCAGTTCGAGCCCTAACTCCTTATATCCCGACCTCGTTGGGGACATGCAAAGGAAAACAGAGAAAAAGTAGATCGCTCTGATACCACTGATCAAGATTTAAGCAGGAATGCAACAAATTATAGAGATAACCATAAACAACAGGTTGAGTTACAACAGGTTGAATTTGGCATACCTAAGGTTAGGTTCCACTAATATAGGGTCCTATATATGGAGGATAAGGTCCTCCAGGAGGTTTCCCTCTCAAAGGAAAATATGGTCCATAGGATGGTTTCATCCCAACCCAAAAGTAAGATCCATCTAGGGTTTGTTGAGGGATACCTCCACTACCAGATAACACTACAGACACGAAAAATTGTGAAAAATCCATGGTTTGGGAAGTATATCCTAAACTAACTAACATTTAACCAAATGGGATTCCAGAAGACCAATGAGAAATATGATAACAAGGAATATCTAATGCAACTCTTGAAAAAGTCTCTATGAATGCTTGATTCCCAACAGTTATAAAGGGTCCATCATATATAAATGATTCTAGAGATCTAATAAACAGGGAAGTTGTATTTAGTTGACTGGGTCCACTTTCAAGAGTGGATGAATTTTAACTTAATTTTGAGGATTACTTCATGGTTCACCTTACTTGAAAAGGAAAACGAGTTTGTAAACCTAGAGTTCCCCTACGTAAATAAGATAAAGGAGTTTTGTACCGAGGATCTGGTCGAAAAGGAGGTTAGATTTGAACAACTACAGGGTACTCTAAAATAAGAGTATGATTAGTTATACCAAGTGCTTGAGTAATTTTTTAAATACTTAAAATACCAGGTGGTAAATTTTCTATTTTGAAAGCTAAAGTTACAAATTCTTGTAATGTGATCAGTAAAGGAGTAGAAATTGGACTAGGTGAAGATGAAACATGATTTTATAGAGTTACTGGTTCATTGAACCACTCGTTAGGTACAAGTTCAGGTTCAGAAATTTTAGACCCAATTATTTCAGTTTCAGATTCACTTATCTCTAGCTCAGATAGTTTAGGTTCACCTGGAATTACTTCTGGATTAAAAATTTCAATTATTTCAAGTTCATATTGAACTACTTCTGATTCTATTATTTGCACTTGAGCTACCTCAAATTCGATTACTTTAGGTCTTGTAACAGGAGGTGAAGACGTCTCAATTGTTGTTACTTTGTATTTTGAGTTGTAGGTCGCATAACACTAGATGATTCATGTGTAATCTCATGGGGTAAACCCTACATCCTATGAGAACGTTGAGGTTGATCCTCTGTAGTGAAGTTTTAATGAAGAAATATTACCAATATATGACGACCAATTTTACAATTTTACGAATTAAAATAGACAAAATAAAGTCAAATGAATACTAGGTATGAAACGTTACTAGGTTGTCCTCACCTGCAATATATCATTAAGTACATGTAAGAAATCTCCCTGAATGTTGTGTTCAGGGTATCAAAAACAATAAGGTGTTTGACTCTATTACTTATGGTTGGTTTGCAACCTAGAGGGGGTCTTTCGATATACCCGAGAGTACATGGAAGTTCACTTCGTGTTAGTGTTATCTTATACATCTTGTACGATGGGAAGCATTCCAATACACTCATCGTACGTGGAATACTGACCACCCGGAGAATGTAATGAAAACAATTAATGACAACTACTATGTTTATAGATTTCAGAACACATCTTCTAACCTATATCCACTAAATATGATGTGATCAATTAATGCCTTGGTATAATTTAATTAATTTAATTATTTTTCTTCTTATGAAAGTAGTCAAGCATATATGATAATCAACCAATATAATAACTTAATTTCAATGAAGCTAACATGAAATATATTCTTTTCACTTCAATGAATCATATATACTAAAGGGATAAGATTTCACTGAATTTCCAAGAATGCAAACTTCAATCTTCTACAAATCGCTTTTAATTCAAACCCAAACAATTCCAAGAAAACTCTTTCAAAATAAAAATAAAAAATATAATGAAATAATCATTTAACATGAGAAAAGTATCACAAATGCTTTGATGCACTGATTTTCAAATGAAAATGATTCCATGGAAAAAAATAAATTAGGTTCGAAATAAGCATACAAAACAAATCAAATTTATCTTTCAATGAGAACACTTGCTTTCCAAATAATGAAATAATTCTTTTCAAAAAGAAAGAATAAATTTTCTGATCAATTTAACTGAAAGAATCAAAAGAAATTTAGGAATCGAAAGACTCTTCTTAACAGGTCAACAAATCAACGTGACACCAAAAACCCTAAATTATGATAATCATTTTATTTGGTAATTAAAATAAAATTTGGAATTATAAATAAGGGAAATTAGAGTATGGAATAAATTTGATTATGTGTAAAAATTATTTGAGTGAAATAAATACTTTTTACAATTGGCATAAATATAAGGATTAAGATGTTTCACTTTCTCAGCCAACATATTATCATATTTATTTGTTTTATAAAAGACATTTTAAAATTGTGAAAAATATACAATATCAAGAGAATTATAGATGTTTGGAGAATTATAGATGTTAGACAAATATAAATAAGAATACATATAATAAAAATAAGAAATATTTTATAATTTTGAGAAGTATTTATTGATACTTAATAAAATTAGAGGTGTTCTTTAATATTTCTTAAATTTTATTTGAAACACATCGTGTAAAGTTCAATTAGGACTTAAATAAAGGATTTATTTTTTGTATATTGAGTAATAATAAGACATATTAATAATTAAGATAGAATATATTTTAAACTTTTTAATAATTAAGTTAGAATATATTTTATTTTTAATTATTTTAAACTATAGTCAAATCATATTCAGCCATAATCAATCACAGTGAAGCTACCAGAAAATTTAAGGATACAAATCTATTTTAAAGTGTACAAACCTTGACAAATTTTACTACTCGTTAATATGAAAAGTATAAAATGTTTGAAAATACTTCTATAAAGTATTCAAATTTATAATGATTTTATATAACATTTGTAAAATTTCGGCCATTTTTAAGGTAAAATAATTTTATATTATAAAATTGGGTGAATCATTTTTAGAAAAAAAAAATTGAAAATTGGCGAATCGTTTTTTTTGGAGAAAACATGGAAAATTAGCCAATCTATGAAATATTAGCCCCTAAAATTTTCCATGTGTTTGACAATGTTTGATAGTCAACACTCTTCAACTTTGGTCAAACATAATCACCTATTAATATTATTGATTAATATTAATAATCAAAATAGTTAACCACATTAGTAAAATATAGTCACCTAAAGTCAACCTTTATAGTGAATTTCTAACTAGTTGACCATGACTAAACTTCGTCAAACCTATGTTTACCATATTTAATAATTGCTAACCTTGTTCACTTGTAGTTTTCCTCACTCAATATAAATCAACCATATTCAATCACAATCAACCATTGTTGACCAAAGTCAAACATTTCCAACCTCAACCAACTAAGGTCATTCTTGGTGAGTCACAATTAAGATTTAAAAATGTTTAATAATAATAATAATAAAGTTTACTAATAACAACAACAATAATAATAACCTTAAGGTTGACTATATTATTATTTTTATACGATTGAATATAGTATTAATAATTAACCTTGTTCACACTTTGTCAACCATATAATAGTATTATTATTATTTATAAAGTTTAATAATAATAATAATAATAATAATAATAATAATAATAATAATAACAACAACAACTATATCAAGCATATTCAATTATAATCAATCATGGTTCACTAAAATCAAACAATGTTAGCCTTAGTCTACCAAGGTCAACCTTGATTGGTCACAATCAAGCTTAAAAAATGTTTCATAATAATAATATTATTATTAATGTTGACTAATAATAGTAATAATGAGGTTGACTATATTATTATGATTATTATATGATCAAATATATTATCAATCATTGATCATGATAAAACTTGGCCAACCCTATGTTTACCATAGTTAATACTCAACCTTATTCACTCATAGTTGTCCTTAGTGAATTGAACTCAACCATATTTAATTATAGTCAACCATAGATGACCAAAGTCAAATATTGTCAACCTTTAAGGTCATCCTTGGTCAATCACAATCAAGATTTCAAAATTCTTAATAATAATATTATTAATATTAACTAAGTTGTATAATATCAATGTAAATAATAATAATAATAATAATAATGTAACATTGAAGTGGTATAGAGATCTATCTAGTGTCACAATTTTACATTGTATTACAATTTACCCAATGGAGAAATGCAACATTATAAAATTAGTCAACCACATTTACTGTGGTTTATTATGTTCAACTATATTTGATTATCTTTGGGAGTCGATATTCTTCAACTTTAGTCAAACATAATAACCTATTAATATTATTGACTAACATTAATAGTAAAACATGTTGTGACATTGGAATGGTACAAAAATATATTTGATATCACATTGTCACAATGTGACAATCATTGTCACAATGTTACATTACATTGCAATTTACCCAACCTCACATTGCAACATTATAGTCAAGCACATTTACTAATGTGGCTGACTATGTGTGACTATGAATAACGATCAATATTGTTCAATTTCAGTCAAACATAATCACTTATTAATATTATTGATTAATGTTAATAGTCAAACATAGTCAACCACATTAATCAACATAGTCAAACAAAGTCAACCTTTCTAGTTATTGTTTAAATAGTTGACCATGACCAAACTTGGTCAACCCCATTTTTACAATATTTAACAATACTCAACTTTGTTCACCCATAATCATCCTCATGCAACATAACTCAACCATATTCAATTATAGTTAACGATAGTTGACCAAAGTCAAATATTTTCAATCTTAGTGAACTAAGGTCATCCTTGGTCACTCCCGACCAAGATTTTAAAAAGTTTAATAATAAAAATATTAATATTAATAAAGTTTAATAATAATATGACATTGAAATGGTATAGATAACTATCCAACGTTGCAATATGACATTACAAATTTAGTCAACCACATTTACTAATGTGTTGTCTATGTTCGATTATGTTTGACCATGTTTTATACTCAACACTCTTAGACTTTGGTCATACATAACCGCCTATTATTGATATTATTGATTAATATTAATAATCAAACTTGTTGTGATGTTGGAATGTTACAAAAATATATCCAACATTGCATTGTGACAAATAAGTTTGCGATGTGACAATCATTTTCACAATGTTACATTACATTTTCCAACATTGCTTTATGATATTACAAAATTAGTTAACCACATTCACTAATGTGGTTAACTATGTTCGACTATGTTTGACTATGTTTTACTATCAATACTCTCCACCTTTGGTCAAACATAATCACCTATTAATATTTTGATTAATATTAACAATCAAATAGTCAACAACATTAGTGAAATGATGCCAACCTTTATAGTCAGTATTTAAATAGTTGACCATGATCAACTTCGGGCAGACCTATAATAATAATATTATAGGATTGACCATCCTTATTCACAAATAATAATAATAATAATAATAATAATAGTAGGTTAGGTTTTGTGAATAAGGTTTAATATCTAATAATATTTAATAAAAATAATATTAATATCAATAAATTTAAAGACCAATAATAATATTACTATTATTATTAAATGTGATTACTACATTATTATATCTACCAAGGGTAGTATATTGTAATTAGTTTGGGTCAAAATGCTTTGACTCTTAATTAATTTGCAAACTTTTAAAAACTATTTACAAAGTTTAATAATGTTTTGGTAAAATTAAATATTAAAATTAATTTTTTTTAAATTGAAAATCAATTTTTGCATTTTTTAAATTTGAATTTGTAATTTTTGATTTGTGGATGAGTAATTTTATGTGGTTCAAAATCAATTTATGAGAATTTTTTTCTTTTTCTTTTTAAATTAAAAAAAACCCTAATCTCATAAACCAATTATCCATATATATATATATATATGGATTTTTCCATAATTAATCTTTTCTTTCCATTTATTACCATAATTATTTTTAACAATAAATATTTAGTAAACTAAAATAATTCCTTGTTTCCTTTCTATTAATTGTTATATTCTTTCTAATAACAATGTGTTTTTCTAATAACAATCTAATAACCAAGTCTCCTCATAAATTAATTATCCAAAACAAAAAAATTAAATATATGGTTTTTTCCATAATTAATATTTTATTTCCATTCATTATCATACTTATTTTTAACAATAAATGTTTATTAACCTATAATCCTTCCTTCTTTGCTTTGTATTAATTGTTGATAACAATGTTTTTTTCTAACGATAATGTTTCTTTGGTTTTCTCGATTAATAAATTTTATTAATCTTAAATTTTTTGATAGTCCATTGATTTAATTGTTGACAACATTTTTTTTTAGTAAAACTATGTTATCATATACAAATAGATTATTAACAATTTGATTCCCCTCCACCAAAGTTTTGGTGCTTAAATCATGGACTTAATATGACTAATTTATATGCTCACATTCACCTTATTAAATTTTTTGAGGTTTTGCATAAAAAGCTTCCACGCCACCCTCCTTATAATACTTATTATTATTAAAAAATATAGTCCATGCTGAATTAATTTATTATAAGAATGATAATTATAATATTACTTAAATATTTAATAATAAATAAGAAAATAATATCTATTATTTGTTTCGATACAGACTGACTTTTACAAATACCTTAATAAATATACTTAATATAAATCAATATAATTTTGATATACATATTTGAATGGATAAAATATATCAATCACATTTACTAACTATTACATAAACCACATTTAATTTGATATATTAAAATTAATATATTACAAAATTACGTGGTTAATGAAACTGGAATGAGGCCCATTGCCATTCTTATTGATGATAGAACTATTTATTTGTTACGTGAAGCCTGCAATCAATCAGTTGTGCGTGCAAATCTAACATAAACATAATAAAGACTACGACGTTCTTAGTCTTGCAATCACGGCTGATGTAATTGTAAAAGCAGGTTACGCATTCAACGTTCTGAACTACTTATTTTGGAATCCTTATCCCATGATTAGTACATGCACTCAAAAGATCCGGATGGTGGGTGGAAAAGAATATAGCTAACTACCTCTTTTATTCTTTATTGCTTTCTGCAGCACAATTTCCCCATTGTTCAGTGCTTTCGGTGGATGTCGGACAAATATGTAAGTATCAAAAATCGTGGTTAGTAGGAGGTACTCCTAACCAAATCATGATGGACATTGACTTAAATTTGGAACACTACAAATGATTTTTTCGCATCCAAGTCAAATCAGAGGGAATGACCAATTACTCCCACACAAAACAAATTATTTCAATCTTCTTTTTTCATGTCAATTTGTTTAATTGAAATTTGGCAATAGCAATGCCAAAAGCAATCTTAACAATATGGTAGATCCGAAATTGTAGTGATTTATTTTTTATTTATATCGACATCTTAACCGTTCTAAGATCCATGTTAAGTATATTATATAAAATTAATTTTAATTCTTTTTATTTCATTTTTTAATGTTTAATGAGTATTATATTTTATTAATCATAAATAAAACATTATATAATAAAAAAAAATTATAATTTTTTAATATTTAATGAGTAATATTAAATCTTAATCATATATATATATATATAATTTATAATTTATAATTTATTTTAATGATAAAATTTCTACAAAATTTTGTAAATAATCATTATTATTATTATTCAATTTTAAGGTCACTACCAAACGAACATCATATTTGTGTATGAGACCAATGCATAACTCAATTATCAAAATTAAGATATTTAGTGGAAGATTTCATATTTCAACTTATTGACGGTGCTCGACCCGCCAACATTCAGGGGATCACCTTGGTATGAAGTCCCAACTAGACCTCACACCGTTTGATGTGGGAGTCCCATCAGGTATGATGGCCTAGTTGCCACTGTCTCAAGGATTTGTCGCAACTCTTGCTTGTTAGCATAGAAGAGTGGTATGCTTTGTCTTCAAGAAGTGATGTTCGCATGCCTAGTGATTGATTGCTAGTGTACTTTTGTAAATGGTTCTTTCACTGTAGAGGGAGATGGTGGGAGTGAGTCCCAAGTTGGTTGGGATTAAGTCCCAACTCAGCTAGGAACACACAACACAACATGACGTACACAGCTTCCGGAGGAGCAGTCCACATAGATGCGGTAGTCAAAACACACAAGGTAAGATAACATGTACAACAGTCAGCGGATGAGTTTGCACGAGTGTAACGGTTGTTACGACAAGTTTTATGTGAAAGGTTTTTCTGTTGTCTGCGGAGGAGACAACGTTAACATCATATACAACACATTTTCATTAACAAATTATGTATTACAACAAGTGAAATAAATTCAAGTGTTCAACACAGGTTAAAGAAACATGCATTACAAGTCTTCAAGATTAGTCTTACAACAATTACAATACATGTGAGAAAATGTGTTGGCCTCTTAGCAAGCTTCTGAATTAAGCAAAAGTTCGAAGACACATCATTACACCATACATCATTAACGTCATGCACGGGGCGTTGGAGCTACTACTTACTCCTCAAAGAAAAGATTACAAAATATCTTAGCTATGTGGGAGGAGCTGAGGTGAAAAGTCCTTTGCATGTACAACTGAGGAGGTATTTATAGATAAGGGTGAAATTGACCCTTGTGCTTGTTCGACTACCCTCATGACTATTTCACTTCCATGACTTTTGGACTTTACATGACTCTTTGTACAACAAGTGGGTCTCTTGGACTTCCACATTACATTACATTGATTTGACAACATGGCCCACAGTGGAGATGTGGAGAACATGACTCGACATGGCAGTGCTAGTACATTCATGTTGCTGTTGGAATGCATGTCAAGCTACAGTGTTGTTGGGTGATGGATGTCTTCATGGTGTGTCAGAGCTTCACCTCTGCATGGGAAATTGCACGGAGTCTTCGATGGTTGTTGGTTCACTTGATGTTGCTTTGGAACGTTGCTCCTTGCTTGTATGTTGGAAGGCTTGATAGGCTCATCTATTCACGAAACGTGCATATTCGTTTGTTCGTCTGTTCGTGAGCACATCTTGCATGTTTTCTCGTTCGTCCATCAGTGAACACATTTTTGCATGATCATCCGTTCGTGAGCACATCTCTTCACATGCATCATTCATTCGTCTGTTGGTGAACCTATCCTTTTGCATGTGCTCCCTTCATTCATCCCATTTGTCATTGTACCATGCCTGTTGGTGTACATGTACCTATAGTCACTCATGACGAGATGACATCAAATCCAAAAACTTGCTAGTTTACCATGACACATGATCATTTCGGATGCAGGTGACTAGGAGAGGTAGCAAGGTTGCGAGGCAGGATGATGACTCCAGGAACTACTGATGAAAACTGTGCAAGAGTCACTAGGTGACGAACATGGGAAATCCAAGTTGAAGGTGACTATCTGCGAGGTCTCGCTTAGCTGGAAGGAAAAACTGTGCAAATTTTGGGAGGGACAATCTCCGCTATAGGAAGAAAGGTAGACAAAATCTGCTTATTTTCCAGAACAAGTGAGCAGCAAGGGCTTGATAAAAAAATTTGTGCAATTTTCTAGAGGAACAAGCCGGGTTGCATGGAAGATCATCATGCAGAAATTGCATAATTTTTTGGAGGAATTGGCAGGGAGACTGGCATCCAAAACTATGCAATTCCTAGAGGGAACTAGTAGATTTTTGTTGAGTCACTAGCAACAGAAACTACACAATTCCCAAGGGGAACATGTAGTCTACTGCTGGAAGCTTGGTAGCAGAAACTGCACAATTCCTGGAGGGAACTAGTAGTATGCTACTCGGAGCTGCTGGGGAGGTAAACTGCATTGAGGCTGGGAAGCCAACATTCTGATCATCTTTATGAAATTTCTGAGTTGAGAAAATAGTTGGGTAGCATAAGGGCTACCCATGAAAACTACACAATTTTCTAGATGAGCAGTCAGTCGACTATCGGGAGGACTAACTGGGAAAACTATGCAATTTTTTGAGGGAGACAAGGATAGGAACTTGGTGATTGTCCAACCTATCTGTGAAATTTCCTTAGTCAGAAGAGTTGGCAAGGTCAGCAGGCTTTGCAAAAGTTTTGAGGGGATTCAGTCTCGGGGTGGCTCACAGGTCCAACTCTCCAAGTGGCCAACATGAAGTCTATTGGATTGCTTGCGAGTAGTGCAACTTGAAAAGACATTCTTAGTGATTTTGTACTGTTCTTAGTGATAGTCAATCAAGTCGATGGTAGGGTGATGGTCCAGTTGTCAGAGGGGAGTCTTTTCACTAGAACTTCAACAGAATGACTCAGTGTGTGGACGAGTGAAAGATGCAAATGTGATCTTACAATACACATCCTGATGACTTGATGATGAGATGACTCAAACCAACTGGACACACATGTTCAACATGACTGATCGATGGTGGAAGCGACAAACATGACACTCGTGATTAATCGTTGATCGACTATGATAACACTTGCGCAACAGTGAATGGGACTTTATGTGTAAGTGTGACAGATGATTTCATAGGGAACATAACATGTACACATGAAGCGAAGAACTTGAGCATGACCAGAACATGGGCGCAAGAAAGACATTGACACCAACATGACAAACCTTGGGTGGAATGAACAAGCAAGGTAGGTGCGAAGGCTCACATGAGCTCATAGAGTGAACTGAAGTGTATGCAACCATTAAGTGAAACTCTCAAGGGAGGCTTCGAATTTGGGTGCAGGCAAAAATTTTGGAGGGTGGTTGTAGCCGCTACAACACTTGGCAACACACTTGTAGAACTCCATCTTCTCTGTTTTGGTTCATTGATAGCATAGGTCCTTGGTCTTTCGAGGAGTATTGAAATGTTGTGTGGTTTCCTTCAACTTCCCCACTTACCCCATGGACATACGCGGTTCACCTTTTTCCAACTCAGTCAAACACAATGAATATTTCAGCTTGATCATAGTGTTTCAAATCTGGGAAGGGCAATTTAGCTCATGAGTTGAAGATTTTCAGAGTATAAGTTTTCATCTCTTGTGTTTCTTAAGGAAAATTTTAAGGATGGAAATTTATCTTAAAGTTTAGAGACCTTCGCAAATCTCACAAGTCCCTAATATGAAAACTATAAAATGTTTTTTGACATCTTTGTAAATTTATTCAAATTTCTAATGGTTCTATGTATAGTCTCTATAAATTTTTGGCGATTTTTAAGGTAAAATATTTGTATACTATAAAATTTGGGCGAGTCAATTTTAGGAAAAATGGAAATTGGCGAATGCATATTTTGGAAAAATGATGGAAAACTAGCCAACCTACAAATATTAGTGCCTAAAATTTTCCTTGGCACTGTTGCTCTGCTGCCAGCAGGCCTGGACAGTACCTCGGCATAGTCACGTAGGAACACACATTTCTCCACTACTAGCAAGCCTGGTCAGTACCTCGATGGAGTTGAATGCTTCACCTCTTTGTGCAGGAAGCCTTTCTCTTCTTTCACCTTTTTATTTTTCAATAGGACTGTGCATAGGCACTTATTTATTTTTGGGGTAGAAGAGGGATCCCAACTTATTGAGAATAGAAGAGGTTGTTCATTCAGAGAAGCATGTGAGACCTCTCACATATGTTTTCTCCTTTAGATTTTCCCCTTCTTTGTTTCTACTAGTTGGATGAGCTTGAACACATAGAGCAGAAGGCTGAATATAAGCATGGCGATTCCCAGTGTGGACATAGATTCATGGTTGGACCAAAAATTTGGTGGCTTGGGTGTAGGCGATATGGAAAAACAACCGAAGCCTGATATAATTTCTTCAATTTAGGCTGAATTCCTCTGTCTGCTTCAACAGGTGTATCAACCATATAATGTTAGACTAACTCCTTCATGAATTTTCCTTCTGATCACTCCTACCCTTGTTGTGAGGCAAAAATCATCTCATAGGCCTTTTTTCCACTATCGGGATTATAATCCCATAGAAATTATAAAGATAAACTATCATTGCTTTAAAACAAGTGGAAATGTGTTTAAAACACAATATATATAGGCGAAATATTTTGTTCTAAAGGAATGAAAATACACCATTGACAGGTTTTGCAAGGGAAATAATCCACACATAGGAATACACTATCGGCAATTGCTATCGCTCTCAATTATCGTCGCTATGGAGGTCCAATGCTATATCGCTATCGGCGATTGACAATGGCCTCTTTAATATAGATCCACCTCCCCACTAAAATTCCGATGCGATAGTACGTGGACTATCAGAAATCACTATCGGCGATTCCAACACTCCAATGCTATGCTCCTTCTGTTCCGATCTGGCGATGCGATAATAATCATGGAATCGATATCCTTTTAACTCTTCCCTATAGTGTTTCAGGTTTGGGCTGTCAGGATTTCGGACTTCGGTGGTTCCAAGGTCCTTCCCACTCCACTTCTGGCACTGCGATGTGATCTTGGTTTGGACCCGACACGGGAATGAACCAGAGCTTATAAAATTTTAAGTCCAGAACTCTGCTGCAACTAAGTAATTTCACGAATTCTTTGTGTAAAACAGAGTTTCCGCTTGGAAGCTCAACAATGCGTCTAAGAGGAAATAGATGTGCGAATGTAAGGGAAAACACAATTAATAAGCTTAAAACCAATGTAAAGAGGAAAAATTGATCCAAATCACCATTAACAATGCTCAGAAAGCAAGAATCACAACTAGATATAAATACAAATTACAGTTAATGGAGAACCATAACATCAGATGCACAGAGAGAGATTTTTTTGCAGATGATAATGCTTCTAGGCACTCTCCAACTCAAAGCGTCCCGTTATTTCATTTTATAAATAATAGATAAGCCCTCTCGGTCCTTATCCATACAAAATCATGCCTTTTACATCGATTTAAAGCAATTATGAATAAAGCTTATTATTGCTTATTCTTAAGCGATTATTACAAAATTATTTTATTCTTAATTCTATCCCTATATTAAGCTAGAAAAGCATGGAAAATACTGGCTAAAGGACCCCACTCCTTTGCCTGTAGATTTTTTTGGATTTTTGGAATAATTTTGAAGATTTTTCCTCCAAGTCACATACTCCTGCATCAGACTCCTGAGGACAAAATTCTTCATGGGTTCCTGTCCATGAGTTTATCTATAGAACTGTCCAATTTTTGTAGCATGTCTTTTGTAACCCAAGTAGCTTTAGTGTTGGCTGATCATTCCATTTTACCAAATACTGGAAGTATTCTTGTCCCCTTGTTTTCTTAAACACCTTCTTGTCTAGAATTCTTTCTGGATGCAAATTCTTTGCTGTGGGTAACTGTTTTACCTAGTAAATCTCTTGGTTCTCTTAATCTTGTGTTGTATCATTTGCAATTTCACCTTCATACTTGTACAGGTCTACAACATTAAAAATTGGTGATGTTCCAACATCAAGGGGTAATTCAGTCTCATAGGCATTTGCAGAAAATTTCCTCATTGCTCTGCACGGTACAATTTTTTTGAACTTCAATTTGTTATACTCCCTCTTTGGAAACCTCTCCTTTCTGAGATGTGCTAAATCCAGATCTCCAACTTCAAATTTCACCTCTCTTCTTCTCATGTCTGCCCAGGTCTTGTACTTCATGTTGCTATTCTACGGCTGTTGTTTCACTTTTTCATGTATTGCTTGCATTTTTGAAGCAAAATCTTCACACTCCGCACTTCTCATCTCATCTTTTCCCAAGTTTCTTAACTCAGATACTCCTCTTGGATGCATTCCATAAACAATATGAAATGGACTCTGTCCTATACTCCTGTTAGGCGAGTCATTATATGCATATTCTTCTTGTGCTAACACCTGATCCCATTGATTTGGATGTTTTGCAGTAAGGCTCCTTAGAAGATTTCCCAAAATCATGTTCACAACTTCAGTCTGCCCATTAGTTTGTGGATGATAGGCAGAACTGAAACTTAATTTTATTCCCAATTTCTTCCATGGTGTCCTCCAAAAATGTCCAACAAATTTGGAAACCCTGTCTGAGACAATACTCTTAGGCAACCCATGCAATCTTACAACCTCCTTAAAAAACAATTTAGCAATGTGAGAAGCATCACTAGTCTTATAACATGGAATAAAGTGTGCCATTTTTGAAAATTTGTCAACTACAAAAAAAATTGAATCATTACCTCTTTGAGTCTTTGGTAAACCCAAAACAAAATCCATACTTATCATATCCCAAGGCCTATCTGAAATTGGTAATGGAACACAAACCTATGTTTTAGCTTCTTCCCTTTGCATATTGACAGATTTTACAAGTTCTCACATACTTCTCCACTTCAGATTTCATTTTCAGCCAGAAATAAAATCTATTCAACTGTTCAAAAGTATTGTCTATGCCAAAATGTCTTGTAAGTCCTCCACTATGTTTTTCTTTGATTAAGTTCTCCCTCATAGAACATTTGGTATACACAGCTGATTTTTTTTAAACAACGGTCCATCTTGTAAGAAGTAATCCAACCATTTACTCTTATCCATCAAAACAGGATTTTTACAAGCTTCAAATGCCTCTTTAAAATTTGGATCTGTTTCATACAATTCTTTAAGAAAATCAAAACCCAACACTTGTATTTGACTTTCTTGAAATAATACACTTCTCCTACTTAAGGCATCTGCAACTTTGTTTGATTAACCATTTATATGCTTCAAAACAAAATGGAAACCTTGAAGATACTCTACCCATTTGGTATGTTTATGGCTAAGCTTTGGTTGCTACATAATATACTATAGTGCATGGTTATCTGAATAAAGGATGAATTCCTTTGACATTAGATAATGCCTCCATTTCTTTAATGACTACATAACTACATAGAACTCCTTATCATAAGAAGAATACTTATTTTTGGAATCGTTTAGCTTTTCACTGAAGTAGGCTATAGGTTTAACTTCTTGGCTTAAAACATTTCCAATTGCTTCTCTGCTAGCATCACACTCCACTTGGAAAGGCTTACTAAAATCAAGTAAAACCAAAATAGGCTTTTCAGTAATTTTCTTCTTTAGCAGTTGAATTTTTTTTACTGCTTTAGCAGTCCATCTACATGGATGTTTGTCCTTCTTTATGGTCTCAATAATAGGTGCATTAATCTTACTAAAATTCTTGATGAATTTTCTATAAAAACTAGCAAGACCATGAAAACTTCTTACCTCAAAAACACTCTTGGGTGAAGGCCACTCCATGATTGCCTTGATCTTCTCTGGATCCATCTTCAGCCCTTCAGCAGAAATAACAAAACCTAAGTATACTAGTTCTTCTTTCATGAATGAAAACTTCTTCAAATTCAGAAATAATTTCTCTTGTTGCAACCTTTGTAAGACATAATTCAAATGCCTCATATGCTCCTCCTTAGACCTGTTGTAAACTAATATATCGTCTAGATATACTATTACAAATTTACCAATAAAATCTTTAAAAGCTTCATTCATGAGTCTCATAAACATACTTGGTGCATTTGACAACCCAAAAGGCATTACTCTCCACTCATACAATCCATCATTTGTCTTAAAAGTGGTTTTCCACTCATCCCCTTCTCTTATCCTTATCCGATGATACACACTTTTAAGATCTAGTTTTGAAAAATACTTTGCTCCACTCAAACAATCCATTAAATATTAAATTCTAGGCAAAGAAAATCTATACCTGATTGTGATTTTATTGATGGCTCTTGAATTTGTACACATTCTCCAACCTCCATATTTTTTTGGACTCAACACTGTTGGCACTGCACAAGGACTCAAGCTTTCTCTGATCAACCCTTTGTTAAGCAATTCTTGCACCTTCTTTCTAACCTCTTCATTTCCTATAGGAGTCATTCTATAAGTTGCTTTTCTTGGTAGACTTTCTCTAGGAATCAAATCTATATGATGGCTAATTCTTCTAATGGGTGGAAACTCATTTGGCAATTGGCAATAATATTACAATATTTCCGCAACATTTCTTGAATTTCAATGGGTAAATCAGAAATTTTAGTAGAAGTCATTATTACCTTGGGCTTGAAAATTACAGCAAAAATTACCTCATTCTCTTCAATCTGCTTCAGGTACTCCTTTCCTCCTAGTAACAGAGTTTTTGGATCAGTCTTCTTTCCTGGTACATCTTCTTCTTGTAGAGGCAGCAACGTATGATTGACACCATCCTTTCCAAACTTGTAGGTGTTTCTTTTTCCATCATGCATGGCTCCTTTGTTATATTGCCAAGGTCTTCCAAGCAATATGTGACACACATCCATTGGCATTGCATCACATACAATTTTATATTTATACTTGCCCACCTAAAATTCTACTTCACATTGTTCATTCACTAACAGTTGATGTCCCTTTTGCAACCATGACACCTTGTAAGGTTTTGGAGGTTTCATTGTCTCCAGCTTCAATTTCTCTACCACTTTTGTAGAGACCAAATTATCAGTGCTGCTACTATCAATGATCATCTGACAACATTTCCCTTGAACTTTACACACTGTTCTGAATAAAGTATTTCTTTGTGAGGATTCAACTATCTCCTTTGCTGGCTTGAGCAAAACATTATTAACTACCAGAGATTCTCCTCTCTCTGGTATATTTTCTTCTTCTGTCACTGTTGTTGTTACTTCCCACTCAACTTGAGAAATAATAGCATTTCTCTGATTTGTTTCTGCTTTCTCTGGACACTCAAAGGCTCTGTGTCCTAGTTTGTTACATCTGCAACATCTTACTTCTCTTCCTCTTCCTCTGCCTCCTCTCCCTCTATAAAAAATCCCTCTACCTCTTGCATCACCTCCTGTGGGTGCATGTTGGGTTGAGCTACTGATAGCTCCATCTTTAGGTGTTGTATATCTCCCTTTACCACCTTGACTTCCCCTTCCTCGGAAAGCACCTCTCCCTCTGGCAAACTGCTTCCTCATGAGTTTTTCTTTAGCTTTTAGTGCTATCTGATAAGCTTCCTCTACTGTTTTAGGATATAGTAGACTTATCTCGTCTTGAATGTCCATCCTAATGCCATTCACATATCTAGCCACCTTCTCATCTGTATCTTGGGCTTCTCCAACTCTTATGCTTACCTTGTAGAATTCCTTTGTGTATTCTTTCACTGTCATAGATCTCTGTCTAAGATTTTGCATCTGTCTGAACAAAGTTTGCTATTAATTACTCGGTAAAAGCTTACCTCTTAGCTTTGCTACCATTCTGCTCCAATTTTGATAGGTTGCTTCCCAAGTCTCTTTCTTTCTACCTACACATCATCCCACCAAAGTGTTGCATGGCCTTTTAACTTGGTGACAACAAACTTTACTTTCTTCTCATCTTTTGTTTCTTCATAATTGAAGAATTTCTCCATGCCATTAATCCAGTCTACAATTCTTCTGGATTTAGTCCTCCTTCATATATTGGAACCTCAGTCTTTGGCCTAGGTGTGGATATCAACACTGACTAGAAGAATCTCATCTTAGGGGTAACTGCTACAACTTCCTCCTCTGCAACTTCAACCTTAGGTTCACTAACATCTCCATCATCTATGTTTCTACCCATTGTTAATGCATCCAATCTAGCTTGCATCTGTTGCACAACTTCCATTACTTCAACATTTACAACAGGCTATCCTCTTCCACCATGTTCTCATCCTCTTCCAAATCTGAAAGCCATATTAACTTTCCTTCTCCTGCTTTTGAGATTCAATTCAATGTTAGCTGGTTGCTCTGATACCACTAATGGTGGCTTGGGTGCAGGTGATATGGACAAACGGCCGAAGCCTGATATAATTTCTTCAATTTCAGGCTGAATTCCTCTATCTGTTCCAACAGGTGTATCAGTCATCTAATGTTAGACTAACTTCTTCATGAATTTTCCCTCTGATCACCCCTTCCCTTGTTGTCGGGCACAAATAATATCATAGGCATTTTTTCCAGTATCGAGATTATAATCCCATAGAAATTATAAACATAAACTATCATTGCTTTAAAACAAGTGGAAATGCATTTAAAATGCAATATATATAGGTGAAATCTTTCTTTCCAAAGGAATGAAAATACACTATCGGCAAGTTTTGCAAGGGAAATAAACCACACAAAGGAATACACTATCCATAGTCGCTATCGCTCCCAATTATCGTACTATGGAGGTCTGATGCAATACGCTATCCCTATCGGCGATTGACAATGGCTTCTTTAATATAGATCCACCTCCCCACTCAACTTCTGATGCAATAGTATGTGGACTGTTGGAAATCACTATCGGCGATTCCAACACTCCAATGCTACGCTCCTTCTGTTCTGATCTTGTGATGTGATAATAATTGTAGAACTAATATCCTTTTAACTCTTCTATAGTGTTTTGGGTCTGGGCTGTCAAGATTTCGAACTTCGGCGATTCGAAGGTCCTTCCCACTCCACTTGTTGCACTGCGATGTGATCTTGGTTCAGACCTAACATGGGAATGAACCAGAGCCTATAAAATTTTAAGTCTAGAACTCTGTTGCAGCTAAGTAATTTCATGAATTCTCTGTGTAAAACAAAGTTTTTGCTTAGAAGCTCAACAATGTGTGTAATAGGAAATAGATGTGTCGATGTAAGGGAAAACACAATTAATATGCTTAAAACCAATGTAAAGAGGAAAAATTGATCTGAATCACCATTAACAATGCTCAAAAAGAAAGAATCGCAACTGGATATAAATACAAATTACAGTTAATAGAGAACCATAACATCAGATGCACAAAGAGAGATTTTTTTGCAGATGATAATGGTTCTGGGCACTCTCCAACTCAGAGCATCCCGTTATTTCATTTTATAAATAATAGATAAGCCTTATCAGTCCTTATCCATACAAAAGCATGCCTTTTACATTGATTTAAGGCAATTATGCATAAAGCTTATTATCGCTTATCCATAAGCGATTATTAAAAAATGATTTTATTCTTAATTCTATCCCTATCTTAAACTATAATAGCATGGAAACTGCTGGCTATAGGACCCCACTCCTTTGCCTATAGATCTTTTCAGATTTTTGGAATAAGTTTGAAGATTTTTCCTCCAAGTCACATGCTCTTGCATCAAAGTTCCCTTGCAGATAGTTCATATTTTCTATCAAGACTTCATCGGCGGAAGGTTATAACCAAGCATAGAGAAGATAGACACAAGATTAGCCAAGTGTCGCAGTGTCACAAGTCTCTTCAAATTTCAGCCACATACTCTATTCAAAAGCTAGAACGTAGTATTTGGTAACACTTATTTTTGGAAACAAAAATAGTAATATACCAAGCAAATAAAACAAACATAAACAAAAATAGTAAGCATAGAAAACAAAGTGAAAATAAAGATAATAATCAAAGAAAACAAGACAAAAACAACAAGCAGAAATAAGATTATGTACTTGGCACAGGCACGGCCCGGCCTACTGAAAGTAATGTTTGAGATCTTGGTCATTGAAAGGAAGGTTTTCAATCCTCCCATCAAGCGAACACAGATGATACTTGTGTGGGCCAAGCTTCTCATGGACTATATATGGACCAATCCACGGGGACTGGAACTTCGAATGTTTTCCTTTGTCTTCATGGGGCTTATCCCATTTCAGAAATAAGTCACCAACACTGGAGTTAGCTTTCCCTGCAGACTTCTTATCAAACCATATCTTGATACAGTTTTGGTGGAGTGTGAATTTCTCTTTTGCTTTCATCCTCTCTTCTTGAAGCTTATGGAGAGCTTCCATCCTATGTTGAACTAGTTAGCAAGGCTTGCCTTGGGATTCTTGGAAAAGCTGAAGTGTATGCAAGTAGATATTTGGTGAAAGGATGGCTTCTTTACCATAAACTAGGAATTACGGTGAGGTATTTAGAGAGGGATTGTCTGTCACATAGTCATCCCATAATGCATTCGTCAGGGTGGCATGCTAGTTATGCTGCTAAGAGAAAACGATCTTCTTGATTATACGGATGAGGTTTTCATTCGTGGATTCTGCTAGACCATTTACTTGCAGTAATACTTAGATGAATGCTTTAACACAATACCATTTTGTAATGCAAATTCATAGAGTTTCATGGACGAAAAATAAGTTTCATTATCAAAAACAAGTGATGCCGGAACGCCGAAGCGTGAGATGATGCCTTGCTGGAGGAAGTTGATGACCTCCTGGTTGTTCACTTGTTTGAGTGGAACTCCTTCTTTCCACCACATGATGTATTCAGTTGCTATTAGGATGTAGTAGTGTTGCTTTGATGAATGAGGGAAAATTTCCCCAATGATGCCCATGCCCCACTATTGGAATGGTTTGGTCACTACAACGGGGTGCATGCTTGAATAATGTGGGCCAGTAGAAACCAACTCGCATAACTTTGTGTGTAATGTTGTTTCCCACAAAGTGACCCCTAGCAATTCTGTCATGTATACCTTGAAGTACCTTCTCTGATTCATGTGCCTCTAGGTACCTGAGCAAAACTCCATTACTATGATTTTTGTAAATCACTCCATGCACCGATTGATATGCTAAGGCTTTCAGATGCAATTCCCTCTTCTGTCTGATGGAAAAGCGAGAGGTATGGTGCCATTCTCAAGGTACGGGTGCACATCTGCATACCAAGAGGTCCCATCTTTAGTGGGTGTTGCTTGCCTTATATCATACATCTCAATCTCCTGCTCCCAGCCCGTGAGCTCATCTTCACTCTCTAGAATTTGTATTGCTTCAGCTGCAACTCTGCAAAGCCCATGTCCTTTGATCGTGTGAGCTAGCTTGAATTCAAGATCATATTCTTGCAATCCTGTCATCCAATTCACACGTCATTCAGCCAGTTATTGTTGTAGAAGCAATGTGCAGACTGCTGGGTGAGGGACGAAGACTATGCTGTGTTTCTTTAGCAAGTAGGGCTTGAAGTGTTTCACCGCCTTATAAACTACATAAGCTTTCTTGTCAATGATGGGGTAGTTGAGTTCTGGTCCATGCATGCTTGTGCTCATGAAGGAGATTGGGCGTTCATCGTTCATCTCATCCTTCTGAGTGAGTACTACAGCTAGTGAATTTTTAGAGGTGAAGGTGTATAACTAGAAATCATTCTTGAAGTTTGGGTTATAGAGTGCAAGTGCTTCTATAATGGCCTGCTTGATTTGGGTGAATGCATATTTTTCCCTCTTACCCTAGCTGTAGACTGCATCTTTCTTGATCATGTCCTACATTGGCTTTACTATCTGCACATAATCCAAGATGAACTTCTAGAGGAAGTTTATCTTGGCCAAGAAGGACTGCATGGCTTTCTTGCTGGCTGGGTAAGGGATCTCTGTGATATTCTAGACTCAATCTAAATCCACCTTGATCCCTCTTTTGGAAAAAATGTGTCTGATTAGGTTCCCCTCTTACACTATGAATACGCTCTTTTTGGGTTTCAAGGAAATCCTATATCTCTGACGTCGCTCAAAATTTTTCTTCAGATGGCATATGTAGTCATCTTGTCTTCTTGAGAACACAGTCACATCATCAAGGTATACCACTATGCTCTTTCCGATGAGTCCGTGAAAATCAATGTCCATGGCACGCTGAAATGTTGCGCCCATGTTTACAAGCCCAAATGAAATTTGTCTGTAAGAGAACGTACCCCATTTTGTATGGAAAGTAGTTTTGAGTTTTTCAGGTTCTACTATCAGAACCTGATTGTATCATGAGAATCCATCAAGCAGGGAAAACAATTGTGCCCCACATACTATTTTCAAAATATGGTCCATAGATGGCACTCGGTAGTTGTCTTTTTCCGAGGTCGGGTTTACATTCTTGAAATCGACACACAAGAAGATTTCTCCACACTTCTTACATACAGGAACAATATTTGAGACCCATGTCGAATGACAAAATTTGTATATGACTCATGCATCCAACATATTGGTAAGTTCTTTCTATATGAGGGGTTCAAGAGACGGCTGTACTTTCCTCAGCTTCTGTTGATATTGCTTGACCTCTTCTTCGATTAGGATGATGTGTTGGACGATTTGCGTGTCATAAGTTTTCAGATCATCATATGTCCACACGAACAGATCTTAGTACTATTTGAACAAGTGGTTAAAGGCATTCCACTCTTGTTGTGTACAACATGTACCGAGATTTACAAAGTTCGGATCTTGTTCTGTTCCCAGGTTAATCAGTTTGTGTCTCATGGTGGAACTATGGGTCTTGCTATTCGTTGGCCCCTCAAAACGTTCTTGCAAGTCCTAAATATTTTCCATTGTTGCCACACACTTTGTGATAAGGTGGCCCTTCTTTTTACCATCTTCAACTTGCAGAGAGCGCTTGTGCTCATCATCGTCTATCATTGCATCTTTGAAGAAGTCAACATTAGCCATGAAATGTAGTATCACTTTGAGTACAACCACATTGACGGTGATGGCTTTCTGCAAAGCTAACATGAGTGCTTCATACTTAGCAACATTGTTTGTGCACTTGAACTCCAAGTGACATGAAACTATATGCTTCCTATTGTAAGGGTCGATCAAAACACACTTGGCTCCTGAGTCATCCAATGTCTTTGATCCGTCAAAGTACATGGTCCACAACTTGTCTGCACACGGACCGCTGGATGTGCTAGTACTATTTCCACTATTGTTGCTGCTACTAATCCTACTATAGGTACAATATATTATACAAGTTTCATTACCATTAGTTGGGTAAGGAAGTAGTCTGAACTGGGTGTCTAGTGGGGTTGGAGCTGTCCATGCAAGATAACACCCCAATGCTATTTCAAGGAGGCAGTTGCCAAACATGAGATCAGTGAAGGCCAACGATTCATTCTCACGATTAAGAGTGATTCCATTATGCTTCATGTACCTCTCAGATAACACCCAAATTTGGTTTCACTTTCCCTTGTACAGAAACCACATGTGAGACTAGCCTGTAGCAAAATATATGTCTAGCTTGCTAGACCAGTCTCTGCTGAGTAGTAGACCATATTCTTCTAGTATCTCCACAACCACTATGTTAATGCATTGGGGGACTCGGCCGTCATGACATAGCCAGATGATCACGTCTCATAGTTTACCAATGGTTGGTACCAATGTTCTATCAAGTTAGATGATTCACACGGATGTCTGGCTCCATTGTGCATTGATATTTTTCTCAATGAAGAGCGGCATGATGTTGGTTGTCACGCTAGAATCAACCAAGCAGTTGAGAACATTGCAATTGAAAATTTCAAAAGGTAGTAGGAATGGAGGGCAACATGAGTTAGCTTCTTCCATTCAAAGTGTATTGAGCATAGTGGAAAGTGATCCAGGAGGTGTGCTTTCTCCCTTGATGGTAGGGGTTGCGTTATCTATTGTTGTCTATCCCAATGCGTGCGGTAGGATATCTCACTGACTCTCGATCTTAGCTAACCTAAACAAACTGATGTTTTCTTGACTTTTCTTCATGTCATCAACAATGTTGTAGTCCAAAGGTGGTATACTTACCCAGTTGTCTAAGTTAGAATGAATGTTCATGTTATTCGACGGAGCATTTTGCAGCTTTCTGCTCATGGATTCACCCTTGTCTGCCGCTATCTTCTCAATCTTGTTTTGTGTTCTCTACTTTGGGGTGGCTGGTGGGCCAACCTTACTCATCAGCAATCTCACCTTCTCTTGCATTTCCCCAAGTGTGGGGGCAACCCCTTTACTCCTAAGATTGTAATGATCAATTTCCTTTTGGGGTTTCTTCTCGGTATTCGTCTTTGACATTGTTTGCAAGCACTAACATGAGTTCATGACATGCCTAGAGCTTGATGGCTCATCAGGTGCAACCTCTTCATCATCATCAATGTCTTCTGGCTGCTCCTACAAATTGCTTTCTGCATTGAGTGTATGACTACAGAAAGCACTTGTGACTCGCTTCCAGTCCGAATAAGAGTTCTTGGGTTGATGTTCTTCGTGGAAAGAATAGAACTTAGGATCTGCACACTATTCAAGCTGGAACATAGGTTTATGCATAGTATTTGAAGTGAAATTATTGCTGCTTGATGAGTTGCTTGCCTATATTTGTCTGCATGGATGGTTGTTTGAAAATGTGTCAGTTTTCCTTTGTTTGAGTTCAGACACTTCTGTATTCAAGTTCTTGACAAGGCGAGTGAGGGTCTTAATAACAGTTACTTCCTTGTCTCTACCCTTGCTCGCGATTGCTTTGGACTTCCTGCTCGCACCCTTGGAGTCCTTTGTTGATTTGTCATCCTTGATGACTCCAATTAAGCATAGGTATTTCTCAACAGGAATATCCTCTTCACATTTTTCTAGGAGTGTTGGTCTCATATAGCTCGCTTGACAAACTACACAATGTTGGTTGGCTTCAACAGTGATGGAGTCATGAGGTTTAGTGTCTGTTGCAAATTTGTTCAATAGTCGTGTAGGTGAGAGGGAGTGCGAGTTACTACCTTGACCAGATGGTTGATGAATGAGTGTGAGAGGATGTTAAACCATATACAACTGGCTACCCTACTTCTAGCGCCAGAAATGTTGATGGTGTTGGACCTACCAACATTCAGAGGATCACCCCGTTATGAAGTCCCAACTAGACCTCACACCGTTTGGTCTTGGAGTCCCATCCAGTATGTGGAAAATTTGAATAATAAACACTTATTCACAGAGATTATCCCGATTATACACAATTTCGGAATACATGTACAACACATAATCTCCTCTACGTTGACCATCAATTTAGCAACATCAAAAATAATGAAACATCAATAGCATGCACACATTAACACAGTATGTAACCCGGGGAAAGCTTACAGCAGAAAAACCCACACTATCTGTATATTAATGATTGAGAACATGTAACAATACATAGTAGAATACTCCTCACAAGTATCCAGCACTATCTCCACCTGTTACACACAAAACTAGCTAAGATCCGAACAAGTCAGAGGTTCAAATCTTCTCCACTGCTTTGCCTACCTCTATTGCACAATACCTGCTGAGAATCACTCACACTGGAAATCACGTGAGCACAGGCTATTCTACTGGGCATATACTGGGCAATTCTCATTGGCATACTCAATACATTGCTTGTGCACGATCTCATGCACAA
Organism: Pinus tabuliformis; assembly: GCA_031772625.1. Taxonomy (NCBI): domain Eukaryota; kingdom Viridiplantae; phylum Streptophyta; class Pinopsida; order Pinales; family Pinaceae; genus Pinus; species Pinus tabuliformis. The sequence goes on from CM062804.1 coordinate 1,538,332,500, forward strand.
CTATAGTCACAACTGATAGAAATCTCAACCTTTAACACCTGTCTCCACTGAGCTATACATACCCTGAGTTAACTGATGTATTCTTCAATTGCATTATGAGCTAATAATTAGTGAATTAATTTAATCAATTAATTCACATCACTCATCACTAGTCTATTTGCAGTTATACTAATTACAACTAGTTTAACAAAGTCAAACTGAACATAACTCCAATAAGTCCACATCCAACTCCAGAGAACTCACATGCATGAGTTCTAACTGATGTCCTGCATGCAATAGCTCAACTTACTCACAAGAAAAGCATATTTCCTTCTGACAGCTACATGTTCCACATCTGTAGCTCAAACTGAAGTGCTCCAAGAGGATAAGATAAAGTTTATAGTCTAAATATTATTATGAGACAATAATATTTGACTTTTCTATTTTTAACTTGGCAGTCTAAAAGTTGACTTTGATCACTCCTGATGTGAACCAGAAATAGAAGTCCATCTATTTTTCCCGACATGACCAATCACCCATAAAAAACATCCTGCAACTCATAGACCATGATCCATATGTCTAAAAATAGACATAGTCTAGAAATAGACTTTGTGCCATAATTTGCCCGTGGGCCCACTTAGTGAAGGTGACTCCTTTCCACTAAGCTCCATCATATTGTTGCATTCTCAACACTCCCTCTCAACAAGAGATGGATTATCATCAACCCCTATCCTGCCTCATTGGTATTCGAATTTGCTCCCGGTGAGCGCCTTCGTCAAGATATCAGCATCTTGATCCTCCGTTGGAATGTATGAAAGTAACATGATTCTCCGCTGCACATAATCTCTAATATGATGGTACTTGATGTCAATGTGCTTAGATCTATCTTGAAATACATGATTAGCCAAGAGTTTAATGCAACTCTGGTTATCACAGTAAATCACAGTAGGATATAAGTGAGAACTGAACAAACCGACCAGTATCTTCCTCATCCATATAGCCTCGCATGCAGCCAAACATGCTGCCATATACTTGGCCTCTGCTGAACTGAGTGCCATGGATCTCTGCTTCCTGTTGTACCAAGAAACTGTTGTCGACCCGATACTGAAGACCCCTCCTGATGTGCTCTTTCTGTCCGTTGGGCTCCCTGCCCAATCTGCATCCGTGAAGCCACATAGCTTCACCTCATCCTCCTGTCTATACCACAAACCATATCTCGATGTGCCTCTCAAATAACGCAATACATCTTGCCCGCCTTCCAGAAGAGCTTGGTAGGCTTAACCATAGCTTTTGAAAGCTGGTTAACAACATAGCATATATCGGGTCGTGTATTGACTAGATACATAAGCGACCCCACCAACTGTCGATAAGCAGTGGCATCCACTTCTTCTGCCGAAGTGGCATCATCCTTCCTCCAACCTCCCAGAAGAGGAGTATCAACAGGCTTGCAGCCATGCATGTTGAAATTCTCCAGTATCTCCCGAGCATACTTACCCTGAGAAACAAATAGTCCATCACTGCGCTGCCAAATTTCCAATCCCAAGAAATAATGAAGGAGGTCCAAGTCCTTCATCTCAAACTCCTTAGCAAGATCATCCTTGCATGAAAGTATCAACAACTCATCACCCGTTAGAATCAAATCATATACATATAGTACAATGATAAGCAACTTACCCTCCACCATAATATGGTATAGGTTAGGATCCACCTCACTCTTGGAGAATCCAAGTCCGGTGAAATAACTGTCTATCCGTCCGTACCAAGCACGGGGTGCTTGTTTCAACCCATACAACGCTCTCTTGAGCCTGCACACATGTGAGTCGCTGCTGAAGATCTTGAAACCTTCGGGCTGCTCAATGTACACCTCCTCCTCAATGACTCCATTGAAGAACACAGTCTTCACATCCATCTGATGAATGTTCCATCCCATATGTGCTTAGAGAGCAAGAATCGTCTGTATGGAAGAATACCTTGTGACAGGTGTAAAGGTCTCCTCATAATCGATCCCCTCTATCTGTGAAAAGCGTCGGGAAACAAATCTTGCCCTGTACTTCTCCACACTCCCGTCAGCTGCCTGCTTAACTTTGTAGATCCATCTCAAACCCACTACTGATTTCCCTTCCAGTCTAGGAACAATCTCCCATGCATTGTTTCTGACAATCGAATCATACTCTTCCACCATGGTGTCTACCCATGCGAGATCCTCCACAGCTTCCGCGAAAGAGGATGGCTCAGTCACAACACATTTGCTCATAAGAGCCATGTATCCAATGTACCGATCAGGTGACTGTCTCTGTTATAGAAATTCTTGGGCACTACAATCCCAAGCATAAATGTCCATAAACTAAGGGCTCCTAAGTCGCTAAAGGTGTTGTTCCAACCCCTAAAAGAACAAGGTCAACTGACTATAGCTTCTCCCAGAAGTTCTCCATGAAAAACTACTCAGAACTGGTCAAAACTGGATCATTTCACTTGCTCCATGGCCAGGGTGCGATGCATCGCACCTTGTACACACAGGAAGTGCATTGCATTTCATAAATCCCTTCTATGGGGTGCGATGGATGAGAAAATACAAGTGGCGGAGACAGTTTGCGAGGTGGATGATCATGGAATCTTCCATAAACTTCTCCTGGGACACTTGCCTCTCAGAATCGCCCAAGGATGAGTAAGAGATCAATGAGATCTCCAAGTGGCATCAAGAACTATCAGAGAGAAGACACTAATCAAAAACCTAGAGCTGACTCACACCTCTGCAAATATCCATATATAGATCTCTCATAGCAGAGATCCAGAGGTTAGAGGCTGGAATTTTGCATATTGTAAGGAATTGTTGTTGGTTTCTTGAGACAACATCAGAGTGTTGGGTGATCTAAGCTTTGTATGAGGTGAAGAGGGGCTTACTTGCTGAGAGGATGATGCTGGGTCAGAACAACTGGTTGTAACTCCCTTGGCTTTTTCTTGTTTATCAATAAAAGCTATTCAAGTTTTCCTCCATACTCTTGTGTCATTTATGTTTTATGCATTTGTATGGTCAATTTACATCTGATCCTAGATTATTTATGATTATAGATCCATGTTCTTGTATAGTGCTATGCTACTGTGATCTTACAGGTACTCTGTGAAGCTGAGCGTACAAGGGAGCAAGTAGCGAAAGACTATCAAGAGAGAGAGGAATCGAACTAGGAGATTAGCGCAAGACAAAGGTTGGTCTTCTTTGTTCTTCTCTCATCTATATTTCATAAAGGAAAAACGAAAGTAGCTTTACTTTGTTTGTTTCTAAGGTAGCTATCACACCTTAGTGGGATAAGCAGTTCTGTGTAGACACTTTTCCCTGTAACAAAATGGCGACTCCGCTGGGGACGAATTAGTTTGTTTGTTTATCTTCCTTGTTGTCTATTTTATAAACTTACAGACGGAGCCTGAAGTCGAGCCAGGTAGCTTTCGAACTGCATTTGCTATGCAAATGCAAAGTAGATAAATGCCACTTCTGTCAATCTCTGAGATTTGTTTATGAATTAAACAACTGATTCACAAACTCTCTGATTGCCCCTTGTGATAGCTCTTAGATCCTCCTTAGATCTACCCCTGATTGTTGCATTACTGATTACCATTTGCTCGGCCAAAACCCATGAACTGAACTCCAAACTGTGACCCGGAACCTAAGCCAAGTCTCGTCTCTGGCCCAGCGCAGGCTCTGTTATGTGAATATGAAATTCAGCGCACTTCTCGAGTGTAGTAGCTGCGTTGCATTTCAAGTTCACTGTGTTACAGGTGTGCTGATCAGACTAGGCATTGTTCCTCAGTTTTGGTTTCTGTGTTCATTCTTTTCAGTTCTATTCATGAATTTTGCTACCTGTAGTCAGTATATATCTGTTTGAAACCCCTTTTCCTTGCTGTTATTCCACCTCCATTGTGCAAAGAACTGTAAATGTTTTTGTGTATTTGTTGAGTCATTTTCAGTTCTCCTTTGCAAAAAGTAACGTAGTTGTGCTGACGTTTCTCGATTTGAAAGTGTCGCAAGTGTCGTTTTCAGTCGTAGAAGAGAGTTTGATTGCTCTTGATAGTCGATTACCCTGTTACTATTGTATTTGATCTGGATTTGTAATTTTTCTAGTGTCAAAAGCAAGTATTTATTTCCAAATCATAAACTGTTGTGATTGTCTTCATTTTTTGATTTTGAAAAGAAACTTGTTGGTAATTGTCGCTTGAAAAGTAATTCAAATTTGCGCATTAGCTTTCTTTTTATCATTCACATATTAAGAAGGCCAAAAACAAATACATGCATGTGCATTTGCATTTAGATTGTTTGATTGGTTTGATTTAGGACAATGCATTTAGTGTGTGCTCTTTGCTCTTTGTGAAAGAATACTGTCTCTCTTTCCTTAGTAGCTAGGATTTTCATTGCACAAAGAAGATAAAAGATTGTTTATCATCTTAGATTGCATTTTAGGAATTGTACATCTACATCTCGTGGTGAACCTGAAAGGCAAATTTCTTAAGCAAGATCAACTATAAAATAAATTTAATGAATCTAACAACGCTTTGGAACCTAACGCACAACATCTAGAAGTCTAGGCTAGAGATGTATTCCAGTGTTGTAAAGCCTGGTAACTGTTGTTCTCACTGATGGTTGGGTGATTCCTCCACTTTGAGACGATAAGTGCCAGTACGGAATTGTGCTCCCACATACCGTCGAGTATATTTTGGGAGACCACAATAGGCTTAATCATTTATCCATAGGAAGCCGTGTCTGCCGCCCTATCGATCGCAATGCACTAAATACAACATTCAGGAAGATTGACTGTCGTACCGTAAAAAGTATTCTGCAGTTTTGCGATTGGTTTGGTAATCCCTCTACCTAGATTTCCACAGCAGTCCCTTTCATTCCTTTTCAGACTCCTTAACGGAAAAGGTCCATCTGAGCACTTGTCACTTCAGGCTCATTAAAAATCGAAGGTGACTAGAGTCATCTTTTGTTTTTTCTCGACTCTTAAAAATTGAAAAAACAAGTTGTGTCAAAGCGTCTAAAATTTATTTTAAACGGAATAATAATCACCTTTCCCTCGTTGGTCTTCAAAGTTAGTCTCCCTTCATCGCAAGCTCCTGTATAATCGCTAGGAAATCTTTTGGATAGACCAGATATGTCTGAACAACCATCGACATCCAAGATTGTGGCATCCGACGCAGCAACGGCAGAGCCTCCTGCTGCTACTCCAATGATGTTCGACGGTATACCATCTGTCCCGGCAAGTTATCAACAACAAGTCGGAGTCCAATCAGGGACTGTTTCGACGACATGGTCAGTTCCTATTTCTTCATTCGGATTATCATCTGGTATTTCTCATGTTGAAACTTAAAAAATTGATCCAATGTGTCTTCAAAGGCCAATCTACCCTTTAAGTACTGGATTGCCACCATATGGAGGGCATTATGCCTTCTCATTGTTCCCTCCCGGAGAACAACCATATAGGAGTTTACAACAAAGTTCAGGTCAAACTAGAATTACATCCAGCGGTTGGGTACCAACACTGCCTCAACAACCAAGGGTTGTATATTCAATGCAACTAGTCCACCCTGGGTGGAATATTCCCACTATACCTGCTATGGTGACTACGTCGCAAGTACAAGCCCTACCTGTTGTATGTCAACCCAAAGTTTCTCAGGTTGCAATACAACAGCCTCTTGTCTCAATGACACAATCACAACCTCAGGTTAGTGCCTCCTTATCTGGAGCGACTCAGACTCAAACATGTGCTATGACTCCTCATCTTGGTCAATCATCCAGTATTGGGCAACAGCAAATGGTCCAACAACCATGGCTGGTTCAATCTCAACAACCGCAATTCCAGCAATCATATCAAGGACCTGAGCAACAAGTCTTTGTAAGTAATGGGCAACCGAATTTCCAAAGTAGTTATCAACAACCATATTATAATGGTTATGCCCATCAACCTTGTCAAAGTTGTCAGCATCAAATACATTATGCTAGTATGCAAGGACCCATTGCTCAGGTGATTCCATCTTATCCTGGGTATGCTTCGCTTAACCTGAATCAATAGTTGCCCTTTGTAGCAACTATAGAATTACTAGATCTAAACCGGCTGATGAATGATCCAATTGCTTATGCCCCTTGGTGGCTAGTGATTTCGCATAAACTTCCGTCAGATATTCCTAAATTTAATGGAAATCCGGGTGAGGACCTGTCGAATCATGTGATGACATTTCATCTGTGGTGTTCATCAAACACCCTAAACGATGATTCGATTAGGCTTCGCCTTTTTCAGAGGACGTTAACTGGTCCGGGAGCAAAATGGTATATCGAGTTACCCAGAGCTTCGTTTGACAACTTTAGTACCCTAGCCACAACCTTTTTAACCCATTTTCAATTACCGATAAGGTACGAAACGGGAACAGAACTTCTTACCAATTTCAAACAGACAACGGCCACTCACATATCTGATCATATTCATGAGTGGCGATGTCGTCGCAAAATGGTAAAAACATATGTTCCTGATCAGCTGCTAGCTGAATGGTTTATTAAGTCATTATTACCTTCTATCACAAAAGATGTGGCAAAGGGAGGAGTCGTCACTGAAGAGAAAGTTATTGCTCGTGCACAATATCTAGACTTGATCTATACTCAGTCTGGCACGCTCTACGATAAAATACCTGATGCTCCTAGACCGAAATTTTCTGTTCCTCCCCCTCCTAAATCAAACAAAGACTCTCATGCCGGTGATGGCGTGATAGGTACGACAAGCACGAAATCGACAAAGGCTACATCTAAGAAAGCCCGTAAGATTTCTGATCAAAATGCAAATGAAGAACTTCTCGCCTCGAAGGTAAATGCCATGTTGACCGACAAGGGCAAACAACTGAAGCAACCAGGGGGCAAGAAGAAAAAGAAAGGGAGAAAAAAGAAGCAGGATGAGTCATCTCCTGAAAAAGCTTCTGCAAACCCTTCTGGGCAAAGGAAACCCCCTGCGGGGTGTCATATATGCGATGAGGATCATCGGACGAGAGATTTTCCACATAAAGCTGAAGTTAAGAAACTCTTTAAGAGTTCAAAAACCTCAGCAGTATTGACTAATCCGTTTCCAAACCCAGGAACCAAACTGGTTGCCAATCAAAATGCTTCCCTATCCCAAGTGCTTATGTTGTCTATCTCAAAGTAGAAAAATGATGCTTTGACAAGGAATAAAGATTACGGGAATCCACAACTGTCGAATAATAAGGCTAATGAACAACCTAGTAGTTCGACAACAACTTTGACCAAAGTTGTGCCACCCATCATTCCTGAACCATTGATAAAGTCACCAAAGGGAGTAGTACACAAATCGACATTTAATCCTCGTGCAAAAGTAGCATAGAATTATAATATAATAGAGGACCTGGCCCAATCGCCTTCTGCTATGTCGACACTTGAGGTACCGCAAAATTGCCCCTCCCAAAAGCAAGCTTTATTATCAGCAATAGGTGGGATTGGCCCAATGGATTCCAATGTTGTGGCGTTTGATCATAAAGGATATGACCCTCAGTTACCAGCTCAACTAGCTTTCCTTATTCAAGTGAAAGCCCTCAACAAAACTGTTCATCGAACAATTATTGATGAGGGGGCATCTACATGTATTGTGTCGATGAGTTGCTGGAAAAATTTAGGCTCACCACCCTTGTCGAGATCGTCAACGACGTTAAAAGCATTTGATGGACGATCATACACTCCATACGGGATTTTAAGTAACTTGCAAGTTGAACTGGGGGGCAGAACAGTAGAAATTGATGTTGAAGTAATCGACGGAAACCTCGATTACAACATCCTACTAGGAAGGCCCTGGATATATGCCATTGTGGCAGTTGTGTCGGCCTACTTCAGGAAGATTGCATTTCCCTTTCAAGGAGGAATTACAATCGTCGACCAACAAAAATTTCTCCCCAGCAGTTCACAAGTTACAGGAAGCATTCCAATGATCCATGGAAGCAATCATTTGCTTCAAAATATCGGAGTAGGTCTCCTAAAAGACCCTGCCTTAATGGGTACTTTTGCCCTACCGCCTCTGAGGAATCTGGCGGAAGTGGCCACAGTGGAAACCCGCAATATGAAATCTTCTATATCTAATGGATTCAAAAGATTCCTAAACATTTTGTCAACATGGATCATCGCCATTTTAGAAATATTGTAGCAATCAATTTTCTTGGCTTGGGGGCAAACCCAAATCAATGCTCATCGAGTGTTTGGATAGATAGGTATAAGGAATATGGTACCTCTTCAGATCCTTGGTCACATGTACATTCTACAGAAAAAGGAATCAATCAGTCAATGATGTTAGGAGAGGCACCATGGGAAGATCACCACCATCATTCCCATCTCCCGGATTACAACGAAGATTATTCCAATGACCTTAATCATCCTTCAGTTTTTGATTTTCTGTCAAATACTGTAAATACGGTGGATTATGAGGATAGTTCTTTTACTGTGTCAACCTCATTAAAAAATGAAATGACTCCCTTTCCAAATCGAGTCTTTGATTACGATCTCGTAAAATCAAAGTCGAGTCTTTCGAAGATCTCGAAGGTAAACCTTCATTCCAACCACCAAGATGAATGCAATGAAGCTTGGGGGGGATGCACCTCGATTTGCGTTATTATGTTGGGGGCATACAAACTTTTCATGAGCAATGTTACCGCAGGGTTCAAGCTCATTAAAAAATAAACCCACCACGAGCAGTGTTACTACAGGGTTCAATCTCGTTAAAAAATAAACCCGCCACGAGCAGTGTTACTGCAGGGTTCAAGCTTGTTAAAAAATAAACCCGCATCGAGCAGTTTTAACGCGGACTTCATGCTCATTAAAAAATAAACATAACCAATGAGCAAATGTTTCTCCCAGCGTTTAAGCTCAATAAAAAATGAACCAATTTCCGGTAAAGAACCATCGTGAATGTAGTACTTCAGCCTTTAAAGCCTTGGCCGTGTTCTCATCATCACCTCCACTCTGTATTGGCCAATCATTCACCTCCATTTGATTGTTTACCCCTTTTGAGGAATAGCCGTGAAGAGTGATCTTGTTAGCCATCCTTGTAACATTGTCGTGATTGGAAAATTCCAAACCTTACCTAGAATCAGCTGCTACCCAAATTTATCACTCGTTCCTCAAAAAACGAGTCTCCTTTAAGCTCTTTTCAGCTGACTCGTGAAATATGAAAAGATTGCCAAGCCATTGGCCTCTCCAGCTCGTTAAAGTGACTGGAAGTGTTATCCCTCCTTTAGATTTTAATCTTTTTGGACCTGAGGGATTATTACACAAAAATATCGAGCACTTGTTTTGTTCGGCTCGTTAAAAGTATCGAAAATTCATCCCTTCTGTATTGTTTTATACTTTTTCAGACTTAAGGGATTAGATGACGAAAAAGGAATTTTGGAGTTTCCTTTACGTTCCTTTTCAGACTCTCTAAAATTGAAAAGGACCGAGTTATCTTTGTCGTTAAACTCGTTAAAACTTAATAGCGACAAAGTTGTCCATAGCAGACAAGAACGAGTTTCACTATCACTAGGCTCGTTAAAACATAGCGATGGGTTTGCCTGAAGGGAAAATTATAGACCAAGCATATGTTATCCTCCTCAAGCTTGACAAAAATAAAGAGGTACTGGTCAGCAATGACTGGAGAAAAATTGGGAAGAAAACTTGAAGAAACTTTGTTGGTAGCAAGTCGCTCTTGAACATGACACTTTCACTCCGCATCCAAGTCGGGTTGGGTTGTTTCATTCACCGGTTACATCACCATGGTCCCATCACACCATCCACATTTGGGGTTAATGCTACCAATCCATCACGTCAGTGTCACCGATATGTTCAAGAGAATTCATTCAGAGAATTCACCTGTGTCTCACTCGCTACAATACATTTACACTCCATTCTTTCATGACTGCCACCCTGAACCTTATGTCATCAAATCGTTTTCACCTCCATTAAAATCATTTGCTCCATTCTGTGTCATTGATGTGGGATTCATTAAGGCCCTCCTATGACGGATCGCTTCTTCTCGACATCAGCTCATTATCCAAGAAGTTGATCTAGGAACACCCCGTTCAGTACTTTGAAGCTTGCATGCCTCAATGGCAAGTTTCTCACTTCTAACAACAGGTTTACATTAATGGCCTTCGACCGAAAGATCTTGCGTGGTGTTCGACACCAAGTCCTTTATTCACACCACATGAATTGTACTGCAGTACCTTGGGGGTCATTATCATTATCGGTGGTTCCTCTCGCGCCTGTTAACAGCTTACATCATTGGCTGGTAATCAGGCGATGTCTTTCCATGTTCGACTCCAGAACATCTCTCACATGGATAGACTTGTACCTCGAGTGAAGATCGAACAAGATTGAAGACCCCGGATCTAGTTTCATCCATTCGGGTTGTGATATATATTTAGGGAAATAAAGACATCAAATGTGCATCATTGCTGCACAGATAATCATCCAATCAAAGGGATGATTTCTCTACCAGAATCATCAGTCTACACTCAAATGATTGTCTGTCCTATGTACATGAAAATGAATTTATAAAGCTGAGCATGGGAATGCCCGCCTCAGCTAGATCATGAAAATATTATGAAGATAATGTATTGTATTGTATCTTATGACAGGTCTCCTCCCAGCTTGAAAGAACTTCGGATCCTCATGATAAAGCATTTCACCTGACATCAAAAAGATTAACGACCTCATGCTTTAGGGGGCAACTGTTATAGACATTTTTTGGCACTACAACCCCAAGCATAAATGTCCATAAACTAAGGGCTCCTAAGTCGCTAAAGGTGTTGTTCCAACCCCTAAAAGAACAAGGTCAACCGACTATAGCTTCTCCCAGAAGTTCTCCATGAAAAACTACTCAGAACTGGTCAAAACTGGATCATTTCACTTGCTCCATGGCTAGGGTGCGATGCATCGCACCTTGTACACACGGGAAGTGCGTTGCATTTCAAAAATCCCTTCTATAGGGTGCGATGGACGAGAAAAGACAAGTGGCAGAGATAGTTTGCGAGGTGCATGATCATGGAATCTTCCAGAAACTTCTCCTGGGACACTTGCCTCTTAGAATCGCCCAAGGATGAGTAAGAGATCAATGAGATCTCCAAGTGGCATCAAGAACTATCAGAGAGAAGACACTAATCAAAAACCTAGAGCTGACTCACACCTCTGCAAATATCTATATATAGATCTCTCATCCCAGAGATCCAGAGGTTAGAGGCTGGAATTTTGCATATTGTAAGGAATTGCTGTTGGTTTCTTGAGACAACATCAGAGTGTTGGGTGATCTAAGCTTTGTATGAGGTGAAGAGGGGCTTACTTGCTGAGAGGATGATGCTGGGTTAGAACAACTCGTTGTAACTCCCTTGGCTTTTTCTTGTTTATCAATAAAAGCTATTCAAGTTTTCCTCCATACTCTTGTGTCATTTATGTTTTATGCATTTGTATGGTCAATTTACATCTAATCCTAGATTGTTTATGATTATAGATCCATGTTCTTCTATAGTGCTATGCTACTGTGATCTTATAGGTACTCTGTGAAGCTGAGCGTATAAGGGAGCAAGTAGCGAAAGACTATCAAGAGAGAGAGGAATCAAACTAGGAGATTAGGGCAAGACAGAGGTTGGTCTTATTTGTTCTTCTCTCATCTATATTTCATAAAGGAAAAATGAAAGTATCTTTACTTTGTTTGTTTCTAAGGTAGCTATCACACCTTAGTGGGATAAGCAGTTCTGTGTAGACACTTTTCCCTATAACAGTCTCTGCCTGCGTTGGGCTGTAGGTGGTCCTACAACTTTCTCTGCATCTTGAGCCAGTCGCTCAGCTTCTGTCAAGCGCTTTCTCCCTCTGATGGTTGGCGCTGCATGAGTGGTCTCTTCCACTCCATGAACCTCATCCTGTGGCTGATCCATGTCCTGAAGCTCATCCTTAGGAACTAATAGCTCCTTATCTACATGCAAGTGTGGCTTCCTCTCAAGCGAACACTTCATGGCTTTCTCCTCTTGAAATTTTATATCCCGTCGCACAACAGTCTTACCACTGTCTAACAAATACGCATGATAGTTGTGGGGCATATCAGTGTACCCCACAAATATCCCAACCTCTGCGGTCAGCTCCAACTTCTTCCTGGCATCCTTTGTCACATGCATGTAAACGTTAGCACCAAAAATCCTCAGATGAGAAAGATCAGGCTTCTTACCATAATAAGCCTCCTCGGGTGTACTCATGCCAAGTATCCTGTGAGGACATTGGTTTTGCACATAAACTGTTGTATTTCATGCTTCCACCCACAAGTGAAGGGGTAGGCCCTGATCATGCAACATCGCCCGTGCAGCACCCATGATCGTTCTATTCTTCCGCTCAGCAACCCCATTCTACTGTGGGTTATGGGGAGCTATGAGCTCTCTTAGAATCCCTTCTGCACTGCAGAAATCCTTGAACTCGGCAGAGATGTATTCACCACCATTATCGCTCCTAAGAGCCTTCACCTTCTTCCCCGACTCCTTCTCGACCAATGCTTTGAACTCACAAAACTTTGAGTATGTCTCACTCTTCTTCTGCATGAAGAAGATCGAGCACTTACAAGAGAAATCATCAACAAAAATCACATAATACCTGTGTTTTTCTGTCGAAGCTACTGAGAAAGGTCCACACACGTCTGTGTGAATTCTCTCAAGGATCATCATGGCATGACTATCCTTCTCGTGAAAGGTGGTTTTCACAAACTTTCCCAAGGTACACCCCTTGCACTGATCTGACTGTGCAAGAGGGCCTTTAGGAAGCCCTGTAGTGATCTGCTGCAGTATCTTCAAGGCTCCATGGTGAAGGTGACCCAATCTCTTACGCCATAGCTCGCCATCATCCCGGCTCACCAATCCTTCTACCTTGCATGCCATTGATGTGCATCCATCAACATGCAACTGATTAAGGTTCCTCACTTGAACCCCTATCTTCTGGGTTTCTCCAATTGTCTTGCTACGCAGGAAAGCCTTTCCCTCACTGAAAACAACATCATATCCCTTGTCTTCTAACATCGCCACAGAGATAAGATTCTTCTTCAATCCTGGAACAAGCATCACTTCCTTCAATACGAAGGGTTTACCAGACTCCCTCCCAAAGGAAATAGTATCAATACTGATCGCACTGTATCTACCATCATCGCCCATCTCGATGTGCACTCCAAGATCTTTGTCCTCCATATCAGAAAACAAATCTCGATCTCCTGTCATGTGAAAAGATGCACCACTGTCCAAGAACCACACCGATCCCATCACACTTGAAACCAAGCATGTGATCAATGAAAAATCAAGCTCAAACTGTGAGGCTAGAGGCTCTCCTGCCGCAGATCCAGCAACTTGCCTTTTCCTCTTCTTCTGCGGACAATTAGTGGCATAGTGTCCATGTTGGTGACAGTGAAAACACTTCACCTTGGAAATATCCTGCTTCTTGCCTTTTGCACCAGTCTGAGAAGCTTTCTTTCTCTTCCCCTTCTTTGCTTTGGTAGCCAAAGCGTAATTTTCTTCATCAATTCCCTTTGATGAAGATCTATCCCTGGTATTCCACCTGATCTCCTCCTGCACAAGATCTGACCAAAGTCTCTCCCATCCTGGCAATTTCTCTCAACCATTGACAAAGTCCTAATAGGAATGCCAACTCTTCGGAAGACCAAGGAGAGCCAAGCTCACCAAGTCCTCATCATCGACAGTCAACCCCACACTTCCCAGCTCATCTCTGCACTGAGTGAACTTCGTGAGATACTTGGGCATACTGTCTCCCTTCTCACATTTGATGTTTCTGAGTTTATCTTTGAGTGCCAGCTTCCTCTGATCACTCTTGCTTTGGAATAGATCTGTCAGCGCTTTCCACATCAAGTATGGAGAAGACTTACCATGCAGTTGGACACAATGTGATCCTTCACGCCCTCCAACAGAATCCTTCGACACTTTGCTGTCTTCTTTTGCCAAGCATCAACCTGCGCAGCATCAGTAGGCTTTGGGACATCAGTCTCTATGAAATCCTTCAGCCCATTATCATCCAACAATGGCTCCATCCTGTCCTTCCATGCAATATAGTTTGAGCTACCCTCAAGAGCATACTCCAATCGCAATCCGTTGAAAGACATTGCCACGTTGATACCAAGAAAACGCTGCTGCAAATTCGAATTCCACCAGCTCCAAACTCAACCGCCTTTGATCTAAGATTCGTGAGAATAAAGTATTTCTCGTATAGAGATTGAATGTATGGGCTTTTACTGGATATATCACCTTCCAAAGGAAGGAAGAATCCAGAGGCTACTTGGCCCGATTACAGACTCTACCTGAAGAAATAGAATGTAAACACTTCCTGAATAGTAGATCTGATGATCAACAGCTCTGATACCATGTAGAAATTTTGAATAATAAACACTTATTCACAGAGATTATCCCGATTATACACTATTGCGGAATACGTGCACAACACATAATCTCCTATACGTTGATCGCCAATTTAGCAGCATCAAAAACAATTAAACATCAATAGCATGCACACATTAACACAATATGTAACCCAGGGAAAGCTTACAGCTGAAAACCCCACACTATCTATATATTAATGATTGAGAACATGTAAGAATACATAGTACAATACTCCTCACAAGTATCCAGCACTATCTCCACCTGTTACACACAAAACTAGCTCAGATCTGAACAAGTCACAGGTTCAAATCTTCTCCACTACTTTGCTTGCCTCTATTGCACAATACTTGCTGAGAATCACTCACGCTGGAAATCATGTGAGAACAGGCTATTCTATTGGGCATATAATGGGCAATTCTCATTGGCATACTCAATACATTGCTTGTGCAAGATCTCATGCACAACTATAGTCACAACTGATAGCAATATCAACATCTAACACCTGTCTCCACTGAACTGTACATGCACTGAGTTAACTAATGTATTCTTTAGTTGCATTATGAGTTAATAATTAGTGAATTAATTTAATCAATTAATTCACATCACTCATCACTAGTCTATTTGCAGTTAGACTAATTACAACTAGTTTAACAAAGTCAAACTGAACACAACTCCATCAACTCCACATCCAACTCCACAGAACTCACATGCATGAGTTCTAACTAATGTCCTACATGCAATATCTCAATTGACTCACAAGAAAATTGTATTTCCTTCTAACAGCTGCATGTGCCACATCTGTAGCTCAAACTGAAGTGCTCCAAGAGGATAAGACAAAGTTTATAGTCTAAATATTATTATGAGACAATAATATTTGACTTTTCTATTTTTAACCTGGAAGTCTAAAAATAGACTTTGATCACTCCTGTTGTGAACCAGAAATGGAAGTCCATCTATTTTTTCCAACATGACCAATCACCCATAAACAGCATCCTGCAACTCATAGACCATGATCCATATGTCTAAAAATTGACATATTCTAAAAATAGACTTTGCGCCATAATTTGCCTGCGGGCCCACTTAGTGAAGGCGACTCCTTTCCACTAAGCTCCATCATCTTGTTGCACTCTCAACATGGTATGATGGCCCAATTTCCATTGTCTTAAGGATTTTCCTCAACTCTTGCTTGTCAACACACGAGAGTGGTCTGCTTTGTATTCAAGAAGTTATGTTCATGTGGCTGGTGATTGGTAGTATACTTGTGTCAATGGTTCTTTCACTGTAGAGGGAGAGGGTGGGAGTGACTCCCAAGTTGGTTAGGATGAAGTCCCCACTCGGCTAGGAACACACAACACAACAGGATGTGCAAAGATTCCGGAGGAGCAGTCCACACAGATACGACAGTCACAACACACAAGGTAAGATAAAAAGTACAACACTCAATGGATGATTCCGCACAAGTGTAACGGTTGTTACAACAAGTTTTATGTGAATGGTTTGTCTATTGTTTGGGGGTAGCCACCATGGGTGAGACAACGTTAACAACATATACAACACTTTTTCATTAACAGATTATGTATTACAACAATTGAAATAAGTTCAAGTGTTCAACATAGTTTAAAGCAACATGAATCACAAGTGTTCAAGATTAACTGTCTTACAACAGTTACAATACATGTGAGAAAACGTGCTGCCGTGTTAGCACACTTATGAATTAAGCGAAAATTCCAAGACACATTGTTACACCATACATCACTAACCCCATGTGCGTGGCGTTGGAGCCACTAATTACTCCTCAAAGAAAATATTACAGATTCTCTTGGCTATGTGGGAGGAGCTAAGGTGAAAAGTACTTTGCATGTACAAATGAAGGGGTAGTTATAGCCAAGTGTGAAACAAACCCTTGTGGCTGTTCGACTACCCTCTTGAATGTTTGACTTCAATGATTTTTCAACTTTACATGACTATTTGTACAACAAGTGGGTCTCTTGGACTTCCATGTTGCATTACATTGATTGGACAACATGACTCAACATGAAAGTGTTGGTACATTTGTGCTAATGCTGGAGTGCATGTCGAGCTGTAGTGTTGTTGGGTGATGGATGCCTTCATGGTGTGTCACAGCTTCACCTCCACATGGAAAATTGTGTGGAGTCTGCGATGGTCATTGGTTCGCTTGATGTTGCTTTGGCACATTTCTCCTTGCTTGTATGTTAGAAGTCTTGACAGGCTCATGTGTTTGTGAAAGGTGCATGTTCATTCATTTGTTCATCCATGAGCACATCTTGCATGTTTTCTCGTCTGTCCGTCTGTGAAAAAATATTTTCATGATCACCTATTCGCGAGCGCATCTCTTCACATGCATCATTCATTCGTCCCTTGGTGAAACTGTCCTTTTGCATGTGCTTCCTTCATTCATCTCATTCATCATTGCGCCATGTTTGTTGATGTATGTGTACCTACAATCACTCATGACGAGACGACATCAAATCCAAAAATCTCCTAGTGTACTATCACACATGATCATTTCAGATGAAGCTGACCAGGAGAGGGATCAAGGTTGCAAGGTGGGATGATGTCTCCGAGAACTGTTCATGAAAACTATGTAAGAGTCACTCAGTGATGAAGATGGGCAATCTAAGTTGATAGTGACTATCCGTGAGGTCTAGCTCGGCTGAAAGGAAAAACTGCACAAATTTTGGGAGGGACAATGAGGGTTGCACGAAGGCAATGCAAAAAGAATGTGTGCATTTTCTAGAACAAGTTGGCAGCAAGGGATTGACAACAAAATTTGCACAATTTTATGAAGGAACACACCGGGTTGCATGGAGGATCAACACATAGAAATTGCGCAGTTTTTTGGAGGAACTGGTCAGGAGCCTGGCAACTGGCTACTGGGTCACTGGCAGTAGAAACTGAACAATTCCCAAGAGGAACGGGCAGTCAGCTGCTAGGAGCTTGGCAGCAAAAATTGTGCAATTCCTAAAGGGAACTAGCAATCTGCTCCTCGGAGCTGCTAGCGAGGGAAACTGTACTTAGGCTAAGAAGCTGGCCTACTCATCATCTATGCGTAATTTCTAAGCTGAGCGGACTATTGGGCAGAGAAAGGCTTGCTCATGAAAACTATGCAATTTTCTTGATGAGAAACTAGTCAACTGTCAGGTGGACTGACTGAGAAAACTGCGCAATTTTCTTAGGGAGACAAGGATGGGCACTTTGTGACTGTTCGACCTGTCTTCGCAATTTCCTCAGTCATGAGAGTGGGCAAGGTCAACAACCTTCCACATTTTTTGAGGAGAGTCAGTCCTAAGGTGGCTACCGGGTTTGACTCTCCGGGTGGCTAGCATGAAAGTTGATTCGATAGCTTGTGAGAAGTGCAACTTGAAAAGACATTCTTGGTGCTTTTGTGCTGTTTTGGGTGATAGTCGATCGAGACGATGGTGAGGTGATGGGGAGTCTCGTCGTGAGAACTTCAGCAAAATGACATAGTGTGTGGAGGAGTAAAATATGTAAAAGATGCAAATGTGATCTTACAACACACACCCTCATGACTTCACGACGAGGCGACTCAAACCAACGAGACACACATGTTCAACATGACTGACCGACGGTGTAAGGGAAGTCCTTCAACATGACGAGAACATGCTCACATGAAAGACATTGACACCAACATCCCAAAGCTTGGGTGGAATGAACAATCAAGGTGGGTGCGAAGGCTCACACGAGCTCACGAAGTGAATCCGAGTGTATGTAACCATCAAGTGAAACTCTCAAAGGAGGCTTCAAATTTGGGTGCAGGCCAACATTTCAGAGGGTGGTTGTAGCACCTACAACACAACTTGAGGTGGATGAGGATATGTTGACTTTTTTTAATTGATGACTTAGATTGTTCAACTAAATATGCTTAGCATATGCTTTGTATGAATGCTTATCAACAAGGATATGTTGACTTTTTTAATTGACGACTTAGATTGATCAACTAAATATGCTTAGCATATGCTTTGTATGAATGCTTATCAACAATTGTAGTGTGTTAGAGAGTTTGTTAGGTTGCATTCGCTTTTAGTAAATTTAAAAAAAATTATGTGTGAACACAAAACAATTTCTTCAGGATTTTCAAAGCATAAGTAATTTTAAAAAAATTGTCTTATATTATGGTTGTAAAGGATAGCAAATCTTCAATACTTTTGTTTTTTTATGAACATTTGGGATTCTTAAAAGCTAAGTAAAATGAAACTTAATAATATTATTTTTGTTACAATAATTTATTTTGTTATATATTTATCAATGATATATACAAATAAAGCTTTCAGCTATAACAACTATATTAATATCTTTGATATAGTTATATATCATATATATATATATATATATATATATATATAATAAAATTAGAATAATAACCATTACAATTTTTATTATTGATAATAAAACCATTTATTTGTGGAGAGAAGTCTGCCATCAATCATGTATATACGTACAAATCCGACGCAGACATAAAATGATAAGAATATGACATTTGTTAGCCATGCAATCATAGCTGGTGTAATTGCAAATCACAATACCCATTAAACGTTCTAAACAAATTATTTTGGAATTCTTATCCCATGAGTAATACAAGCACTGAAGCAACCCGGATGGTGGAAATAATGTAAGTATCTTCTTCCTTTATTCTTTATGGCTCTCTCTAACGCAACCTCCCGATTGTTTAAATCTTTCCAACTTACGTTGGACAAATATGTAGGTCTCTAAAGTCAATTATGGTTAGCAGTAGGTAGCCCGTCTCAAATCGTGATGGACATTTACTTAAATTTGGAGCACCACAGTTGACTTCTTCAGATCAGACCGTCGTGAGGACATTATGTTTTGTATCAATCGACGACGGGAATTGAAATACAAGCCTGAAAATCTCTCGCACAAATCAGAAGAAATTGGGCCACTCATGAAATGAAAAAGTACCATAGATTCAAACTTTTATAATCAGAGATAGAATGGTTTTTTCGTTTGAGAGCTTCCTTTCCTTACGAACATTGACTTAAATTTGGAACGCCACAGACGATTTCTTCGCATATTATCCGAAAAAGTATTTCAACCTTGCTTTTCCATACCTCAGTTGGTTTATTAAAACTAGGTCCTAAATTAAAACGAGGACGTAAGAATGCTAAAAGCAATCATAGCAATGATTGTATCAGTAGAGTAAATTGTAAATCCTAGAGATCAGTGTGTATATATATATAAATAAAACTAACTCATTATTTGAAAACTAATATAAATGGAAGTAACTTTCTTACAAATACTTACAAGTTAACCCCTCCAATTAATTCTAGCAGAAATGTAAACTCGAGAGCAATCTTAATAGAGAGCGATTTTCATCCGTGTGCACTCCACTCCAAGTTTTAATAGTAGAATTTAAGTCCCAATATGGTAGAAAAAAATGGGTCCAGGATACAAATTCTGGTTAATGAAATTTTAGCAACATATGCATGCTTGTAATAGTGATGGATGAAATGGGTAGGCTGAGTAGTTTTAGGGATGCTATATAATATTATTTTAACTTATATTTTGTTTTTAAGTACTTAACTAAATCTTAATCATACAAAAAATAAAGACAACATTAAACGCAATCTTAACCTTTTTAAAATCCAAGTTATGGATGCTATATAATATTATTTTAACTTATATTTTGTTTTCAAGTACTTAACGAGTAATATTAAATCCTAATATTATAAAAACTTTTAAAACTTAGTGTAATGATCAAATTTCTGCTACCTTCTGTAAATCACTAATCAATGCGTAAACCAATGTAATACATTTCATTTCATGGATTATATATGTAGGTAATGAAATTGGAATGATAGCCATTACAATTCTTACTGATGATAGAAGATAGAAGTATTTATTTGTTAGTCATTAATCAATGCATACACCAATGTAATACATTACATTTCATGGATTATATATGTAGGTAATGAAATTAGAATGATAGCCATTACAATTCTTCTTGAAGATATAACACTTTATTTGTCACGAGAAGCCTGCAATCAATCATGTTTGTGCGTACAAATCCAATGCTAACCTAAAATGATAAGAATATAACATTTGTTAGCCATGCAATCGTGGCGGATGCAATTGCAAATCACATTCCACATTCAACGTTCTAAAGAAATTATTTTGGAATCCTTATCCCATGATTAATACAAGCACTGAAACAACCCAGATGGTGGAAAAGAATATAAGTATCTTCTTCCTTTATTCTTTATTGCTTTCTGTAAGACAAGTTCCCAATTGTTTAAATTAATAAATTGCTTTCTGTAACACAAGTTCCCAATTGTTTAAATTAATAAATTGCTTTCTGTAACACAAGTTCCCAATTGTTTAAATCTTTTCAACTGATGTCGAACAAATATTTTAGATTAACGTCGGACAAATATGTACATGTCTAAAGTCATCTGTGTATAGTAGTCGGTACTCCTAACCAAATCGTGATGGACATTGACTTAAATTTGGAACACCACAGATGACTTCTGAAAATGAAATGCAGGCCTGAAAATCTCTCGCGGACATCATGTGCACAAGTCAGAAGAAATTGGGCCACTCATGCAATGAAAAAGTACCAGAGAATCAAGGTTTTAATAAGAGGTAACACAGTTTTTTGTTTGAGAGCTTCTTTTAATTATCGACGTAGGCCTTAATGTGACTAGCATGATCATTTTTTATACACGAAAGCAGACAATAATTAACATATTGGGCCCAGGCATCTGAGGATAAAATACTAGAAAATCAAAAATTTATGGGCCACGCAACCGAGCAAAAGATAATAGAAAAACAAACCAAACTTTTATGTGCCGGGATACTTGGAAGACTAATTCGTCTGAGGCTTCCTTTCATTATCGGCGCAGCCCTTAATGTGACAAGTCTGGTGCGACTGACACCAGGAGTTGGAATGCACTAATATCCATTCTGTAGCTAATAGTGAAATCAGCGTCAAAGTTGAACTGGTGTGCCCACATCAGTTTCATAATATAAAAACCTAACAGAGACGTTACAACGATACCTCAGCCCCACAGCGATAGTGAAAGCAATGACATGGTTCACATTTAATGGAACGAAAGAGCAGTCAAATTTCGCACTTGCTGTTTGCTTGATCTCTCCATCGACACAGACAACAACATCTCAGGCGTGATAAACTGAAACATTTTCATGATTGTTCGTATGAAATACCAAGGGTCCATCGATTCCTTCACCAATCGCCTTCTCGACCATTATGTCTGCCTATTTGTCTGTGGAAGAATCAATGGCGTGAGGGGTGGGTGTTGCGAGGACCACATATGATAATAGAGCAGAAGATAAAGATACTTGTAATATATGAACCAGGTCTCCGGTGTAATAAATATATATATATATATTTTTTAATATATTCTAATTATACTTTAATTAGATTCTTTGTCTTTGGGACAAAGAGCTTATGTGAAGCGATGGATATTGTCGACTGATGAATAGAACATATGGACACAGATATATGGACATAGTAAATTGGTTAAAAAATATTTAAGGCTTTGTCGAACTCTTTTTTTTTTGGGTTGGAATCTAGCGAAGGTCAGCAATTGTGGTTTTAGTGGGTTTAAAATATGTTTTTGATTGTATAGATATTCTTTGAATTATATAAATTATAAATTTAAATGAGCGATTTGGACAAATATATATTCTTGAAAAAATTTGTCATAAGCTATATAAGCAAAAAAAAACCTATATATATATATAGCTCTATTTTTTAATGGCTGAGTAATGATCATTTACTTTAATGTCATGATTGATGGGATATTAAATTGATATATCAGATTTTTTTTGTATTTTAGTATAACTATATTAAAAATATCAATATAGTTGCTATAGGGGAAGGTTTTATTTATACTTACTATTGATAAATATATAGAAAAAAAACTAGGGTAACAAAAATATTATTATTAACTTTGATTTTACTTCACCTTTAAGAATCTCAAGTTTTGAGTTTTTATCCTTTACAACCAAGATATAAGGCAGTTTTTCTAAAATCAGGTATGTTTTGAAAATCCCTAAGATATTGGTGGGCCTTCCCACTTCAAATTTTTAAAATTTATTAAAAGACAATGCAACCTAACAAACTCAGCGTATGCTTAGCATAGCTATACTAAGCATATGTTGAGCATGTTCCCTTGAGAATCCATTGAGAATCAATCTAGACAATCAATTAAAAACATAAAAAATAAAGTCAACCTATCCACCTTAACTTGAAATAGTAACCATTAGGCTTTATTAAAAATCAATGCAACCTAACAAACTCTCTAACACACTACTAACCATATGGTTAGCATATTCCCTTGAGAATCAATCTAGATAGTAAATTATAAAAATAAAAAAGAGCCAACATATCCTCATCCACTTTAACTTAAAATAGTAAGCCTTCCACTAATTAAATTGACATATAAAATTATTTATTTATAAGTTAAAATTACAATCAATATGATGTATAGATGAAATAAAATAATAAAATTAATATAATTTAATTTTAAAATTAATGTTTACTCAAAAACCAAGAAGATATATAAAGTTGATTGTAGGTAAGACAAAAATAATAAAATAAATATAATATTTTTCATATATAATAATATTAATATTAATAATAGTAATTTGATTTTATGTAATGAAAAGGATGTATAAAATTGATTTTAGGTAAGGCAAAAATAATAAAATAGATATAATATTTTTCCTTTAATAATAATAATAATAATTTATTTTAAATTAAAATTTAATTAAATAACAATCCAATTGATATATTTAAAAAACAATTCTGAAATAAAAATCTTTAATACATCTATATTATTATAAAAATATTAATAAAAAATATATATCTTAAAAGCTTTATGCACTTTCTTTTTCTTCATTTTCTTTGCCTTTAAAGACTAACAATGTCATATTGTAATTCATATATGTACTATGATAACATGTAATAATTATCCATCTATGTGTTTTCTTTATCTTCACATCGAAAAGAATTTCACGGGAACTCTTACTAGCATATAACTAACATTTATATATTGACACAAATTAGGAAAGGGTCTTAACATATAACTAACATATATATATGGACACAAATTAGGAAAAGGTCTTTAGTGTTTAGGGGTTATTTGTCCAATAGCATTCTCACATGTATTTCAATGTCTAGTTATATTGTTGTATCAAAATAAAAATGGGCAAATTCTAGTAATTTGTAGATGAATTGTACGGGGTATATTTTGGTTATGACTATATTTTTTTTTTGATCTTGGGTCATTTAATATTTATTCACAACTCATTACTAAAGCTTTAGTGAAACGACCTTATAATTTCTTTAATTTATTGTAGTTTTAAATATGAAGGAGAACTTTAATTTTATTTATCAATCTACATGTTGGACTCACAATTATATTTGAGTGGGGTGAATGAGTATAATGTAATTTTACGCTATTTAAAATATTTAATTACAAGATAATGTACTAATTATATGAGATGAATCGTAGGATATATGTAGAAATTTATCTAGGAAAATCCCCTCAAATTTTTTTGAATTATTTGATTTAAGTAGGCACCAACCTACAAGAGCTAGTAATCTTTTAGGCTTGCAAGCACCAATTAAAAAGAGACACCACTCTCATCATGTTTGCAAGTTCCAATTACACCAATTCCTTTTGCATCTATTGATCCGGTCTCTTTTTCCTATGAGATCCCCATTTCATCACTTTTTCCTACTAGATCCAAAGGTGCCTTCTTTAATTTTGACATCTTCACACTTTTTCAATTCAAGCCTCCTTATTATTAGTTTAACTTAGCAATGATCTTATGTATTTAGATTAACTTACAATGTTTTTCACATTGCATAGCTCTACACTCTCTTATACACACTATTCACTTGCATAGATCTCAAACTTCCAACCTCCCCTTGTTAGAATTATGATTACATGAAGAGGGGGGTGAATGAGTGTAATGGCCAATTTAATGATTTTAACAATTTCATAAATGATCATAATTGAAAACATAACAGTGCATCAAATATTTTCAATCCATGAGAACATCAGATGTACGTGGAAACCCTTGTGGGAGAAAACTACAAATCTTTTATCTTCTTCAATCTTTAATTGCATCAATTTGTAGGAACTAACCTGTTGTAGTTATTTATCCCAAAAGATGTTCAAGCACCAACTTATAGTAGGCTTCAAATTGATTGAGGCACCATGCTCTAAAATATGCTAGAACCAAATTATTCTAGGCTCCACTTTGATTGAGGCACAAACCCCTGAAATTTGCAATAACCAACTTGCTTTAGGATCCAACCTCATTGAGGCACCAACCAATAGAATCTATAACCACCAACTTGTTGTAGGCTCCAACCTAATTGAAGCACTAACCTCTAAAATATGCAAGCACAAACTTGTTGTAGGTTCCAACATGATTGAGGCACCAACCTATGGTAGAGGCACTAACTTCCTCCACAAAAACATACTAGACCATTTTCACCAATCTTTTAAACTAGATCTATATGCTCAAGACACAATAAATGCCTCTTACAAATATGATCATATCAATACAGTCTCAACCATTTCGTCCATCATCAACGGTAGAATATACTTCATTTTTGTATCAATAATAAACCAATTCATAAACCCCAAAACATTTTTACAATAAGAAAAGAGATATAGCCTCTTCCCCTAAAAAAACTTGTCTTCATGAATTTTCATATCCCCCTTTAAATTTACAAAAAAAATATTGCATTTACATCTTTTCAAAAATCAATTTGGGCCTTAAAAGGACCGAAAAAAACATTATAAAAGTTAATAATTGAATAAAATTCCCCTTTTTTTTCCATAGTTTATGAAATGAAATTTCCTGTTGTAGTCCAACATAATGTACCTCACGAATTTGATAAAAAATGCATTTCAAAAACAACATTAAAAAATTGGTTAGCCTGCTAGGATTTGAGCTAGAGAGCACCCATGATGTAATCAAATTGAGTACTAACTTTGTTTTAGCTTTTTTTTATGCCATCAGACTAGAAAAGACTCAATATAAATCAAACCATAGGTTAAAACCACAACCAAAACCAAGTTCCAAAGTTAAGACTTGACCTTGGAAAAAACTGTCACACAACACATTTTGTCTTAGACCATAACCATGCCACTCATAAGTCAAGAATTTACCTCACAACAAAGTGCCAAAGAACACATTATATCTAGGATGATAACCATGCCACTGATAATCCAAGACTTGACCTCACAAGATAGTGTCAATGTGTTGTGTCTTAAATGGTAACCACGACACTGATAAGCCCATATATGACCTTGCAACAAAGAATGAGCATGTTGTGTCTCAAATGGTAATCATTCCATAGAGAAGCCAAGAATCAACCTCACAATAGACTGTCACACTACACACTATTTTATAGGCCAAAAACCATTCCAATGATAAGCCAAGACTTCAACCCCATGAACTCCTGCTACCTAGAGCTATAACACCTCACTCTAACCATAAGGCCAAAATTTTGTTTATTTCCTGAAAATGTCTGAATAGAACCTACTCCATCATATCACAGTCATATTCATACATGTGTGCATGCTAAAGGGACTAATGTTAATTCAAATGGGTTGACATTCAAACTTACATATGAATGGTTTCTACACTGAAGTCATGGCCAAGGTAGTCGCTTGGGTTTTCCCTCTTCCTCCATATTCCCATCCCATGTGATTACTTGGTCCTTAGGGGTCCATATCCAATTGCATGTTAATGTTAGTGTGATGTCCTCATGCCACATGGTTCTCTCTGAGTGGTCCCATGTGTCACCTATATTTAGCCCAATTATACATCCTAAAATGTTGATATGCCACATGGCACCTACTACCAAGAAATCTAGTGTCTATTCGAAATTGCTAGTCCCACTAAGACGAGCAGCTATCTTAGAAACAAATAAACTAAAGTTACATGTGTTTTCCTTTACGAGAGATAGATGAGAAAGAAGCAGAGAGTACCAACTTCAGTCTTTCGCTTGGCTCCTTGCTTGTTTCCTTTCCCCTTCGACAGAATCTCGCCACTGCTTCCTTACTTGTCCTGCTTCAAAGAGCACCTATAGCATCACAACAGCATAATATCATCAAAGCATAGAGATCTATCACTGTAAACAATATAGGATCAGATATATATTGACCATACACATGCATATATCAACATAATATTCAAAGATACACAAGAATATGGAGGAAAACTCAAATAGCTTTATTGATAAAAGTAGTAAAAGAGAGAATTACAACCACTTGGTTTGACCCAGCACCATCCTCCTAGCTTGAAAGCCCTCTTCACCTCATACAAAGCAAGATCACCCAACAATGCCTTCAAAGAGAAACCAGTAGCACCTTGATCCAGGTGGATGTTGGTGGCCACCCACCTATCCCATCTGGACCCCCACAACTGTCCCTTTCAGTTTTTTAGTTTCCTTAATTATAGCGTAGTTTACTATTTTTAGCAGTTTTTTCGGGTCCTAAACTTCCAGAGCCGTTTTGAGGCCCTAAACGACGTTTTTTGGGAAATCTACCGCCAGTGATTTTTCTGTCAAAAAAATGTCTTTTCCGTCGTAGTCCTCAGAGAGATCTTTCCAACGGGCTATCATGCGCGTCAAACGGAGATAATACGACCAATTCACAACCCCAGGAAGTTGATGTACCAACTTACCCAAAAACGGGGCCCACAATTTGGCGTTTCATCTTCTAGGGTTAGGTTTTGGAATCTGAAGGGTTTTCCATTGTTTCACATGGATCACACCTATTTGCAAATTATCAAATTCCAACCTTTGGATCTCTGGGATGAGGGATCCATATATAGATATTTGCAAGGGGGTGAGTCAGCTTCTCGGATTTTGATTACTATCATCTCTCTGATAGTTCTTAGTTCCACTTGGAGATTTCATGATCTCTTACTCATCCTTGGGCAAATTCAGGGAGGCAAGTGTCAAATGAGCAGCTTCTAGAAGATTCTCAGGGTCTCCACCTAGAAAACGGCTTGTGCCATTTGTCTACTCTCGCTCATCGCACCCTACAGAAGGGATTTTCAGTATGTATCGCACTTTTTGCATGTGGCAGGTGAGATACATCGCACTCTTAGCACTGGGCAGTTTGTATGGTCTTGCTTTGACCAGTTCTGAGTAGTTTTTCATGGAGAAATTCTGGAAGATTATGCAATTAGCTGACCTTGCTCCTTTAAGGTATGAAACAACACTTTTAGGGACTTAGAAACCCTTGATTTATGGACATATGTGACTGGGGTTGCAGTGCCCAAATATGTTTATAACAGTTGCCCCATAAAGCATGAGGTTGTAAATCTTTTGATGTCGGGTGAAATGCTTTATAATGAGGATCCGAGGTTTTTCGAACTGGAAGGTGAACTATAATAAGATACCATACAATACATTATCTTCATAATATTTTCATGATCTAGCTGAGGTGGGCATTCCCATGCTTAGCTTGATAAATTCATTTTCATGTACATAGGACAGACAACCGTCTGTGTGCAGACTGATGATTCTGGTAGAGTCATCATCCCTTAGTTTGGATGATTATCTGTGCAGCAATGATGTACATTTGATGTCTTTATTTTCTTGAATATATCGCATCCCAGATGGATGAAACTAGATCCGGGGTCTTCAAAACTCGTTCAATCTTCGCCCGAAAGTACAAGTCGATCCATGTGAAAAGATGTTCTAATGTCGAACATGGAAGGACATCGCCTAATTACCAGCCAATGATGTAAACTGTTAATAGGCATAAGAGGAATCACTAATGATGATGATGACCCTCAAGGTACTGTAGTACAATGCACGTGGAGTGAATACATGAGTCGATGTAGAACACCATGCAAAATCTTTTGGTCGAAGGCCATTAATGTAAACCTGTTGTTAGAAGTGATAAACTTGCCATTGAGGCATGCAAGCTTCAAAGTACTGAAAGGGTTGTCCCTAGGTCAGCTTCTTAGATAATGAGCTAATGTCGATAAGAAGTGACCCATCGTAGGAGGGCATTAATGGATCCCACATCTATGACATGGAACAGAGCAAATGATTTTGTAGAGGTGAAAACAATTTGATGATATAAGGTTCAGGGTGGCGATCATGAAAGAATGAAGTGTGAAGGTATTGCAGCAAATGAGACACAAGTTGGGTAGGTTAATTCTCTGAGCGACTTCTCCTGAACATATCGGCGATACTGAAATGGATTGGTAGCATTAACCCCAAAAGTGGATGGTACCATGGACCAATGGTGATATGACTGGTGAACGGAATAACCCAACCCAACTTAATCATGGTGATGGATTGAAAGTGTCATGTTCAATAGCGACCTGCTACCAATAAAGTTTCTTCAAGTTTTCTTCCCAATTTTCCCCAATCATTTCTGACTAGTAGCTCTTTATTTTTTTCAAGCTTGAGGAGGATAACATATGCTTGTTCTATAATTTTCCCTTCGGGTAAATCCATCGCTATGTTTTAACGAGCCTAGGAACAGTGAAACTCGCTCTTGTCTAAATGGACAAGTTTGTTACTATTGTTTTAATGAGTTTAATGACAAGGATAACTCGGTCCTTTTCAATTTTAGAGAGTCCAAAAAGAGACGAAAATGAAACTCCAATATTTCTTTTCCGTAGTATAATCCCTTAAGTCCGAAAAAGTATAAAACAATGCGAAAGGGATGAATTTTCGATAGTTCTAACGAGCCGAACAAGACAAACACTCGATCCTTTTGTGTAATAATCCCTCAGGTCTAAAAAGATTAAAATCTAGAGGGATGGCACTTCCAATCACTTTAATGAGTTGGAGAGGCCAATTTCTTGGCAATCTTTTCATATTTTATGAGTCAGATGAAAAGAGCTTAAAGGAGACTTGTTTTTGAGGAACGAGTGATATTCTTGAGTAGTAGTTGGTTCCAGGTAAGGGTTGGAACTTTTCAATCATAGCAGTGTTAAGAAGATGGCTAATAGAATCACTTGTCACAACTATTCCTCAATATGGGTAAACAATCAAATGGAGGCATATGATCGGCTAAAATAGAGTGGAGGTGATAGTAAGAACACAACCAAGGTTCAAAGGCTGACAATAATGCGATCGCACTAGTTATTTATCGAAGGTGGGTTCATTTTTTAACAAGCTTAAACTCTGGTGGAACATATGCTCATTGCTAGGTTTATTTTTTAATGAGCTTGAACTTCGCGTAAAACTACTCGTTGCTAGGTTTATTTTTTAACGCGCTTGAACTTCGCATAAAACTGCTCATGGGAGGTTTATTATTTTTTTTTTTTAATGAGCTTGAATCCTGTGGTAACACTACTTGTGGCCTGGTTCATTTTCTAATGAGCTTGAACCATGCGACAACATATGCTCAGATTCGGTTTCATGTTTACACAAGCTTGAAACGAGAAACTATGCCTGTTATAAGTTCGCATGCCCCCAGCATAGTGATGCAAATCGAGATGCATGCCCCCCAAGCTTCATTGTATTCAACAAGGTGGTTGGAATGAAGGTTTACCTACGAGATCTTTGAAAGGCTCGACTTGTATTTTACGTGATCGTAATCAAAGACTTGATTTGGAAAAGGAGTTGTTTCATTTTTTAATGAGGTTAACACAGTAAAATAACTATCCTCATAGTCCACCGTATTTACAGTATTTGATAGAAAATAAAAAATTGAAGGATGATTAAGGTTACTGGAATAATCTTCGTGGTGATCGAGAAGATGGGAACGATGGCGGTAATCTTCCCATGGTGCCTCTCCTATCATCATTGATTGAATGATTGCTTTGTCTGTAGAATGTACATGCGACCAAGGATCTGAAGAGGTGCCATATTCCTTAAACCTATCTATCAAAACACTCGATGAGTGTTGATATAGGTTTTCCCCCCAGGCCAAGGAAATTGATTGCTACAATATTTCAAAAATGGCGATGATCCATGCTGACAAAATGTTTGGGAATCTTCTGAATCTTTTAGATATAGAAGATATCATATTGCAGGTTTCCACTGTGGCCACTTCCACCAGATTACTCTGAGGTGGTAGCGCAAAAGTACCCATCAATGTAGGGTCTTTTAGCAGGCCTAATCCAATATCTTGAAGCAACTGAGAGCTTTCGTGGATCATCGTGATGCTTCCTGTAACTTGTGAACTATTGGGGAGAAAGGCTTGCTGGTCAACGATTGTAATTCCTCATTGAAAAGGAAATGAAATCTTTCTGAAGTACGTTGACACAACAGCAGCCATAGCATAAATCCAAGGCCTTCCCACTAGGATGTTATAATCGAGGTTTCCATCAATAAACTCAACATCAATTTCTACTATTTTGCCCCCCATTTCAACTTCTAAGTTACTCAAAATCCCATATGGAGTGTATGTTCGTCCATCGAATGCTTTTAACGCCATTGACGATCATGAAAAGGGTGGTGATCCTAAATTTTTTGAGCAACTTATTGACATAATACATGTAGATGCCCCCTCACCAATAATTGTTCGATGAATAGTTTTGTTGAGGGCTTTCACTTGAATGAGGAAAGCGAGTTGAGATGGTAACTAAGGTTCATATCCTTTATGATTAAAGGCCACAAGATTCGAATCTGCTAGGTCAATCCCACCTATTTATGATAATAGAGCCTGCTTTTACGAGGGGCAATTTTGCAGTACTTCAAGTGTCGACATAGCAGACGACAATTGGGCCAGGTCCTTTACTATATTATAATTCTGTGCTGCTCTGGCACGAGGATTAAATGTCGATTTGTGTACTATTACCTTTGGTGGCTTTATCGTTAGCTCAGGAATGATGTGTGGCACAACTTCGGTTGAAGTTGTTGTCGAACTACTAAGTTGATCAGTAGCCTTATTGTTCGACAGCTATGGATTCCCGTAATCTTTATTCTTTGTGTTACACTAAAAAATGTCACCTTGACTACTTACAGTTAGTATGGCTCAAATCAACAGTCATGCTACCCTCTTAGGCAAGTCTCATGCCTCTGTTATCCATCTCAAACTCAAAGAAGAGAGAAAGTCTTGTAAAAATCATGTTTATCTCTGGGGTCGCAGGTTCTCTCTAGTCTTACCTGCGGGGACGCGGACCTTGTTCACAAAATCTGCGTCCATGGACGCTCTGTATGTTAAGGGACAGGTGCGTCCCTCTGTAAAAGGAAAAATGCGCGAGTTTTATCTTGAAAAAGTTACTTGTGGTTACTTCTAGAACATTCTAGAGGTCGGTTTGATGAAATGGATGCGCCTCCAGTTGGTTCATGTATCTCTATTAAGGGGGGACTTATCCCATCAATAAGGGAGCTATCCCACCCAAAGAGGGGGATGATCCCATTGATAGTGGACCTGAATAACCTCTTTACAGCACTATAAATAAAGGCATTGAGCCAGAAGGAGAGGAGGTTGGAGCTATACATTTTCTTTGGGTAAATGCTGCAGGATTTAGGTCTTCCATTAGAGCCTTTGTGAGGAGAGATTGTCTTCACTTGATTCTACTTGGGAGAGGGTGAGCTTTGTCAAAGTAGAGGAAAACCCTTGATGGACCCTGGGAGGAACTTGCACAACACCAAGGCCAGGTTGTAAGAGTTTCTTTGTTTCGTTATTAATACAAACTGGTTTATTTTTCTCAATAGCTTGTGTTAATGAGTTATTTCATGTGTTCCTTGGTCTGCATGTTGAATATATGTTTTATTATATGAAATACAAGTGCTTGGTAATTGTTTGATTGTTTGTGGTTGCAGGAATTGACTTGAAGGAGGAGCTCATCCGGATCGTCAAGAACGGACTTCAACAACAGCGTTTTGGAATAAGGTAAGCCTAAACACTTGTAGTTTTCATGTTGTAAAAGGTGTATTTAGAGAAAGATCACTCCATTTTGTCTTGTTTGTCATTAGAATGTCTTAGACTTCTAGGAAGGTCAGTCGTGTCCGCACCCTTGACAAATTCCGTGTGACAAATTGGCGACTCCGCTGGGGAATCCATTAATGAGAGAGTCTTTTCCTTTATATGAACTTTGCTTTGAGAAAATCATTTTTATTTTCTGGTTTTTGACTGTGAGAATTAGTATTTGGGTGGCTTAGCTTTAGATTTAGTTGGCTTTAGTTTTTCTTCCTTTTTCCAGAAGGACGCAGTCTCTGTGTGCTGCACAGTGCGTCCTTGGACGCGCTGTTGTCGACTGCACAGTGCGGGGCCGCACCTGTGACAACGGGTGGCCTGCGTCTTCCTGTAAAAGTTAAGAAAATTCCATTTTTGCCTTAAATTACTTTTAGATTTTGTTTTTTCTTAGTGTTTTCTGCCCAGATCCTTTAGTACCCTGTCAAGAATTCTCACCTGAACTAGTTTTGTGAGCTTTGAGTGTTTTAGTGGTTTTCAACGAAGTTTAGACCTAGGGTTTGATTTTTGGAAAGGCTTTGTAGTGACTTTGATAGTAGAAAGTTGTCCAGCCTTAGATATCTCTGGTTAGTCAACCTTCTTAGAAGTTGAGCCTGTCGTAAAGTCTCCTTGTTTGAGCAACTTGTCATTTGAGTTGTTTTGGGTCAAATTTCGCATTGCTTGTTTTTAAAGTATTGATTTCCATTTTACAAAAAGAACAAAAAGATTAGAGTTTTGTTTTGGCTAGTTTTTGATTCTGCAATAAGCTAGTCCTTGATTTGATTGTGATCAAGTAAAACACCTTAGAAATAATCATTGTTAGTTTTGGCCTCGTTAAGATTGCTTAGAGTAAATTTGCCTTTAGTTTGCTTATGAGTGCATTTTCATAGATTTTAAGAGTTGTTAAGATTGATTTTTGGTTATATTAGATTTATTTGCTTTATTAAAAGAAAAATACAAAAACATCTTCTTAAAAAGTCTTGTTTCAAGTAGCTTTTTGTTTTCAAAAGAAGAAAAGAGTTTTTTCGTGCATGTAAAGAGAAGTTATGTTTTTATGCTTGGAAAAGAAAAACGAATTGTTTCTTTGATTGTCTTCAATTAAGAAGTTGCTTTTATAAAGATTGCATTCTCTCAACTTTTTAGTTAAGCAATTCATCGAAAAAGTAAAGTAGTGGATAAATCATTTTAGGTGCATTTTGTAGTGGTTTCGAGTCGAGTCAACACACCACTAGTTTCACTTCCATCACCTTTTGACTTAAGAAACAACCTTAAAAGTAACGCTTAAATTAAAATCAATCTAGTAATCTTTATTTTTCTAGGGCTCTGAAGCACCAACATAGCTTAGGCTAGGGTCTTGGAGTAGGTGAGTACTTAACTCTCCAAGACTACAAAACCAAACAGATAGTCTATCTTGAGTAGAACAAATCCAATTGTTTCAGTTACATTCTGGGAAAGCTCCTCTTAAAGGAGAAACACGAGCTCGTGTCCGAACCAGTGAGGGGATCATTCCTCCCTCGTTGGGAACGACGCCAGGCAGTACGTATTACAAACGGTAAACCTCGGATTAACCATTGTCGAGGAGCCAGGGGTCACTTATCGGTAAACCTTGGATTGTTGTCAAGGAGCCGGTAAGGGGATTGGAGCTTGCTACTCTGCCCTTGCGTGCTGTCGGAGTTTAGACTGTTCCCCCAGGTGTAATTGTTGTGATTGGTAACCTTAGTGGCCATAATATCTAGGATTCTACCCAAGGTGACGGTGGAGGGAAGGTCCCACTGTACCTGGAGCAGACGTCGGTTATACTCACTTGGATTTTCTGGGGGGTTCGCTTCACTTCGAGACGGTTAAAGTGGAGGAACTTGGTCCAGTCTATTCATTAAGCAGGTTGCCGGGGTAACTGTTCCACCCACTATTTCTGTACTGAATCCTGCGAGGTTGGGCCTAATCACCAACTAGCGCTTTTGGTCCGGAAGACTACTGTTTGTGTGTGGTTTGACGCTCTAGATTATTTAGGCGTGTGCTTCAAATTTGATTGGTTCTTTAGAAGACTTTAGGTGGTTTGATTTGAAATTTTTTACTTTGATTTCGTGTGTTGTAGTTAAAATCTTTAATTGTGGCGGAATTACCGAGAAGGTCCCGTCGCATTGCGGGCCAGTCTCCTGAAGTTGTTTCTGTGGCCGAATTGTTGAGAAGATCCCGTGAACTTAGGGGTTCACCTCCTCGAGACGACCCCAGTTATTTAGAGGGTTTAAAGGTCCTTGTAACTCCTCCTAGTGGCAGTAGAGTAGGTTCACCTGAAGAAGGAGAATCTTCCTTGGTAGTCCATCCAGATTACCAAAGATTAGAAACAGGTTACAATCCCGAAGCTGTTACAGTTTCCGAGCTTGCTGGTAGTTTTTCATCTGCCAGTGAAACAGGCGAAGAACCTGAAATTTCAGAACCTGTTACTCCAACTCCTAGTGTTCCTGATTCACCAAGAATAGAAAGAATTATCACCGAAAATCTTCCTGTTGGATTAATTGCTATAGAAGAACTTGTTCCAGAGGAAGAAATAGGCGTTTCTGATTCTGAAGATCTAATTACCCTTGATCTAAGGGAGCGTGAATCCATCTTTTACAGTCCTCCTAGAAGTGAATCTTGGTACCTTGCATTAACCAATTTTTTAGACAACTCAGTAGGTTTTTCTACACCTCGTACTCCGGTTCCACCTAGAGGAATTCATTCTCCTGTAAATATGTCTGGTCAGTCATCTGTGTTTTCACAAAGTCCTGAATCATTTTTACATGGCGGTCCTTCTGTTCCTACTGGGTATCAATCACTTTCTGGTACCTTTGCGGGAGCATCTCCTCAACCTGTTGATCATGGGTTATTAGTTGGAAACAGTGGTAATGTACCATTGAGTATAGGTGAAGTTTATATGATGTCAGGTTCAACTCCCATTAACCAACCTCAAGGTGGCCAATTACCGCCTGGGGGGCAACCTTCGTTAATGCCTGGGGGGCAACCTCAAGGTACTTCATTTGTGACTGGGGGGCAACCTCAAGGGTATCAACCCCAAGGGTATCAACCCCAGCCTCAATATGTACCCCAAAGTCAACCTCAGTATCAGTATCAACCTCAAGGATGGCAACCTCAAGGATGGCAACCCCAAGGGTATCAACCCCAAGGGTATCAACCTCAAGGATACCAACCTCAAGGTCAAGGTCAACCCCAGTATTCGTATTTACCTCAAGGTTATCAACCTACGGGTCAATACCCTGGTCAAGGTTATCAACCACCTCAAGGGCAATCATATGGGACTACACCTTACAGTTATCAACCCTATCCTCAATACGGCTATGGATCTCAGTATCCTCAACCTGTTACGAGTCAATACCCTGGAATGTTAACATGGGATCCGTCACAGGGTCAACAGATGTCGCAACCAAGTATACAGTCGGTACCTCAAGCAGGACAACCTGCAGTTCCTGGTCCACCCCAGCAACCGCAACCTGTCCAGTCAAGTGTTCAGACCCCTGTAACTTCTGTAGTTACTCAGCCGCCAATTGCACCTAGTACTCCACCTCACACGGCTGCAGCAACTACCGCTTCATCTACCATGCTTACATCTGGAGTATCGGCAGCTCCGGTTTCTACTGTCCCTGTAACCGCTCCTCAGACATCTGTACCGTTGTCTGGACCCACGGTTCAAACCACAGTCCAGATGCCTGCAGGTCAACCTGGTACAAGTACGGTTGTTACTACTCAACCTCAATTTGTTCAACCTCCGTACCAGGGACAGTATCAACCTGGGCAAGCTGCCCAACAACCGGTTTACCAGTATCAACCGTATCCTGGGTACACTTATCAACCACCTCAGCAACCCCAGTACGGTCCGGTTAATCCTGGTTTTCCAGGAGGATATAATATCCCCAATGCGAATCCTGTTCCTAGTTATCCTGGATATCCTCCTCCTGGGGCTGGTATTGTGACTCAGAGTTTCAGAGATCCTAACCGGCAGTTACCGTTTATTGCGACTTTAGATTTACCCGACTTGACGCGCCTAACGAACGATCCAATTCAATATCTTCCGTTCTGGCCGCCAATGCCAAATAAGTTGCCCAGCGATATACCCAAGTTCGAAGGTAAGTCTGGAGAGGATCCGTCTAATCACGTGATGACTTACCACCTCTGGTGTGCATCAAATTCCATCTCAGATGATTCTATCCGCTTACGTCTTTTCCAGCGTACACTCATTGGTCTCGCAGCCAAGTGGTACATTGAGTTGCCACGGGCTTCTTTTTACAACTTTAGCCAGTTAGCTACTTCATTCTTAACTCATTTTCAGTTACCAGTCAGATACGATAATGGTACGGAATTATTAACTTCGCTAAAACAATCGACATCCACGTACATTTCTGATCACATCCATGAGTGGAGACGTCGAAGAAGATTAGTGAAAGTTTTTATCCCGGACCAAATTTTAGCTGAATGGTTTGTAAAATCATTATTACCAAGAATTACTGAAGATGTAGCTAAGGCCGGCGTAGTTACTGAGGAGCAAGTCATTGCTCAGGCACAATACCTTGACTTAGTTTACACTCAGTCGGGTACGTTACACGAGAAAATTCCGGATCTTCCAAAGTCAAACCAAATCGCTGCTGCTCCTTCGGGATCTCATGCCGCTGATGGTATGATCGGTATCGTGACTACGAAGAGTAAGAAGAAGTCTTCCAAGACCTCCAATACTCCAATTATCACTTTGCCTGATTCTCCGACAGGAGAGTCTTCTCCTCCTGAACTTACCGCCGACATTCACGCTGTAGAGTCATCTACGGCCAAATCCAAAAACGGTGGAAAGAAGAAAGGAAAGAAGAAGGCTAAAGCAGACAAGGCTCCAAAGGAGAAAACGGAAAAGTCGGAAACCAATGACGAAAAGCGCAAACCTCGTTATCCTTGTCTCATTTGTGAAGAAGATCATTTTACGAGAGACTGCCCTCATCGGGCCGAGGTAGTGAAAATAGTTAAAGGTTCTCCCACTCCTGCTGTGTTAAAGAATCCATTCCCCGAGCAGGAAAATAAGATGATAGGTTCTTCTTCGAATGCCAGTGAAGAACCCATTTTGATGATGTCTCATGTCAGGATTGCGACTCGATCGCAAGATTATGGTAGTAAGGCTCCTGTTGATGGTAAAGAAGCAGAATCTTCTCACTCTAACCCATCAACCTCAGCTCCTGGTTCCGATCCACTACAGATCGAAAAACCTAACCCAGACTTAGTGATTAAGCCGCCCGCCAAGGGTGTACTTCGAAGGTCTGCTTTCAATCCACATGCGAGAGCAGCCCAGAATTACAACATTGTTGAAGACTTAGCTGTTTCACCTTCAGCAATGTCGGCACTCGAAGTGCTGCAATCATGTCCAGCGCAACGAAAATTGCTTTTGTCGGCTATTGGAGCTGTCGATGTTCAGGACCCGAACCTAATGATCTTTGATCTAGAAAGTAGTACACCGCGTCTCCCCCATCAAATGGCTTTCCAAATTCCAGTGATAGTCAAAAACAGGCCTATTCATCGGACTGTGATTGATGAGGGAGCTTCTACGTGTATTATGTCGATTCAATGTTGGAGATCGCTTGGTTCTCCTTCGTTGAACCAATCCCCCACCATCCTTAAGGCCTTTGATGGCCGTGGGTTCCGTCCGTTTGGTATTCTACAAGAATTGCCTATAGGGGTCGAAGGTAAAACCGTTAGTCTGGATGTGGAAGTGGTTGATGCCCCTCTAGACTACAACCTTCTTTTGGGTCGAAGTTGGTCATATGCTATGACAGCGGTCGTTTCATCGGTCTTCAGAGTCATTAAGTTTCCACATAACGGTAAGATCGTGACTATTGATCAGCTGACATACTTTTCATCCGACCCAACCTCTTTAGAAACTATCCAGCATGTTGGTAAAACGACAATCCCTTATAGGGACATTGGTGTAGGTTTAGTTAAGGATTCCGGTTTACTGGGAACTTTTCCTCTCCCTCCACTCAATGCAGACCCTTCGTTCGCAACAATTCATATGATCACGTCAGAAAACATTATTTATGATGATCCTTGGTATGTTCCCTCTGACTCTGAGCTAGACTCACTCGGTGATGTTATGCCGTTGAGTCCGTATGAGATTGCTTATGAAGCTCTTATGTCTTTTACCGACTTTCATTCAACCGACCAAATGAATGTGGTCAGTGAAGAGTCACTTTTCACCTCACCCTTAGAACGGATAACGTTTCCCGAAGAAGTGTCATCTGACGAACAACTTCGCGAAATCCTAAGTGTAGATGATCTACCATGGGAAGATCTCCATCACAGATCTTCGTTTTTACCTAAGGATGATGCATTTGAAAATGATTTTTCATCTATCTTTACCGCTGAATATGTCAAAGACGCTCAGGATCCAACGAAACATTCTGATTCAGAGCTGAATTTAGGGAATATTTCTCGTACTATTCCCATTGATATTTCAGTGAAGCCCGGAATCGAGGAGAACATTCATATAGGTGCCGCATGTACTGAAGAAGAAATCCAAACTTACAAGGCCCTATTCCAAGAATTCCGCGACGTGTTTGCCTGGTCCTACGAAGAAATGCCAGGAATCGATCCTGCCATTGTTGTTCATGAAATCAAAACCTACCCGGATGCTAAACCCATTCGGCAACGGTTGCGTCAGATTCACCCTCGAAAAGCAGCTGCAATCAAAGCCGAAGTCGAAAAGCTGTTGAAAGCAGGTTTCATTTATCCGATCCCGTTAACGGATTGGGTATCGAATATTGTTCCCGTCAATAAAAAACAAGGAACAATAAGAATCTGTATCGATTATAGGGATATCAATCGAGCTTGTCCAAAAGACAACTATCCTACGCCTTATATCGATCAAATTATTGATGATTGTGCCGGAAGTGAGATGTTTTCCTTCATGGATGGTTTCTCAGGTTATAATCAAATCAATATTCTACCTGCCGATCAACCAAAAACGGCATTCATTTGTCCATGGGGGACATTTGCTTATTGCAAATTACCTTTTGGCCTTAAGAATGCCGGTGCTACTTTTCAACGGGCCATGTCTTATGCATTTCATGACATCAAGCACATTGTGCAACCCTATCTCGATGATTTGCCTGCTCATTCTTTACACCGAGCTGATCACCTTGTCCATTTACGAGCAATCTTTATGAGGTGTAGGCATTATCGAATTCGGTTGAATCCCCACAAGTGTGTTTTCTGTATAGAAACAGGTCGATTGCTGGGATTTGTTGTTTCCAAAACCGGCATTCGCGTCGATCCCTCGAAAGTCGAGGCTATCATCCAATTGCCTCCTCCTTCGAGTTTGCGCCAACTCCAAAGTTTGCAAGGGAAAGCGAACTTTTTACGCCGATTCATCCCTAACTACGCCGAGGTCACTAAAGGTTTTACACGGTTGTTGAAACAGAACGTACAATTCTTTTGGGACGAGATTGCTCAACAATCTTTTGATGCACTGAAACACGCGTTGACCCATGCACCGTTATTGCATCCTCCCAACTACAACCAGGACTACTTCTTATACCTCGCAGCTTCGCATTCCACCATTGGAATGGTGTTAGTTCAAGAAGATGAATTCAAGGCAGAGCATGTGATATATTACCTTAGCAGAACCTTAAATCCAACTGAGTTAAAATATTCACATGTGGAGAAATTGGCCCTGGCAGCCGTTCAAGCTGTCCAGCGTTTTCGTCACTACATTCTTCTCCGCAAAACTACTGTTATTTCGGATTGCAACCCTATGATTTATATCTTGACAAAACAACTGCTAGGGGGCAAGTACTCTAAATGGATCGTCATCCTGCAAGAGTTCGACTTGGAGTTTGAGAAGTCCAAGTCTAAGAAATCTTTAGTCTTCGCGGAATTGATGTGTGATTTCCCGAGTGCTGACACAGAGACTGTGGCAGAGGAGTCCATTGCGGACGAATCTTTGTTTCTTATTAGCACTGTAGATCCGTGGTATGGGGATATAATCATCTATCTCCAAACCCAAACCTTTCGGCCTGAAGCTTCCAAGGAAAACCGTCGAAAAATTCGGTTTCAATCCCAGCAATACAGAATTATTGGAGATACACTTTATCGCCTGGGGGCAGACTTAGTTTTTCGACGTTGTTTAACTCACGATGAGGCTGAGAGAGTTTTGAATGATTGTCACTCTGGAGCATGTGGCGGTCATATGTCTGGGTATGCCACAGCTCAGAAGGTGTTGCGCGCTGGCTATTTCTGGCCGTCTATGTTTAAAGATTGTATCCTTGCCGTCAGAAAATGCCACAACTGTCAAGTGTTTGATCGCAAGATGCGCGCTCCACCTGCTCCTCTCCACCCTATAATTGCCGCTGGTCCATTCGCCAAATGGGGCATTGACTTTATTACTTGTAACCCTCACTCGGCCGGGGGGCATGCGTATATCATCCTTGCGGTTGATTATTTTACTAAGTGGGCC
This sequence comes from Pinus tabuliformis, assembly GCA_031772625.1. Taxonomy (NCBI): domain Eukaryota; kingdom Viridiplantae; phylum Streptophyta; class Pinopsida; order Pinales; family Pinaceae; genus Pinus; species Pinus tabuliformis. Next base: position 1,538,373,306 of record CM062804.1, read on the forward strand.
GAGGCGATGCCTACATTCGACGCAAGCGGCAAGACAGCTGCACTTTTCGTATTCAATCATATCATAACTAGGTTTGGTGTCCCACAAGCAATCATTACGGACCATGGAAGCCATTTTCGAAATGTCATGATGACTGAACTTACAAGCCAGCTTGGTTTGCGCCACGATAGCTCTACACCTTATTATCCGCAAGCCAACGGTTTGGTTGAGTCAATCAACAAAGTTCTAGTCGTCATGATTCGACGGATCATTGGTATCCATCGAACGAATTGGCATAACATGTTATTTTCGGCGCTATGGGCATATCGAACTTCAGTGAAAAATTCAACAGGTTTCACCCCTTTTCAGCTAGTTTATGGCTTAGAAGCTGTGTTACCTATTGAGTGCGAAATCCCATCACTTCAAATGGCTGTCGAATTACTTCCAGCTACTTCCGAAGAGGAGAAACGGTTGTTATACTTAGCTAAATTAGATGAGACTCGACGTGACGCTACTTTAGCTATCGAGACTCACGCGAAACGAATGAAAGCTCAGTACGATAAAAATGTAACCCCTCGAAGTTTTTCGGAAGGAGACCTAGTACTATTATATGATCAAGCTAACGATAAGCTAGGTGCCGGAAAATTCGTTCCCATGTGGCATGGGCCCTACATTGTAAAGCGAAAGCTAGCAAAAGGGGCTTATGAGTTAGTTGATTTTGATGGGGACTCTTTGGGCAAACCCAGAAATGGACTTTACCTAAAGAGGTATTATGCTTAAAATGATGGATGGAGAAATTTTTAGATAGGTTAGATTTCCTTTCTAGCTAGCAAGTGTGTTAGTTTAGTCAGTGTGCTTAGCTTAGCAAGTGTGGTTTTTCGTCATTATTTTGGCTCATCTTGGTTTTACTCTTGATATTGTAGATGTCGACGCCTCTCCAAACATACATTGGATTTGCTGATGGTGCTTGTCGTAGTACACGGAATATCTCTTCCGCAGCTTGGGTTATCTATTCGCCCTCTGACGAGTTAGTTTCTATGCATGGGGTAAGCCTCGGTCAAACAACGAATAACATTGCAGAATACAGTGCAGTGGTTGAATTATTATCCGAATCTATTTCATTTGGAATTCGACGTTTGATAGTGAGGTTAGATTCTGAACTTGTTGTATTACAGCTTAATAGAGTTTATGCCATTAGAAATCCTGTGTTATTAAGGTTGTTTTTGAGAGTGCGTCTCTTGGAACGTGAATTTGATTACATTGAATATCAACATATTCCAAGGTCTTTGAATACATTAGCAGATGCAATTGCTTCTCAAGTGTTGGACAGACATTTATAATAATCATGCAAGTAAATTTAAAGACATTTCAAACAAGATAAGCCGGTAATAGTGATATATAGATATAGATAGAAGTGTGTCCAAAATATATACATCGTCTTCGATCATAGGTTTAACACACCTTATGATCGGCAAAATGATAGTACAAAAAGTCAAAAATGTCACATGTGACTACAAAAGTGACTAGTCAATCACTGGTGGTGCTCTCTGTACGACACCACTGCGCGGGCTACCTTGCGCAGAAATCTCCTAAACGGTCCAGGGACCGCGACTACGAAGCGCTGAAGCCTCATAGGAATATCATCCATAGCAGTCTCAGGTATATCTGCCGTGAGACGCTCTAGATCATGCTCCAAATCAGCTAGTACTTCTGCTGTCGCATCCTGTAGGGCCGGTGCCGGTGCAGCTGGATGTCGTCTGTCGTAAGGCCGGAGATTGGCTGGACGCTGTGGTCCAACATCTGCATTTTTAAAATTTTACTGTTACTTTGAGACGATATATATGAAAAATAAAAAAATACATAATTAGAAAACTTGTGAAAATGAAAGTACCTCTGTCATCCCATTGTTCTCCCTGTGGAAGAACCATGTCCGGATCACCTCTGAAATCCATTCCGGCATATGGAAAGTCTTGTATCACAAAAAGCTGGCCCTCTAGCCAGTCGAAGTAACTGTCTGAGAATCGAACCACTGCAGCACCCTCGTCAGGATGCCGGGCCATCACCGCAACCCATCGAACAAGCTTTGGCTCCCGAGGACCCAAGTCATCAACAGTGAGTTGCTGAGGGATCAGCATAGGAACTCTCTCCAAGGCAAAGCTCACGACTAGAGGCCCATATCCAAAAGTCTTTAGTCGTCCGTTCTTTGCCTTGGTTAGTTGGCTCTTCATATGAGCCGACACAGCTTCGCACCAGTTGAAGATGGTGCCTTGGTAACAGTCAACTGCCATCCGCATTTGGGATCCGGAGCAATGTGCAAGGCGGCCGCGCCACAAATCCTAGTGACCGTAAATGCAATAACTCTAAGTTCCGCCAGAGCGATGTGCTTTATCTCCATGCCTTTTTTATGGCGAGTCCCTGGTCTGCACCACTCCTCGCGGAGATCATCAAGGGATTGGCCACCCGGCCTGGTCCCCGCAAGGTTGAGTTGCTCACCTCTGTTTGGCAAGCCAGTGAGAAAGTATACATCCGAGGGCTCTATCTCGAGCTGGTGCCCTCCAATGTAAAAACATTGATCTTGAACGTTCCATCGCTCAACCAGCCATTCCAAAAATCTTACCTGGCCCCTCATGCCCGGTATGGTCCAATATTTGTACAATCCACATGTTCTTAAGGCATCCAGAGAGGGTTGGTGGTTAATCGCAGCTTCATCGTCCTCTACGTGCTCTCTCTCTCTCCAGTCTAACATGTTTTGGGCCCTGCACATCAAAAGAGTCAATTAGAAATTAATTTGAGAAAATTTGGTGGTTTTTTGAGAGAGTTAGGGTTTTGAAATGCGCCCTTTGCGGAAGACGCACCCCGGCTTTTTAGCACAGGGCGTCCGGACGCAGCTGCCTGAAGGCGGACTGCGTCCCCCGACCTTTTTCCCGTGTGAGAAAAAGTCGGGGGACGCGGGTCACCCGAAGGGCACCTGCGTCCGCCGAGGGGCGCATTTTGAACCCAAAACCCCCCAAAAAAATGAAACAGAGACCAAAAACAAAAAACTAAACGGATAAAAATGAAGAGTGGGATGTGTAAAATACCTCGGTGAAGCGGCGTTCGATTCCGACGGTCAGATTTTCCGCAGCAACCACGGGAAGTTTCTTGTCAAAAGCTCCTTTTTCAACCTCAACAGTGAAACGGTAAAAATGACATGGTAAAAGGTCTTTTTATAGGTTTTTTGGATGAATTAGTTCATTTTTTACCATGAAAAGATGTTTTCGAATGTATTTTTGCCTATTTTAAACAGGTATGAGTAATGTGTCGCTTTTGTGCAGGACGAAGGGATTTCGAGGGAAATTGTAATTTTTCACAAACAAAATTTCAGAGTCATCTTTTAAGCCCTTTTCTGACTCCTAAAACATGAAAAGATCGCCGAGTGTTTCTTTTTCACTCGTTAAAACGGAATTAAAAGACGGTCCCCTTTTAGCTCTTTTCTGACCGCAAAATCAGGAAAAGATTGCCGGGTTTTTGTCGTTTCAAACTCGATAAGGAAATAAAACGACGTGTCTTTGATCGCTTTTTACTTTTCAGGTCAACGACACTATTATGAAAGTACTCCTTGGTCGCAAGATCAAGCGGTTCCCCCAGGTATTATTTTATACTTTTTCGGGCTTGAGGGACACAAATATACGAAAAAGTTCAACGTGGAGTTTCCTTAAGTTTTTCAGACTCTCTAAAAATGAAAAACGCCGAGTTTCTCCTATACTGGGCTCGTTAAACTTTTACAGTAAAGGACCTGTTCAATTACAAACAGGAACGAACCACTCCTTCCTAGGGTTCGAATTTAAACTAGGTTGGACTCGTCCGAAGGATGAGCTTATAATCAAGCATATGTTATCCTCCTCAAGCTTGTTAAAAATAAAGAGGTACTTGCCAGAAATGGTGGGGGAAAAAAGAGAAGAATGAACCTATTTGTCACCTTTTGCCTCAGAAGAAACTTTATTACCACTCTTGAACACGACACTTTTCATTCACCTGGGTTGGGAAATCTTTTACCTCACAGTTGACTAAATCACTTTGAAAATCTTTAACCGGGTTCAGGGATCAACTTTGAGTTATTCGTCACCAAACCATCTGTTGTGTCGTTATGTGTTCAAGAGGTCTGCAAGCAAAACTTTCATCTGCAAAATACTTGTCATCCATTTGACCATCCCTGAGTCAGTCCTTACAGCAACATTTCTTCAACTTGAACAATGATTTCGTGTTGCGGGCTTGCCTGCAACGGGTCGCTTTCTATCGACATCGACACATTATCTAGAAAGATGACTTAGGAATCGACAGTACCTTGAAGTCTGCATGCATCAATGGCAGGTTTCTCGCCTTTGACGTCAGTTTACATCATTGACTTTCGATCAGAGGATTCCGTGAAGTGTTCGACATCAAAACATCTATTCACATTTCACGGGTTGTGCTTGGTACTTTGAGGACCATTGACATTACTGGTGGTTTCTCTCACGCTTGTTAACAGTTTACATCATTGACTGGTAATCAAGTGGTTTCTACCATGTTCGACATCGAATCATTTAATCACATGGCTAGAATCGTACCAATTCGGGAAGTAGAAGTGAAGACCCTGGATCTAGTTTCTACCATCCAGGCTGCGAGGAGTTTTGTATTCATTGTCTATGTAGACTTATCATAAACAGATGGCTGCGTCCATACTGTGTCTACAAAAGTCTATAAAAATAATGTACTGCAAGATCATTCCTGTATCAGAATAGTTAGTCCATTAGTTAAAGTTTTGAATCTGAGTATGGGAATGCCTACCTCAGTGATGATATAATCTTATCCATGTATTTTGTGTTGAAAATTGCAGGTTCCAACCAGGCCATCCACAAGGCAATCCTTGAAATGATAAAGCGCTTCACCCTTCCTAGAATTACAAAACCCTATTCTATTCCAGGCTTCGCACTTTAGGGGGCAATCTGTTACACTAAAAAATGTCACCTTGACTACTTACAGTTAGTATGGCTCAAATCAACAGTCATGCTACCCTCTTAGGCAAGTCTCATGCCTCTGTTATCCATCTCAAACTCAAAGAAGAGAGAAAGTCTTGTAAAAATCATGTTTATCTCTGGGGTCGCAGGTTCTCTCTAGCCTTACCTGCGGGGACGCGGACCTTGTTCACAAAATCTGCGTCCATGGACGCTCTGTATGTTAAGGGACAGGTGCGTCCCTCTGTAAAAGGCAAAATGCGCGAGTTTTATCTTGAAAAAGTTACTTGTGGTTACTTCTAGAACATTCTAGAGGTCGGTTTGATGAAATGGATGCGCCTCCAGTTGGTTCATGTATCTCTATTAAGGGGGACTTATCCCATCAATAAGGGAGCTATCCCACCCAAAGAGGGGGATGATCCCATTGATAGTGGACCTGAATAACCTCTTTACAGCACTATAAATAAAGGCATTGAGCCAGAAGGAGAGGAGGTTGGAGCTATACATTTTCTTTGGGTAAATGCTGCAGGATTTAGGTCTTCCATTAGAGCCTTTGTGAGGAGAGATTGTCTTCACTTGATTCTACTTGGGAGAGGGTGAGCTTTGTCAAAGTAGAGGAAAACCCTTGATGGACCCTGGGAGGAACTTGCACAACACCAAGGCCAGGTTGTAAGAGTTTCTTTGTTTCGTTATTAATACAAACTGGTTTATTTTTCTCAATAGCTTGTGTTAATGAGTTATTTCATGTGTTCCTTGGTCTGCATGTTGAATATATGTTTTATTATATGAAATACAAGTGCTTGGTAATTGTTTGATTGTTTGTGGTTGCAGGAATTGACTTGAAGGAGGAGCTCATCCGGATCGTCAAGAACGGACTTCAACAACAGCGTTTTGGAATAAGGTAAGCCTAAACACTTGTAGTTTTCATGTTGTAAAAGGTGTATTTAGAGAAAGATCACTCCATTTTGTCTTGTTTGTCATTAGAATGTCTTAGACTTCTAGGAAGGTCAGTCGTGTCCGCACCCTTGACAAATTCCGTGTGACACTTTGTCAATATCAAAGCATTATTCTACTATTTTGAAATGGACAACATAAGCACTTGGGATGGGGAAGCATTGTCGCTAGCAACCAGATTAATTCTTGGGTTCAGAAATGGGTCAGTCAATACTGCTGAAGTTCTTGAATTCTTAAAGATTTTCTTAACTTCAGCTTTATATGGACAATCTCTCGTCCAATGGTCCTCATCACATATGAGGCATGGCTGACTAGGTTTCTTTTGCCCAGAAGGGTTTGCAGAAGATTTTTTAGGAGACACATCACTCTATTTCTTCTTTTTGCTCTTCCCTTTCTTCTTGCCCCCTGGTTTCTTTGGTTCTTTGCCTTTGTCGGTCGACACTGCATTAACCTCCGAGTCTAGAAGTTATTCGTTTGCATTTTGACCAGAAACCTTATGGGCTTTCTTAGATGTAGCCTTTTTCAATTTCGTGTTTGTCGTACCTATCACGCCATCGTTGGCATGAGAGTCTTTGTTTGATTTAGGAGGAGGAGGAACAGAAAATTCTGGTCTAGGAGCGTTAGGGATTTTGTCATAGAGCGTGCGAGACTGAGTATAGATCAAGTCTAGATATTGTGCACGAGTAATGACTTGCTCTTCGGTGACGATTCCTCCCTTTGCCACATCTTCTGTAATAGAAGGTAACAATGACTTGATAAACCATTCAGCTAGTAGTTGATCAGGAACATATGTTTTTACCATTCTACGACGACGTTGCCACTCATGAATATGATCAGGTATGTGAGTGGTTGTCGTCTGCTTGAAACTGGTAAGAAGCTCTGTTCCTGTTTCGTACCTTGTTGGTAACTGAAAATGGGTTAAAAAGGTGGTGGGAAGGGCACTGAAGTTATCAAATGAAGCTCTACGAAATTCAATGTACCATTTTGCTGCCGGACCAGTTAACGTTTGCTGAAAGAGGTGAAGCCTAATCGAATCATCATTTAGAGTGTTGGAGGAACACCATAGATGAAAGGTCATCACATGATTCGACAGATCTTCACCCGGATTTCCATTAAATTTATGAATATCTGACGGAATTTTATGAGGAATCGCTGGCCACCAAGGGGCATAAGCAATTGGATCATTTGTTAGTCGATTTAGATCTGGTAACTCTAAAGTTGCCACGAAGGGAAACTATTGATTTAGGTTTGGGGAAGCATACCTAGGATAAGATGGGATTGCCTGAGTAATGGGTCTTTGCATACGAGAATAATGCATTTGATGTTGATAACTTTGATAAGGTTGCTGGGCATAACCAATTCGGGATGATTGATGATAACCGTTTTGAATATACGGCTGCCCATTACTTGCAAAGTTTTGTTGCTCAGGTCCTTGGTACACTTACTGGAATGTGGTTGTTGATGTTGCACTATCCATGGTTGTGAAACCATTTGCTGTATCCCAATACTAGATGTTTGACCAAGATGAGGGGTAATAGTACCCGTTTGAGCCTGAGTCGCTCCAGCTAAGGAGCCACCAACCGGCAGTTGCGGTTGCGTCGTAGAGACAAGAGGTTGTTGTATTACGACTTGAGAAACTTGAGGTTGGCATACAACAGGCAACGCTTGTACTTGTGACACTGTCACAATAGCTGGTGTAGTGGGGATATTCAACACAGGTAATCTAGGTTGCATTGAGTATACAACTCTTGGTTGTTGAGGCAGTATTGGCACCCAACCACTGGATGTGATTCCATTTTGACCTGAATTCAGTTGAGAACTCTCATATGGTTGTTCTCCCGGAGGAAACAATGAAAGGGCATATTTCCCCCCATACGGCGGAAATCCAGTGCTGACAGGAAAGGTTGGCCTTTGGACACCAGACTGCCCAAATTGATACTGTTTTGAAGGATCAATTTGCTGAGACTCAACATAAGAAATTTCCAGATGTCATTCTGGACGAACAAACGGGAACAGACCATACTGTCGAAACAGTCCCTGGGTGGACTCCCTCTAAAGGTTGAGATCTAGTTGGGATAGATGGTATGCCAGCGAACATCGTCGGAGTGGTGGCAGGAGGTTATACTACTGTTGTATTAGATGACATAGTCTTAGATGTCGATGGTTGTCCAGACATATTGAGTCCATCCAAAAGACTTCCTATTGATTCTATAGAAACTTGCAATGAATGGGTATTAACCTCTAAAGAAAAAGGATATAGGTGGATCCGAGTTCCAAAATGCGATGGAGTACTGGATGGAAGATCCTCTGTAATCTATTCTATAGCAGTTAATCCAGGTGGAAGAGGTAGACTGTTCGGTCTGTAAAATATTTATGGTGCTGAAGAAGGTATAGATTCTGCAGTGATAGATGCTGGAAGGGTAACACCTTTCGAATCGACTCTAGATGGAGTTGGTTCAAGAATAGAAGTGTTTATTGTTACACTAGGATCAGTTCTAATGTCCTCTTGTAACTAACTGGACTCTCAGAGGATGTTGAAACGCAAGTTTCAAACAAACCAGGAGATTTTGACACAGTAAACGAGTTCACTTAGCCTGGAATGGTTTCATTTTTGGAGTCAATGATGGTTGACTCGTTAGTCTCCGTGAACGATGGGGTTTTGATTGACTTTCTTCCATGATTGCAGATTATTTGATCAACTCAAAATAGGAGGGGAAAATTTTATTCCGAATTAAATGAATTTTAGACGCTTTGACACAACCTACCTTTTCAATTTTTAAGAGTCGAGAAAAAGATAAAGATGACTCTAGTCGCCTTCAATTTTTAATGAGCCTGAAGTGATAAGTGCTTAGATGGACCTTTTCCTTTAAGGAGTTTGAAAAGGAATGAAAGAGACTACTTTGGAAATCTAGACAAAGGAATTACCAAACTAATCGCAAAACTGCAGAATACATTTTAAGGTATGGTAGTCAATCTTCCTGAATCCTGTGTTCAATGCATTATGATCAATAGGGCGGCAGACATGGCTTCCTAAGGATAAAGGATAGCCTATTGTGGTCTCCAAATATTAATACTCGATAGTACGTGGGAGCACAAGTCCGTACTAGCACTTGTCATCTCAAAGAGGAGGAATCACCCAACCTACGATGAAAGCAACAGTTACCAGCCTTTACGACACCGGAATACATCTCTGCCTATACTTCTAGATGTTGTGCATTAGGTTCCAAAGCGTTTTTATGTTCATTGAATTTATTTTATAGTTGATCTTTCTTAAGAAGTTTTCCTTGAAGGTTCACCGCGTGATGTAGATATAAAACTCCTAAATATGCAATCTAAGACGATAAACAGTCGTTTACTCTTCTTTTTGCAATGGAAATCCTAGCTACTTAAAGAAAGAGAAGCGAAATCCTTTCAACATAGAGTAGAGAGCACACACTAGATGCATTGTCCTAAATCAAAACTAACAAGCAGTCTAAATGCAAGTGCACATGCATGTATTTGTTTTCCACTTTCTTAATGTGTGAATGACAAAAGGAATGCTTAATACAAATTTGAAGTATTTCTTCTTCTAAAGCAACAATACTAACGATTTTCTCTTAAAAAAAATGAAAGAGAGACAAGACGACACTTTGCAATTTTGAGTTGAACACTGCTTTCTACACTTGAAATACTATTAATTCAGATAAAATAAAAGAGTAACAGTGTAATCGACTATCAAAAAGAGGAGGATTCTTTTCTTTGACTGAAAACAACACTTGTGACACTTTCAAATCAAAAGATGACAGTTCGATTAAGCTACTATTTTGTAAAGGAGAACTGTAAATGGCGAAAAATACATAAAAACATTCACAATTATTTGTACAATAGAGGTTGAATAATGCAAAGGAAGGGGGTTTCAATAGTGTTTTACTGATCACAGACAACAAAACTCCTGAATAAAGCTAAAGACAGTGAAGAAAAAACCAAAATATGTAGGCAGAAACAATCTTACCTGATCATCGCACTTGTAACACAGGGAAACGGGGGTGCATCCCACCTATTGCACATGGGAGTTGCGATGCATCCAGTCTGCCAAAAGGAGATACTGCGATGGTCCAGGAACGAGACTTTAACTTGGTTTTTGGTCACAGTTTGCAGCTTAGTTTAGGGATTTAGGCCGAGCTAATGATAGTCAATAAATACAAAGTATAAGGGCTGATCTAATGAGGTTACTTGAGCTACCCCTAGGGCACTTAGGATGTTTGCAAGTTAGTTGTTTAGTTCATAAACAAGCTCGGAGATTGACTGAAGCAACATTGATCTACTTTACACTTGCATAGCAAATGCAGTTTGAAGGCTAGCTGGCTTAACTTCAGGCTCCATCTGTAGTTTATGAAGCAAAAAAAAGAGACAAGCAATCAAACTATTCGATCCCAATGGAGTCACCATTTTGTTACCAAGAAATTTAGTGTCTCTTCAGAACTGCTAGTCCCACTAAGACGGGTAGCTATCTTAGAAACAAACAAACTAAAGTTACTTGTGTTTTCCTTTACGAGAGATAGATGAGAAAGAAGCAGAGAGTACCAACCTCAGTCTTTCGCTTGGCTCCTTGCTTGTTTCCTTTCCCCTTCGACAGAATCTCGCCACTGCTTCCTTACTTGTCCCGCTTCAAAGAGCACCTGTAGAATCACAGCAGCATAATACCATCAAAGCATAGAGATCTATCACTGTAAACAATATAGGATCAGATATATATTGACTATACACATGCATATATCAACACAATATTCAGAGATACACAAGAATATGGAAGAAAATTCAAATAGCTTTATTGATAAAAGTAGTAGAAGAGAGGATTACAACCACTTGGTCTGACCCAACACCATCCTCCCAACTTGAAATCCCTCTTCACCTCATACAAAGCAAGCTCACCCAACAATGTCTTCAAAGAGAAACTAGCAGCACCTCTTTGCAAATTACCAAATTACAATCTTTGGATCTTTGGGATGAGGGATCCATATATAGATATTTGCAGGGGGTGAGTCAACTTCTGGGATTTTGATTAGTGTCATCTCTCTGATTGGTTCCACTTGGAGATTTCATGATCTCTTACTCATCCTTGGGCGAATTCAGAGAGGCAAGTGTCAAATGAGTAGCTTCTAGAATATTCTCAAGGTCTCCACCTAGCAAACTACTTATGCCATTTGTCTGCTCTCGCTCATCGCACCCTACAGAAGGGATTTTCACTATGCATCACACTTTTTGAATGTGGCAGGTGAGATGCATCGCACCCTTAGCACTGGGCAGTCTGTATGGTCCTGCTTTGACTACTTCTAAGTAGTTTTTCATGGAGAACTTCTGGGAGATGATGCAATCAGCTGACCTTGCTCCTTTAGGGTATGAAGCAACACTTTCAGGGACTTAGAAGCCCTTTATTTATTGACATATGTGATTAGGGTTGAAGTACCCAAATATTTCTATAACAACACCCTCTTATGCCGTCTTGTCATCTATCAAACTCCCATATCATCAATCATGTGTACATCCATGTCATTGTCCACATGTACTTATGAAATACTCTCGTTTTCCCACTTATCACCAATATTGTACTACCACATGAGACCAAGATGATGTGGCCACTTATGCATCCACGTTAGAGGGAAAATCCATCATTAGAATGCATTAGAGGGTCCACTCGACATCTAGTTAATGGGTCCATCTAGTAGCTACCACGTGTCAACATTTAATTGGTTAGAGAAAACCCACATGGTGAATGTTGGAGGGAAAAATAGGGGGGCACGGACTTTATTAACTATCATGCAAATATGTGCATAATCCACGATTTGTTAGCCATGATTCAATGTTAACCATAAGATCCACCCATAGTTGCACATAAGTTAACCTATTAAATAATGCACATGTTTGGGTGCCAACAATTTTTTATTTCTCACAAATGCATGGATTTTCCCTAAATATGCATGGAAATTAACAAATTTGGTGTTTTCATCCCATTTCACTAATGTCACTTTCAAGGTGGCCTATCTTCTCATTCTAGAGGATTTTTACCAAGTGAAGTATAGTGTTGGAAAGCTATCAGGGAGGAATGTCCATTTAGACCATCTGCATACTCATTTAATCATCATAATTCCATCAAATTCTCAATAATATTTAGGCCATCATACCTCCTTTGACATCATTGATGTGTCATAAAATGCTCAATGATCATTGAAGGCACCATACCTCCTTTGAAATCAATGAGACGACATTGGCTGTCATAAATGACAACATTATTCCTAAGAAGATCCCCCTTTTCCATTCATGGAAACACCACCAGGCATTAATGCATTGAACTTCCCTTAAAAAGTAATTGGCCTGGAATCTTCTCCCTCTCTCATTATTCATCTTGTCATTTCTCTCCCCCTTTGATAGCAATGGCAAAAGGACCTACTCTAACTGATTTCTCATCTGGTGACTTCCTACTGTCAATCTAATCTTACATAACTTATTTTATATCTACTTAAGGACCTTCTCCCCTGTCATGTGCCTATAGTCATACTCCCCCTACAATAGTTCAACCATATACTCCTTTTACATCTAATATGTCACCTCTAAGTGATTGGAAAACATTTTCACAAGTCTATGATCCACTAAAAGTGTCCAAATATCTACTCCTAAACTACTCAAATTTCCCGGATTTCTTAATTATTTATCTTCCTTATAGTTTCTGCCCCATGCTTACCCTCCTTCTTAATTCTTTAAGTTTCATCTCAATCATACATTTACTTGAACAAGCCATCAATAACAGATTAGATCTAAGTGCTAAGATTTATCCTTGGCTCTTCCTATTTCCCTGACCTAGGAGAGAAACCTTCTTCCATGAACCATCTCATGTTGATCTTGCAAACATGAGATATATACCCTTCGTTGTGGCATTTGTAAAATTTTGTATTCAGATTGAATATTGGAAGAAATGGACCATAATATTTATTGTTGAATATTCTTATTTTATTTTCCATATATATACACCTGGATGTCTTAGTATAGCCTCTATATTTCACATAATCATCCTAGACATAGTTCTCACACTCCCTTGTTTTATGTCCAAATATTGTACATGAAAAAAATGAATAAAACATGTATTTTGATACCTGACTGAGTAGGGACATCTTGAAGCATTTATGTTGAATTTATGCCTCCTTGGAAAAGCTTCTTGTCTTTGTTGATAATTATCAACAAATCCATTTCTTCTTGTGGATCTCTTGAGAGAACTTCATGTAGTGACTCTAAGACACACATCGTGGTTTCTTCCATTGCTTTGGCTAGTTGTATCTTAATGATTCTTGGTTCCTTCCTGAGTGTTACCTAAGTTGCTAAAATGGACATGCTTAGTATACTCTTTTACTTGATTGGTATCCTTGCTACTAGATTCTTGAATTAGTTCAACAATTCTCTTGAGTTTTTCACCATGTGATGTCCTTGAGCTTGATTCATAACCTAAACCAATTTTCAATAATGGTGATCTCTGAAGGATTAGGATCTGATCTAGTGAATCATAACCTTTAATCAGCTTGAAGTTTTGATTAAGTTGATTTGAGCTCTGTTGGCCACGGAACTGACTCACCTTTCATTTTCAAATGATATGGGCCCTTCTCTTGATTTATTTTTTTTCTTTCAAATTTTATAAGTAGTTTCCAAATGAAATCTTGATAAATATTTGAAGTATATGTTTCAATATGGATTGTTATATGAATTTTGTCTCATTTTATACTTGGCATGTTTCTCGAAATAAATAGAAAACTTATCTCAAGTCTTGTTGACTATGGTTACTAGTCATCTTTCTTTGTAAGGTTGCTTATTATTTTTCTATAGAAATACCAATTTGACCTATATTTTCTGTGAGCCATTTCATTGGGTCATAAATCTATTTGAACATATTCAACATGTCCTTACTAAAGTTTTCAATGTGTTACATCCATTTGCACTTCGATTTTGGCCTACATTGCACACAAATTATAATATTTTGGATTTGGATTATATCAATTTTAATGATTATGGATCTCTTCATAACATTGGTCTATTGAAAAGGGTTTATATTCCAATCATTTTATGACCTTGTTATACTCTTTATCATTTTCCAAATCTTTGATTAATGTTTTGACTTGTTGTTTTGGTTTGATTCTCATTGTATTTAAGAACAGACCTATGGTTATGTGAGCCATTAATTCAGGTATTGAAGGTTCTTGATGCATTGTATGATGAAATGATATGAGGCAACCAAAAGTAGATTTGATGAGATTATTTTTATTGGAATATTCGTTACTTTGGGTTACATGGAATAATACATTCGAGATGTTAACTATGGTTTTTTACACCTTTTCATATTATTCACCATTAACAAAACTTGTTTTTTCAAGTCTTGGTACTACTCAGGTTGTCATAGTTATTGTTTGGTACGTTCTTTCTTGCTAGTCGTCTGATTCATGCCATAGGTTTTTTCTTCCCCATCTAATGCATTTCACTTTTCTTGGTTCAGTATTTGCATGTCGCTCTGTAGTGTTGGGAATAATTCTTAATTAGTTATGTAAATTGTTGACAAATTAGTGAGAAAATTTTGTGTTCTGTGCAAAATTAAGCCAACAGATTGTTAGGGTGGTTAGTGCTAGAAATTAGCTGTAGTGCTAGTAGATTTGTTTTAGAGTTGATTGATAATCATTTTAGTAATAGTTTTACTATATTAGAGTGTAGTTAATGGTTCAATTAATATATGAGATTTACAACAGTTTTTAGCTCACACAGTAACTATGTTTTATTTGTTTTATTTTTTTTATATATGTATTTTTCTTCATAGTTATGTTGGCTTATCAGTGGGCTTAAATAATTCATTTCATATTCTACAAGTGGTATCAGAGCAGGTAAAGTTGTTTTGGGTTAAAGTTGTATTTTTGGAATTTCCCCAAAGTTAATCATGTTGAATTCTAACCAGATGCTAGTCCCAAAATTTGATGGGAACGATAATGATTATTAGTGCATTAATATGCTAACCTTTTTTATTGAAAAGATTTGTCAGATATTGTCGAATCAGGATATGAGGAGCCAGCTGATTGGAATTCCCTTATAGCCAATGAAAGAACAACAAGAAAGGAAGCAAGGAAGAAGAATTCTCAAGCTTTTTTTCACATTCAGATAGCTCTTGATAAGATCTTCTTTCCAAGAATATCAAGAGAAAAACCTGCCAAAAATGTGTGGGAGACTCTACAAGAAGCTTACGAAGGTAGTGATCAAGTTAAGGTGGTCAAGCTTCAGACATTAAAGCAAGAGTTCGAGAATTTGAATATGCAAGAAGCTGAAAGTGTGAGTGACAATTGTGTGAGAGTAAAAGATGTGGTCAATAAAATGGCTACACTTGGATAAACTGTAAGTAATGAAGTTTTAATTAAAAAAGTATTGAGATCTTTAACACATAGATGGAATCGTGTTGCCATAATCATGGAAGAAAGTAAGGATTTGACAAAACTACAGTTTGATCAATTGGTTAGATCTTTGATGTCTCATGAAGAAATATTGAAGGACAGTTTTGAAGGTGTAGAGAAAGCGTTTTCCTCTAAATTACAAATTACAAAGAATGAAGATGCAAGTAGTACCAGTGCCAAAATCAATCAAGATCAAGGTAAATGGCTAAGCTAAAATTCTTCAAGAGGTAGAGGAAGAGGTCGCTCAAGTCGAAGAGGTAGTTTCAGAGGAAGAGGCAGAGGTAGATTTGATCAGAGAAATATTCAATGTTACTATTGTAATAGGTATGGCCACTTTGAAAGAGAATGAAGATTGAAAGAAGGTAAAAATGCTAATTATGCTCAAGAAAGTGGTGAGTATCCTTGAGATCACTTATTTTTATCTTATTCCAAAGGTGAAAATAGGTGAAGATGTTTGGAACCTAGATTCTAGATGCTCTAACCATATGATAGGGAATGAGAAGTTATTTTCAACAAAGGATGGAAATTTCAAATCCAAGATCCATCTTGGTGATGATAAATCATTCGAGGTTGCTGCCAAAGGAGCTATGGGGGTCGAAACAAAAGAAGGCATAAAGAGTATTCATGATGTTAGCCTCCTGTTGCAACAGGTTTTCATATTTCATGATTGACATTTTTACATGCCAAATATGTCATACTTTGCATGCTGCAATGTTCCATACTTCCTAAAAGAGGCCAAAGAAGAGGCCATGAAAGTGTGCCAGTCTAAATGCCACTGTTGTATTCTAATTTTCATGAGTTATTCCTTTTTGAACAATTTTCTGTTAAGGGAAGGCCAAATAGCTTAATCTTGGCTTCCCTAGGTTTCAATTTCTTGTTTTAGAATATTGAAAATGAATATCTGTCCAAACAGTTTAATATTCGCAGATTTGTAGATAGGTAGAGAAACAAAGGAGCCCAACTGCTTAATCTGGGCCCTTGGAAGAAATACGAGTAGATTTAGATAGGAGGGCAATTAAAAGAAAAAAGCAATCAAGGTTTGCAAGTCTAAGTGCACCCTTCCTGAAGTAACAAAAAATGCTAGAAGTATTAATCTGGGTAGGTAGCCTGGGGTTGCAGAAGCCAGATTGTCTTCAATTTTGACCTTGACAAAGAAAACTCATCTCACCAGTGGCAGAGGTACCAAAGCGGTGTTGTGATGGCAGAATTCTGGAGGCATGTCTAACTCCCCCTTCTTCTCTTTTCCCAAACCACTCACTAACTTCCCTGAAAGGGTCAAGATCTGCTTGATACCTCTTAGTTTCATCATTTTCCATATCATTTTCCTTGGTAAAGATCTGCTTTGCTCAAGGCATGTTCATACTTCCTCTAAGGATCAATTTCCCCCCCTATTAGCCTAAGATTCACATACTTAGCTCTTTCTTATCACTTGTCATATTAACTACTAATTTTACTATGTAGCTCCCTATCTATCTCCCCTTCCCCTACTAAAACTATGTTAAAAAATTCCCCTATAGACATATTCCCATCCCCAGGCACTATAGCCCTATTTTATCAGTTTGGGAAATGCTAAGTCCATTTGGGGCTTAGCATTAGCCTTCCATGTCCTAACCAGGAGTTAGTCTGACACCTGGTCACCCTAACAACCATTTCCCCCTAAGTCCCAACCCTACAATACCCATTCCCCACCCTTATCCTAAGGTCACGCACATAAATATATTTCCCCCCGCTTGAAAAAAACCCAAAACCCACATTTCTAATGTTTAAAACCCCCCGCGCCATATAAAAACACATAATTAAATATGCACGGGCCCATCCCTAACCGTCCGCCGCCTTGCTCGGGCCATCGACCGTCAGATCTGGCGCGCCCAAGATCTACGGTGGGCGGGCCTTTTTGTGCCCCGATGTGCCGAGGGTTAACGCCTGGGAGATGGGCAATTTTCCCGTCGGACTCCCGCCACGCGTCACCCTCTCGACTGTGGCGGAGCCCCCTCCTCCTATACCACCTGCACACAAAAGCAGTGCACCCAAAACTGGATACCGCCTTCCCCCCTCCTGCGTCAGCACCATGTCATGCTGATGTCACCATGCCACATCGGCCTCCTACCACTGTGTCCTTGCCATGTCACTGCCACGTTACCCACCATACTGCTGATGTCACCCTGCCACGTCACCCGCCGTACTGGGTCCCACCGCATGATGTCATGCTGACGTCACCGTCAAAAAGCGTGAAAGGTGCAAATCACAGCCTAGGAAGCCTGGAATCAAAATCTGAGGCAGTTTTTCATGCACGATTATACGGGAAATAGGCCAAAATAGAAATCCCTTTCGTAGCTCGTCTCTAGCAGGCTCGAAAGGCACCAAATGACATGAATTTCTTCACACAGCATTCAGAAAGGGGCAAACACAGTTTTAAAAGCAAACAGAGGGCCGAACAGTAGCCATGAAAGGTTGATGCAACAATTTAAAGAGTATCGGGAGTGAGAAAGGCGCACATTTAGTGCCAAAGCATATCCAGGAAGCGGCAAAGAGTATCAGTCGAATCTTTTAAAGGAAAACCTTTATTCCCAATGCAGGTGAACATTGAATGACCTACAACAAAGTCAAAGAAAGAAGTAAAGGCCAATCAAGGCTCTCCCATCACAGTTAATGCTCCTCAGAAACACTCAAGAGCATGGATCAAAACCCAAAGCACAATTATGGCTAAGTGATCAGCACAGAGCCATAAAGACAACACATTAAACTCATTTTGGTACATCTGCATCCAGCGCAGCTCGAGGATATTTTCCTGCATTTATTTCATACATGTATTAGGTTAAAGACACTTATTACAACAGATCTGTCTAAGATCTGATCTTTATAGATATTTTACTTATAAAAACCACCCTAATTCATTGTTAAAGGGGTTGGTTGGTTGTATAGCTCCAAGAGAGACTCGCTCTGTATACCTGATGTTTTACTTAATCAAAGACTGCTAAAAGCTTGGAGGAATGACTGTGTGCTGTGTATGAATGTTTTGAAGAATTGAATGTGGAATTCTTATGCTGCAACAAGACTCAATAAGTGTTTCTTACCTTTGTTCTTCATTGATGTATCATCCAAAATAACAGAAAGAATGAATAATTTAGAATTGGTTTAATTGCCCTCTATGCTCAATTTCTGCTGTTTCTATATGTTTTCATCTGAATTAGAAATGAATATGAATTCCTTGTGGCTCATATTTCCCCTAATTCACTCATGTTTGACAGTTATCTAGGGATTCTTCATTGCTCCTAGATAGAGCTCATTCACCTTCCCTCTACTAAGCCAAATGAGAGATTCTTAACTACCTCTCATTCCTATCCTTCACTCCATCCTTTAGCTTGAAAGATTGTTTCATGTGCAGCTAGCTTGCTCCATATTCCCTTTTGTGACCAAGAAAACACACCAGCAGTCCTACTCCTTGACTCCACGCCCAATGGTTCTAAAACTTTCATGCTATCCCTACCTCTTTACTTGAAAGCATCATCCATCCCACCAAAACCAAAACAAAACCCCTTGTATCCAATAACTAGCCTAAAATCATCATCAACAAGGCTAAATCCTAAAGAGAGAGCCCTCTATGACTGCTGGTGGGCTAGCACTTGCAGTCCAAAGATTGGTTTGTGGTTACCTCGGCTGTATCCCTCAAGGAGCTAAGGGACAACTTGAGTGATAACACATGACATTTATTATAATCCACAATTGAAGCACAATTTGTTGAGCGTTGGGCAACTATGTGAGAAAAATTATAAAGTAGTCTTTGGAAATAAGACATGTACTATCTATGACAAGAATAAGGGAAATAGGGTGATCATTGTTGTGTCTATGACAAGAAATAGGATGCTTCCCTTGAGGTTTGATGAGAATAACATCAATCTTGCAAATATGGCTTATGAGGATTGAAGTTGGTTACGACATCTTAGGTATGCGCATTTAAATTTTCATAGTTTGAAGTTTCTAACCTCACATGCATTAGTTTCTGGCTTTCCCAACGTAGAAGAGAATAAGGAGGTTTTTGAAGGATGTGCTAAAGGAAAGAATTCAAGGGAAAGGTTTCCAAAGGGAACTACATGGAGGGCTCATCACCCACTTCATCTTGTTCATTCAGACATATGTGGTCCTATGCAGACTAAGAGTTCGAGTAAGTCATCATATTTCATCACTTTTATTGATGATTACTCATGAAATTATTGGGTATATTTTTTGAACGCCAAAATTGAAGCCCTGGATACACTCAAGAAGTTCAAAGGCCTTGTGATGCAAGAAAGTGTTCCCACTGTGGACAGAGGCAACCCCTCTTGCCCTAGAGTGGGTCTAGTCATAGCAAGGACAAAACAACAATTAATTCCCTTAAATAGTCATCGTTGGAGGCATACCTCAAACCGGTGGTCGATGAAGTTCCGTCGCGCTGCTCCAACTTCGATTTCCTTCTCCTTAATGACTGATCAACCTGAAACACCACAAAGAAACAACAAAGCACGTAATCGAGAAACAAAAATGATCTATTTACTCATAAAGTCAAGAAGTCATGAGCTATCAAGTAAATTACATACAAGACATAGGAAATCATCATTGATTTTATTAATAATAAATCACAAGCAAAGCTTACAACCAAGTCTTGATGTTGCAAGCCTTCTTGGAGGGTCTAACCAGTGTGTTTCTTCAAGCAATCACTCTCAAATATGGATCTCCCAAATAGAAATATCTCTCTCTCTCTTATTCACAAGCTTTAACACAAGGTTAAGGGCACTCCACACCTTCTTGCAAACTATATATCAATCCCACACTTGTCACACACACCAAAACTATCTACCAAACTCAAAAGTAGCAGCAGCACTGTACAACCAAAAGAACTAGCAGATGATAGTAAGGGTGAGTGATTTTATAGGAGAAGGAGTATACATGAAATGAGGGAGAGGGAGCTTATCCTTAGGGCAAGCAACACAAAATATGGAACTACCATGCCAGAGGGGGAAGGGTGACCCATACTGACCCAACAACCATGTCCAGAGACATCCAGAAGGCCGACTGTTGGAATGAATTTGCCCAATCTGGATCGTCGTTTGTCATTAACTAAGCTTTAGCATTGACATCGCTAGGAAGCAATGTATGCAGACCAACCAGCACTAAAGATAGCTAATAGCCTCGCGTCAGGGCTTGAAATCTGACTATCGCTAGAAACAGGTGTACTTTCATGATGGGGTTGTGATAGGATTGTTTATGACAGGGGTCCGTCGCATGTATTAAATGTATTCTCGCAACGAGGAAGAAAACTTATGAAAAGAGGGTCAATTGGCAACATAAGAGAGAATTTGTTCAATATGAACATGTTTTACTAGACACATGACACAGTAGAATGACTGGGGTGAAGGCAGTGAAAAATTACTGTGTAACAGATGCCCCCTAAAGTATGAAGCTCGAGAGAGTGGGAGGGGTGAAATGCTTTACGAAACTGTCTGAACTGGAACACCACCTGGAAGAACCTGTAAGCGTAAGTACAACTGATATCTCTGATAGTAAAATATATGAAGTCTAGGCATGGCCGCAGCCATCCAAAAGACTTATGAACTTGGCCTGTGGTATGGAGGCAGCCACCTAGCTAGTAAGACCATGATAATGATAAAGGTATGGTCACAGCCATCCATGAAGACTCAAGTATGTAATCACGAACCAATCCATGCAACCCGAACATGTGTAATCTTAGTTCGGGGTCTTAAAACTCAACCGATCATAGTACAAATTCTAGCATGCAAACAGATGTGCTGAAGTCAAGCATGATAGAAAGTCGCTTGATTACCGGTCAATGATGAAAACTGTTAATGAGCGCGAGAGAAACCACCAATAATGCCAATGGCTCTCAGGGTACACTCTAGTACAATCCACGAAGTGTGAAGAATGAGTTGAAGTCAAACACTCATGGAATAACCCAATCGACGACCAATGATGAAAATTGATTATCAGGCGCGAAGAACTTGCCATTGAGGCATGCAAGCTCTAGGGTACCAAAGGGGATCTCTATATCGATCTCCTGGATAATGAGCTAGCGTCGATAAGAGACGATCCATCGCAGGAGAGCCATAATGTTTCCCTCATCAATGACACAAGATAAGGAAAAGTGGTAGATGGTGAAGCAGAGTATCAGAGGAGGAGGTAAGGTTATGAACTGCAGAAGGATTATACTCTTGAACATATCAGCGACACGACTTCGGAGAGTGGCAGGATTCAGGTACCAAGGGATCGGAGGCTTGATTGAGATAGCATGGATTAGATGGAATGAGGCTAAATGGCAACCCAAAACTCCAGAAGGGAAAATGACGATGTATGGATATCCCAACCCAACAAGAAGAAAAGGTGTCGATGTTCAAGAGTGACTAGCTGCCGCAGGTAACCAATGATGACTTCCAAATTTTCCCCCACCATTGTTGGCGAGTACCCCAATTATTTTTGAAAATAAGCTTGAAGGGGATAACATATGCTTCTAATATAAGTATGACCTTCGGTCGAATCTAACCTAGTAATAGTTTAACGAGCCCTAGGGAGGAGAAGCTAGAGTCTCGTCATGGTAACGAGTCTAATGTCATCAGGGTTTAACAAGTCCAACATAGGGAAAAATCGGAATCTTTTTCATGTTTAGGGAGTTTGAAAAAGACACGAAAAAGAAAACTCTAGGGGGGTCCTTTTCCATAGAGTTGTGTTCCTCGAGCCCGAAAAAGTATAAAACAATACTTGAGAGAACCGCTTGACCATTATGATCAAGGAGTACTTTTCATCATTAGTGAACTCGATCCAAAAGAGTAAAAAAGTAATCGAAGACATGACATTTCGTAACCAATATCGAACCTAAAATGACAAAAGTCTGGCAATCTTTTCGTGTTTATATGGTCGGAAAAGAGCTCAAAGCAGACCGCCTCTTATTTCGTTTAACGAGTCAAAATGAATAACTCGGCAACCTTTTCATCTTTTAAGTCAGAAAAGAGCTTAAATAGGATTTTTTATAAAAAGTGAACCGAGTGTATACAAAGTATGACTAATCCCACTACCTGTAGCTCTACACAAAACATGTCAAACATAACACCCATTCAACATAAATAGAGTATATATGTGGAAATATGGTCAAAAACCCAAAAAAACCTAATTAAAAATGCGATATAAATGAAAAAACCCACACCCTAAAGTGTAATTCCTAATTTTTTCAAAAAAAACTATAAAAAGGGGTGTGGTAATTTCTATTTTTTACCATTTACATTGTGCATTTTTACCTTTGGCATTTTGGAGCACCAACCTGAGCGGACTTCCCAAGTCGATTCCAGCATCAACTATCCACGGTTCCAACTGAAGCTTTCTCCAAGTAAGTACATTCTTCCTTGCTGCATTTGAGTGGTTTTTTTAAGAAATTTGGTGTTAGATATGCGGTTTTAGGTGGATTTTCAAACCCGAGTCCACCTCTCGATCGTCACGAAAAAGCCGCCTGGGTTAGCGATGGCCGAGCGTGGTGACACGCACCACCTCCATGATCTTCGCGAGAGATAAATGTACTCTCATGACGATCGCGGAAAATATGAACTATTGAGCTCGAGCCATCACCGCTATATGGAAAATAGCTGCGATGGCGCTGTAAAGTTGAAATTTTTTATAATTTATGGATTTAAACTTATGAAAAGAGTTCTAATTCATTTTTCCTTCGACGTAGGGAAACATGGCATTTGTATGGCAAGAAAGAACTCACGATATCAATCATGAACAAGCGTTAAATGATTCTAGGTGTCGAAGAGCTTTAGCTGCTTGTGGATTACTAAAATTTTTCCTCACTCCGCATCTTCGGGCCCAACCTGACTTGTTAGAGTTGCTAATTCGTGCTTGGAACCTAGGGGATGGAAAGTTCGTTATCAAAGGAAAAGACATTGAGTTCGATGCTACAGATATATATTTCTTGACTGGATTGTCCCGTTACGGTGAGAGGTCGATTTTAGAGGGCCAATGAACTGGTGGCAAATCACTAGACATGTTGATAGCACGGGTGTGCCCAGGGGCACGTAAATCAAGCTCTAGCAGGAAATTGGCGATTCCAACGGTAGAAGACGTAGTTCTCTGCTCGGTTCTATTTATGGTGACGAGGGTAGCAGGCTCCCAATCCCAACACAAGGCAATAAAGACCCACCTTCGGTTGGCTCTTGATTGCATTAACCCGACCATGTACAACTGGGCTGAAGCAGTGACCAGTAACATGAAGAGGCAGCTCACCAAATGCCGATTCAGGGAGGTGAAGCAGTTTGTTTATAGGTCTATTTTGATCTCACTCATGCTGGAATGAGTGCCGTCACCTTAGTTACAGGACATGGACTTAGACAGACCTAGACCATGAGAGACCCGGATCACTCACTGGGTACATGTCATGCCATGAGGGGGTGGCGGTCGATTAGTGTCATGGAGAACACTATTCCGAGAGTGGCTAGATCACCAGACAATATTTTTCGAGGATTGGCCATACACAGGTATGGATTTTCATGGGGACCCCGACATGGTGTTGCTTGCTGGCGAGCAGTGGGATGATGGAGGTAAAACACTTGATCACACTATTTTTGTATTTTGTCTTTTATGATGTTTTTTTGGATTTTTTCATGTATATGTCTTAATGATGTATCTTATGTTACTTGCAAATGTGGGACCGGAGAGGCCTATGGAACTAGCTCTAGAGGCATCGATGAAACCACAAGGCATCAGAGAGCTGGCCTTGGTTTCCCTAGCTGGTAGTTCAGTGGAGACAATGGTCCATAATATTGAGGGCCTGACAGATGGGATCCCAGATTACAGGGGGATCGAAGAGGTCCTCATAAAGTATCAGATACATACAATAAGGGTGATACTTAGGGTTCATAGTCTCTTGAGACGAGTCGCATGAGCAGTGGTGTGCTACAGAGAGCATAATCCACCGCAATAGATGCCTAGGTTTTAATTTCTGCTGATTTTGGAGAGACATGTGTCTCGGATGTATGGAGAGCACATACTCTATTTTGACATATACACTTATCTTTTTGAGCACCTCAGTGTACCACGCGATATATATATATATATATATATATATTTCTATGGTACATTATTGTGTTTTGAATGCTTCTATATACCGTTTTGATTCCATGTTGTGTAAATGTATGTCTAATACATGATTTGCTAATGCATCAGTTAATTTGTTTAATATTCTTGGAATGTGTTGATATGTAATAAAATCAAAATTCCTTTCCAATAATTTAACACATAAATACAACCTTAAAATGTGATGATCTTTGACAGAATAACGCCCGTTAAGCTGGTGGACAACAAGTTGAGAATCCAGATTCACAACCAATGCACGAATATCGAGGTTGATAGCCTCGGTCAGTAATTTAATGATAGTGCTATATTCAGCGACATTGTTTGTGGTGCAACCCATACAAACACCTTGAAGGTATACTAACTCACCGTGAGGATCGTAGGTCACCCACACCGCAGAAGAAAGGTTCTGAGTACTGCGGCAGGCACCATCAGTGAAACCAACGTAAGGTGTACCAAACATCTGCACAAGAAGCAAAAGACACAATAAGGAACACTTATGCCTACACACCAAGACAAACATGAAAAACACACACTGACAACACACCTTTTGAAAACACACGTATGTACAAATCGAATGCATGAGATTCATGCATAATATTTTTTCAGGTAAAACCCATTTCATGGCTTATCTAGAGGATTCCCTTCATAATCAATCAGTTCATAGGCCCCTTTTGCAAAACTCTTTTCACAATGGAAGGCACATGCAACATAGGCTCGAATTTTCCTTACCCCAGCTTATCATTTGCTTGATCATAGAGCAGGACTAAGTCTCCTTGAACAAAAGAATGAGGATTGACAGCTTGATCGAAGTAAGTTTTCACTCTCTTCTTCTATGTTTCAATGGCTAGAGAGGCTAGTCGACGAGTCTCATCTAACCGCTCTAAGTAAAGAAGATGTTCTTCTACTGGAGTAGTGTTTGGGAGAAATTCCACAACTAATTTAAGAGAAGGGATCTCACACTCAATCGGAAAGGTAGCCTATAGACCGTAAACCAATTGGAACGGGGTGAATCTAGTGGCATCCTTCACTGAAGTTCAGCAGGCCCATAAGGTGGAGAACAAAATAAAATGCCAGTTGGACTTGTACATGTCGATGGTACATTGAAGCATCATGACCAAAACTTTGTTGAAAGCTTCTACTTGGCCATTGGCCTGAGGATAGTACGGTATTGAGCTATTATGTTGTAAGCCTAGCTCAGTTGTTAACTCAATCATCATATGATTATGGAAATGTTTGTCGTGATCAGTGATGATAGCTTGAGGGACTCCAAATCATGAAATGACATGATTGAATAAAAATTGCGCTACTATCTAACCGTCATCACATAGTATAGGCATCGCCTCGGCCCATTTCATGAAATAATCAATGGAAACGATGATATACCCATGCCCCTCGGCCGACAGAGGGTTACAGGTCATATAATCAATGCCCCATTTGGAAAAAGGGTTGACGGTAATGAGAGGGTGCAAAGGAGCATGAGGTGCGCGCATCTTCTGTTGGTAGATTTGGAACTCATGACGAGAGCGGAATGCAGGGATGCAATCCTTAAAAATAGAAAGCCAAAAATAACCAGTGTGGAGGATCTTCTTAGTAGTAGCATACCCAGACATATGACCACCACAAGCGCCGGAGTGGCAGTCATTTAGAGCTCGTTTGGCTTCCTCGAGCGTCAAACATCAGCAGAGAACAGAGTCAGCACCGAGACGGTACAGAGTGTCCCCAATAATGCGATAAGGTTGAGAATGATGGTGAATCCATCACTGAGAATCCTTGGACAAATATGAACAAAAAGAGGACATCTGAAGATAGAAAATAATATCCCCATACCAAGAATTGAGGGTACTAATCAAGAACAAAGATTCATCTGGAATATGGTCCTCTAACCAAGAGGGCATGGTAATAGATGTGTTGGGTAGGTAAATCCCCTCTGCGGACAGAGGCGATCCCACTAGCCTAAAATAAAACTAGCCACAATCAAACCACGCTGCCACGTAAGTTCCTAGTTATGCATTAAAGGTGAATTAAGAAGACCAACCTGGAATCCAACGCTATGGTTGAAGCAGAGTTGATATTCCCGCTCCCTCGCTCCAGCAGATCATAAACGGACACCTGCACATGCAAAGGAAGAGACAGATACCAACATAAAATCTACCAAGGCATAACTATATTTCAGTCAGAAAGGAAATAAATCAACACATCACCATAATAGACAATGAGATTGGAACTATAATAGCAGTCGCTCATTAATTAATAATAAACAGGAAAAGTTACAACCATGGTTCTGACGTTGAACCTCTCCTGGCTGGGCGAGTAACTATATGTGTCTTGCAATGCATCTCCTCTCCGGCAGCATAACCTCTCTAGCATTCACTAGTATTCCTCCAAGAACTCAAGAACTCAACATCTAGCACTCCATGACTAGCGACTATCACTAGCTTGTTAAATGCATAAGGACAAGCTTATATAGATGAAGAAGGGAGGAGGATACGATGAACCGGGACACCTA
The DNA here is from genome assembly GCA_031772625.1 of Pinus tabuliformis. Taxonomy (NCBI): domain Eukaryota; kingdom Viridiplantae; phylum Streptophyta; class Pinopsida; order Pinales; family Pinaceae; genus Pinus; species Pinus tabuliformis. The sequence goes on from CM062804.1 coordinate 1,538,400,278, forward strand.
TTGTGGATTAACATTATCCCCAAAATCCATTAAAGATGGAGATAGGATAGAACTCGACAAAAGACTGATTTTTTATCCTCAAAAAGCTCCATGTAATGAAGGAAACAACAGTCGGGCGTGCGTTAAGGCAAAAAGCATGACCAAACTTGGTTGGCGCGACTGTTGCTCTAAGACATAGCGCCAATGGTCGCGCCCTCTTTTGAGGATCTCCATGATTGGCGTGGGTAAGATACTGTGGACCTGCGCCAATGGAAAAAGAGCATTTTTCAGGGATAATCTGTAGAAGGTGTCTTCAGGGAACATGAAGTACATACTCAGGGGAACATAATGCAAGTGTTTTTAGACTTTGTCACTTCTTATAACTCCCAGGATAAGTCCTCCAAAGTACGACAAGAGGAGTAACAGGGATGGTGACAAATTACTATGTAACAAGATGGTAGGGAGCAAAGCAACTTAGCGAATACGAGGGACTAATTAGACTTGGCTGTAGTGAACTCCAAGTCGAACTCTTGAAGGATGACAATCCACTTTGAGTATTTTCCCCCCAATAACTGACGTGATAAGATGTACGTCATTGGGTTGCAATCCGAAATCATCGTCGTGGTGCGCAATAAGATATAGTGGCAGAAGCATTGGATGGTGGAAACGAATGTCAATGCCAACTTCTCTACATAGGCATATCGAGTTTCTGTATCAATTAAATTGTGACTGAGATAGTAAACGACATGCTTAGTACCATCATCATCATCTTGGACAAGAACCATGTCGATGGTGGTATTGGCAGCGACTAAATAAAGAGTGTAGTCACGATGATAATTAGGTGGACGTAACAATGAAGCAGAAACAAGGAGGGCCATGAGGTGCTCGAATGACTCTTGTGAAGTGATATACCAAAGAAAAGGGATATCCCACTTTAATAACCACGTATAGCCTTTGGCCACTTTTGCATAATTCGGAATGAATCGTCGTAGAAAATTTTCTTTACCCTGTAAAATTTGCAATTGCTGCAAAGAAGCAAGGGGAGGGAGATTCAAGATGGCTTTGACTTTAAGGGGATATAGACAGATACCCTCCCAAGAGATGATGAACCTGATAAGTATGCCGGATTCCACGCAAAAGACACACTTATTCGGATTAAGACAGATACGATAGTGTCGACAGTGAAGAAAAATTTCGCGAAGGTCGTTTGGACAGTCTTGGCATTTCGCTGAATGAGTTGGAAGGTCATCTAGGTAAGGTTGCACAATGTGTCGAATATCATGAAACACGTAAGACATTGTGTGCAGGAAGGTAGCACCGACATTTTCTAAACCAAATGGGAGCTTTTTATAAGCGAAAGTGCCCCACGGATAGATAAAGGCGGTCTTGTGTTGATCTGCAGGAGAGATATTAATCTAGTTATAACTAGAAAAGCCATCCATGAATGAATATATCTCACTCCCGACACACTCATCAATGAGCTAGTCAATGAAAGGTGTAGGGTAGTTCTCTTTGGGACAGGCACGATTAATGTCACGATAACCAACACATACCCTAATAGTGCCCTATTTTTTAGTCATAGGGACAATATTAGAAACCCAATCTATGAGCGAGATAGGTTAAATAAAGCCAGCCTTAAGAAGCCTTTAGAATTCCTCTTTAATAGCTATAGCCTTTCGGGGGTGCACGAGACATAGATGCTGCTGGACAGGTTTGGCACTCAGATATGTAGGTATTTCATGCACCACGATGCTAGGATCAATGCCAGGCATCTCTTCATAAGACCAAGTGAACACATCACTAAATTCGTGAAAAAGATCAGTATAAAGTTGAATCTCCTTCGGAGTACAAGTCACTCCAACATGAATGTGCTCGACAATCCCTGGTTTAACCAAGATGTCGATTGTTTGAGTTTGTGTAATGTTCCCCATGTTCCCTTCAGAAGAAACTTGATGAATTTGGATGGGTGTCTGAAGGGGTTGGGAGGGGAGACAAGGAGAAAACTGCTCAAGACATGTAAGAATTTCTTGATGGGTAAGGAGAAACGAGGAACGATGGTGATGATCAGACCAAGGGGGTTTCTCAAAAGACATAGTCTCAATAATCACTTCATCAGAAGGAAAACTTTCCTTTAAATGGTCTGAAGAAGTGCCATCTCCAAGCCAAGGGGATTGAACGTACGAGTCGAGAGCTCTGCTCGAAGGAGCAGGTTTAGGGGCTGAAGTCGATACGGAAACAATTTCGATGTAGTTGAGCTCAGCAGGACTCAGCGACATCTCATCGTCCTAGGATTCTATCTGATCAACAGAAGGAAGAACCCAAGGATTAGAGCAAACAGAAATCATATTAACGAGAGCAATTTTGGGAGGTTGGAGTTAAAAAACACCCATAAGGGCAGGATCTTTAAAGAGTCTAGCACCCACACTCTCATATGGAATGGAGGTATGCTCCATAAAAGGCACGTTGCCATCGGAGGAGGAAGAGGCGAAGAAGGACAACTGGTCTACTGTGACAACTTCCCCCTAATGTGGAAAATGAATAACACGAAATAGAGATGAAGCCATGGCTCGCATGGTATATGTCCAGCTTCATCCTAAAAGGAGGTTGTAAGTTAAATTGGCATCAACAAATTCGACCTCTACTTCGTCTGTCTTCCCTTCCAGAGTAATAAGCAAGCGCTAGAGGATACCATAAGGACAAGACTCTCTCCCATCAAAGGCTTCCAAGGTCGTGGGAGGCTAGCTTAGATTCAGAGAACCGATAGCCTTCCAACAAGCAACAAAGATAATGCAGGTAGAAGCGCCTTCATCAATGACCGTGTGGTGAATAGTTTTAGAATTGATGATGACTTGAATAAGGAAGGCAATTTGGTGAGGTAGTCTTAGTACATGACTATCTAGGTCAAAAGTGATCAAATATGAATCGGGTAGGTCAATGCCACTGATGGCCGATAGCAAGGACTTCCTCTCAGAGGGGCAGCTATGGAGGACCTCTAATGCGGACATAGCTGATGGAGCCTGGGCTAATTCCTCAATGATGCTATAGTGCTGAGAAGCATGAGCATTAAGGCTGTAAGAAGACTTTTGGAGTACCCCTTTAGGAGGAGGTTGGATGACCTCCTCATTACTAGGTCACTCGATATGGAGGGGACCAAAGTTGGATGGAGGAGCACTAGAGGGGACCTCAGTTTCCTTCCCGTAAGGCAAAGGATACTCTTTTGATAGAGTACTAATGTGGACGAGAATTGTCCCAGCCATAAATACCTGAGAACCAAAGGGAGAGGAGGATTGAGATGGATCAGCCACCATTTGAGTTTGCTATGAGGGAAAAGGCTCTTTGAGCATGGCAGGAGTCCTAGAGGCACCTTTCAACAAATGACTAACTTCAGACCACCTAGGGTAGTCTTTAGTATAGTGATCCTCATCACAAAATAGGCAAGGATACTTAGGCTTGCATTTGGGACCTTCCTTGGGTGGAGGTTAGGGGAATTTTGCTTTGGTGGATTAGCCTTATTCTTTCCCTTTCCCTTCTTCTTTCATTTCGAAGTTTCGTCTGCCACAGTGGACTAAATGGTGTTAACCTCGGAAGTGTTACCAGAATTGGATATGGCCTGAGAAGCGTTTTCATTTGAAGCATTCAACTTTTGCTTCCCTGCGTTCGCAGAAGATTTCTTAGAGGACGTATTGACAGATCCGATGACACCCTCAACAAATGGTGTTGACGGGGATTTGGAAGTTCCGGGTCTCGAAGTATCAGGCAATTAATCATATAGTGTATCATACTGGCAGTAAACCAAGTCAAGGTATTGAGCACGTGCAATAGATGGCTCTTCAGTTACACATGCCCCCATAGCAATATCCCAGGCTATCGGACAGACAAATGAGGTTGTAAACCAGTCAGTCAGAAGCTGATCAGGAATCTAGAACTTAATCAAACGGTGATGTCTCCTCCATTCATGGATATGATCGAAGATATTCATGGCCATGTTCTGCTTCAAGGATGTCAAGAGATGTGTGCCTATTTCATATCGAATCGGCAACTGAAAATGAGTCAAAAATGACATAGCCAACGAGTTAAAGTCCTAAAAAGATCCGCGAGCTAGCTCAATATACCATTTTCTAGTAGAGCCAGTGAGAGTCCATTGAAAAAGGCGGAGCCAGATTGAATCATCAAGCCATGAATTTTACAAACACCATAGATGATAAGTCATGACATGAGCTTGGGGATCTTCTCCAGCTTTACCATCAAACTTGGGACAATCACCTGGAATTTTAGTTGGAACCAATGGCCAATACGAATTATGAAGAATGGGATCATTTGTCAGTTTGGAAACATCTGGTAATTCCAACATCGCTAAAAAGGGTAATTGAGGGTTAAAGGACATCTAAGGCCGCAGGTAAGAAGTAGTACGAGAGTTCCATTTAGTTGCCTACTGCCCCCATTGATTTTGTCCCGACGAATTTGACCCATAAGTGTTTTGTCCGTACGGATTTTGTCCATAGGGATTATAACTGTAACTGGATGTTTAACCCTGGATTTAACTCCCAACATTTCACTGATTACCAACTGGGCCTACAGGATCAACATATGGTTGCTGGAAATTCTGATAAGGATTAACCTGCAGCTGTTGATAATTTTGGTATGGGGAAAATTGGGTTTGCCCTTGGGATTGCTGAAAACCATAAGGCGGTTGGGCTCCAAACTGAGCCTGGGGACCAGACTGCGTTTGATAAGCAGATTGGGTTTGGGATCCAACCTGAATTTGGAGACTAGATTGGGTTGGGAGCCTAGCCTGGGGCTATAAACTGGGTGGAGATTGAGAAGCAATGAGCGTTTGAGTGCCCAGTTGAGCAGGCCCAAACGGGTGTCCTTGGGAAAATGGAGGTTAAGCCATCTGGCTAGAAGGTTGGCCCGGTTGAGGTTGAGGTTGGCCCATATGCCTAGAAGTTTGAACTTGTTGGGTATTGGGTTGACCTTGTGCAACTGAAGGTTGTCCAGACTAACCAGATGGTTGAGTAGGCTGAACAATTGGTTGGCCTTATTGAATTTGAGGCTGACCAACTTCTCCAGAAGGGTAGTCTTGCTGGGTACTACGTTGGCCTTATTGAATGTAAGGTTGTCCTGGGTTAGCAGAAGGTTGCCTGAAGTATGTGAAAGAAGACCCACTGAAGGCTGAAGGTTGTCCCTAAATGGGTTGTCCTTGGGGGCCAACAGTTTTCCCTAAATAAGGTTTCCCATCATACGACTATCTGTAATACTGTTTTTCATAAGACAGTTGACCTTGATAGGGTGGTCCTTGAAAATTTGAAGACTACGCTTGGCCACCATGATAAGCCGTGGTACCCCAAGTGACAGATAATGGAATGAAGACCTCAACCACAGGCTAAGATGCTATGGGTCCAGAGTGGTAAATATGGGCTCCTCGAGAATCATAATAACTAAATGGATTTTGTGGATCTAGATTCTGAAGAGCTTGGAGATATTGATCGTATGGCCCCCCTTCCGGAATGGGACCAGAAGAAGGTGGGGCACTTAGGCTAGAGTCAACAACCCTAGATATGGATGCCGAGGGGCCACTATTTGAAGGACCTGTCGAAGGTCCGGCAACAGTGGTCACAACTGAAGATGCAGTGATGACACTAACAACGGGGGCTGAGGAAGCCACACAAATGGTTGGAATAGTCGGGACAGATGTGATAGTTACATTGTGAATCTGGGGAGTGAAAGATCCCGAAGTCAGAGTGACAGTACGAGACCACATGGAACTTGTAAGGGGAGACCTAGAACCTATGATATCAGCCAGAGCATTATAGTGTAAAGGCAGTGTGATACCAAGAGAGGTGACACAGAAGGGTTAACTTTCCATAGGTATAGGAATTTCACCACTTTCCATAAAGGACTCTTCACTCGTGATGGAGTTCATCTCATCCATGTCGGAAGAAGACATTGGGACTGAAACACTAGGAGGAGTAAGGGGAAAGTCTTCTTCGAAAGGCTCCCAAATGGGATTCCAATGAATATCATAAGACTTTTCTTTCGGGGCATGAGATTTAAGTGGTTGGATACTCGGAATAACAGGAAGAGTATCACTAGCAAACGGTACCTCAAGAGCGACAGAAGATGGAGATCCTTGGTCACTTGGAATGGGAGGCGGGATCAGTGATTCTGCCAAGATGATTTAACTCAAAAGCCCTAGGGAAAACTAATCGAGTAAGGAGAAGTAACCCTACGGAGACTAAAATGCAACAAGATCTAACAGGGTAAGTGTGAACGTGGCTAAATAAATTTTAAGACACAAGAACAGAACTTGACCTTTTGATCTTTAAAGAGTCGAGAAAAGGATGAAAATATGACTCTAGTCACCTTCGAATATTTAATGAGCCTGAAAGGACAAGTGCTCAGACAGACCTTTTCTTTTAAGAAGTTCAAAAAGGAACGAAAGTGACTGCTCTAGAGAAACTAGGCAAAAGGTTTACCAAACATCTTGTAAAACTACATATACACCTTAGCGATCATATGAAAATGAAGGACTTTCCATACGATAGTCAATCTTCCCGAATGCTGTGTTCGGTGCGTTATGGTTTACAAGGCAGTAGACATGGCTTCCTAGGGATATAGGATGATAACCTTGTGGGGTCTCCCAACATATACTCGACAGTACTAGGAGTACAATTCCATACTAGACTGCTATTGAGTCACAGAAGGAGGAATCACTCAACCTTGAGTAAAAACAATAGTGACTAGGTTTAATGACGCTGGAACACGTCTCTAGCCTAGACCTCTAAATAGTGTGTCTTATGTTCCAATGCATTGTTAAGTTCATTCAATTCATTTTAGAGTTGATCTTGAATTATGTTTCAGTTTTCAGGCCTTACCATATGTATACAAAAACCTAGGATGCAACTATAATGAGTAAAGAATTTTTTACTTCAATGAACACCTACCTACAGGAGGGTAGCGAGATCATTCCCAAACAAAGAAAAACCAAGACAAGCTAATAGACACAATGCATAAACACATCAACCCTATAGTGCATGGAAACTACTGATGATAGATTCTATCATTTTCTTTCTAATATGCAAACTTGAAATGCAAATACACTCTCACTTTCGTATACTAAATGAATGCAGTCTTTTGATTTTGATTGTTTTGAATTTAATAGAAACAAACAAGGAAGTGTGAAAACCGTTTTATCCAAACAATTGTGATCTATGTTTGGTAGTGAAAGGAAATCGAATCAATACCAAAGATTGGTTCAATAATTGTCGCTAAAAATCAACTAGAAAGAAACAAGCAATGAAGAAGGCTTAAACAAATCAACAAGAAGGTTGTAGATGAACCTCGGGCAAACAAGAAACCAAGTCAAGTAATTCAAACATTTGAAAAAACTAGGTCACAAGCCCAAAAATGCAAGATCCATTCAACAAAACCAAAGAGAGAGTACCTTAACCATAGGCAATCCAAAACAAGCTAATGGGCCAGAGAAAGAATAGGGGATCAACAGGACCAGTGAATTCAGGAGGTAGAATTGAGAAAAACAACTCTATAGGAATCGTTGCAGGCATAACACCAACAACTAGGTACGGTCAGCCACTAGTTGTAGCAACAGAGAGACGTCGTCGTGAGAGTACATGTCTCTTTTGCGACGGGACGATTTCAGGAGTCGTCGAGACTGTACGACAGGATTCAGCGACGCACAGAACTTTGCAATAGAGACAAAGTGACGTCGGCATGACTGTTAAACTATTTTCAGCTACAATCATAAAAACAATGACAAATGAACCAACGAATCCCAAACAAAGACCAGCCTATTCCATAGATAATAAAGGGATTTCCTAGATTGAGCCAAGTAACCCAAAAGACTGATAGTTAATCCCCAAAATTCAAGAGAAACTAAATCAAAACCAAAACCAGAGCAAACAAGAGAAGAAACATGCAAAGGACTCCCCAGCGGAGTCGCCAACTTGTGATGTAGGAAAGTTTTCCCTCTGCAAACAGAGGCAAGCCCTCTAGCCCTAGAGTGGGTCTAGTCACAACAAGGACAAAACAAAAATTAATTCCCTTAAATAGTCATCGTTGGAGGCCTACCTCAAACCGGTGGTCGATGAAGTTCTGTCGCACTGCTCCAACTTCTATTTCCTTCTCCTTAACGAGCGATCAACCAAAAACACCACAAAGAAACAGTAGAGCACGTAACCGAGAAACAACAATGATCTATTTACTCATAAAGTCAAGAAGTCATGAGCTATCAAGTAAATTACATACAATACATAGGAAATCATCATTGATTGTATTAATAATAAATCACGAGAAAATCTTACAACCAAGTCTTGGTGCTGCAAGCCTTCTCGAAGGGTCCAACTAGTGTGTTTCTTCAAGCATTCACTCTCAAACATGGGTCTCCAAAATAGAAATATCTATCTCTCTATTATTCACAATATTTAACAGAAGGTTAAGGGCACTCCACACCTTCTTGCAAACTATATAGCAATCCCACACTTGTCACACTCACACCAAAACTATCTACCAAACTCAAAAGCAGCAACATCACTGTACAACCAAAAGAACTAGCAGATGATAGTAAGGGTGAGTGACTTTATAGGAGAAGGAGTATCCACGAAATAAGGGAGAGGGAGCTTATCCTCAGGGCAAGTAGCATAAAATATGGAACTACCATGCCAAAGGGGGAAGGGTGACCCAAATTGACCCAACAACCAGGTCCAGAGACATCCAGAAGGCCGACTGTTGGAACGAATTCGCCCAATCTGGATCGTCACTGGTTGTTAACTAAGTTTTAGCACTGACATCACTAGGAAGTAATGTATGTATACCGACTGATGCTAAAGATAGCTAATAGCCTCGCACCAGGGCTTGAAATCCAACTGTCACTAGAAATAGGTGTACTCCCGTGACGGGGTCGTGACAAGACTGTTTATGATAGGGGTTTGTCGCGTGTATTAAGTGTATTCTTGCGACGAGGCAGAAAACTTAGGAAAATAGGATCAATTGGAAACATAAGAGAGCATTTGTTCAATATGATCATGTTTTACTGGACACATGACACAGTAGAAGGACTGGGGTGAAGGCAGTGACAAATTACTATGTAACAACCCTTGTAGAAAATGAGAAAGGGTGCAAGATCAAATGTTTGTGGACTAACCATAGAGGAGAATTATACAAAAGATTTATAGATTTATTTTGATATGAATGGCATCAGAAGGCAGGATAATACAGCATACGTACCCCAACAAAATGGCATAGCTGAAAGAAAAAATCACACTATGGTTGAAATGGAAAGATGCATGTTACAAACTAAGGGATTGAGCAATTTTTATTGGGGAGATGCAGTTGCTAAAATAGTGTACATCCTCAACCATAGCCCCACCAATGCACTAGAAAAGATGAATTTTTATGAAGCTTGGTATGGGAAAAGGCCTAATTTTAATCATTTCAAAATTTTTGGTTGTTTGGCTTATGTGCATGTACCTGATCATAATAGAAAAACGTTAGATGCAAAGAGTGAGTTATGTATTTTTATTGGGCATAGTGAGACAAGCAAGGCTTATAACTTTTATAATCCTCTAACTAACAAGATTATTGTCTCAAGAGATGTAATTTTTGATGAAGGGGGAGTTTATGGTCATCAAAAATGCCATGTTGAGAAGACAAAATCTGTTTTGAATGATGATATAATTGTTGATAATGATCATGAGCAACCAAGTAATGTTTTTGTAACTAGTGACTTAACTCCACCAAGTAGCCCTTTATCAATTTCTTCAACATCAAGTTCAAGTCCAATTTCTTCTCCAAGTTCTACAAGGAAAGTAAGAAGATTGAGTGATATTTATCAGAGTGCAAATCAAGCACATGAAGAAAGCCCAACCGGTGAAATAGACCATTTTTCTTTACTAGCCAAGGCTGATTTTGAACCATCATGTTTTGAAGATGCATGTACTAATGAGGTTTGGATACAAGCCATGCACAAGAGATGGATTCCATTCAAAAGAATGACACTTGGAAGTTGACAGAGCTTCCACATGACAAGAAAAATATTGGCACCAAATGGGTCTATAAGGCTAAATTTAACAGTGATGGGAGTGCTGAAAGACACACAGTAAGATTAGTTGCTAAAGGATTCACACATAAGTATGGAATTTATTATGAAGATACATTTGCACCAGTAGCAAGACAAGAGACCATTAGAATGTTGATTTCATTAGCAGCTCAGAAAAAGTGGAGCATACATCATATGGACATGAAAAGCACCTTCTTGAATCGGTACTTAGAAGAGGAAGTATATGTGGAGAAACCATAAGGTTTTGAAGTAGAAGGTGTTGGAAATAATACTGAGAGGGGGGGTGAATCAGTATTATCAAGCAATTTAATAAATCTTCCTTATTTGATCTTTGAATTATTTTTGCATGTCAGTACCATAAAATAATGAGCATGAAAAAAAAAAACAGATAGTCACACCAAAGAACACAAGATGTAAGGTGGAAACCCAATGTGGGTGAAAACCACCTGCTGCAATATGTCTCTATCTTCTTTCAATTTAGAAACTTCTTTTACAATGATTTTGTACTGGTGCAGTCCTTTACCAGTACGCAGGCTGCAACCTGGAGAGAGCTACAACTCTCTCTCTTTCTCGTTTTCCAGTCTACTCCTGGAAGGGAGCTGCAACCCCCTACATCCTTTTATAAAGCATCAGATGATCAACAAGTACATAACAGATATAGACCACTACAGATATCAGATCAGCAATAACAGAACCAACCCAGAACACCTTATCAACAGAGAAATTCAATCAACAGAACATCTTAAAACAAAGACGCAGTTTTTCTTTCTGTGGCCTGCGACCAGACACCGTTAACCTTCTGCTACTCTGCGTCCACACGCATATATCCTTCTGCTTTGCTGCGTGCCCACGCACTGTTCCTTTGACTGCTCTGCGTTCTGTTGCTTCAGGGACGCACCCAAAGATATTATCGCGCCGCGTCTTTCTCTACAGAGACGCACCTGAAAATGCTATCGCGCTGCGTCGTTCTGCTTCAGAGACACATCTGAACCTTGCTCGCCCTGCGTCCCCACGCAGGTCTCTCTCTACTGTGCTGCGTCTTGGCGCACTTGCTCTTTACAGTACCTGCGTCCCGGCGCACTTTCCCTTCACTGAACCTGCGACCCTTCAGATATAAATGATATGAAGGCTTTAGGACAAACCCATTCAGTCAGATCTACAGATCTGATCATGCGCCATAGAGATCACAGTCCATTAGAAGATTCGCCCTCTTAGATCTGGACTAGATCTCACCAAATAAGATATTCAACCCAAGACAATTGCTCAATCCAAATGAACTCCTTTGCTTTATATAGGCAAGCTCCTCCCCAAAACATGGAACAATACCACGAGCCGACACCATAGAAACACAAAACCGTCGGCTAGATACCACACAAGAAACCCCCACGTGCTTTTCTCTGCCTTGAAATGTGTGCACTGGGTAGACGCACCCCCTGAACGGCTGGCCAGCGTCCCTGGACGCGGGTTCTGCATGGTATACCCGCGGGGACGCACTTTCTGAACCGATTGCCTGCGTCCTTCTTAATTTTCAACAAACTGAGAGCCTTACCACTGGAGTTGCCATCAAGTACAACATATGTAACATACAGTCATACCAGAAAACATAATGCCAACAATCTCCCCCTTTGGACTTGATGGCAACCTAACAAACTTCAGCTTCATTCTCCCCCTTTGACATCAAGGGCAAAGGGTATGCTCCCCCTAAGTTCATGCTCCCCCTGAATATGAACCAGATCTGCAGCAACGCACCATCATGAAAGAGATAGAGACATATTGCAGCTATTTCCAAGATCTCCTTCTCCATAATGCCAACAATGCATTATGTGCTCCCCCTGAGCCTGTACCACCAATAAGAAGAGGTTCAACAAGATGATGCATCAACAACCCCCAGCTTTTGCCTGAGGTATTCAAACGTGTCCCTGGGCAATGGTTTGGTAAGAATATCAGCAACTTGTTCCTTGGAAGGAACATATTCCAACTTGACTTTCTGTTCAAGCACTTGTTCCCGGAGAAAATGGTACTTGATTGGTATGTGCTTGGTTTTTGAATGCATAACCGGATTCTTTGAGATGCTGATTGCACTTGTGTTATCACATAAGATGGGGATAGGTGGTGTACAAGTGATTTGAAAATCCTGCAAAGTCTGCATCATCCAAAGGAGTTGAGTGCAACAAGATGCAGCAGCAACATATTCCGCTTCAGTTGTAGACAAGGCAATCGAACTCTGTTTCTTGCTGAACCAAGATACCAGTCTGGAACCCATAAAGAACGCACCACCACTTGTGCTTTTCCTGTCATCCACGCTTCCGGCCCAATCTGCATCTGTATAAGCATGAAGAGTAAGATCTGTATCTCTAGGATACCATAAGCCATAATTTTGAGTCCCTTGAAGATATTTGAAAATTCTCTTTACTGCCTGAAGATGAGTCTCCTTCGGATTTGCCTGAAATCTTCCAACTATTCCAACTGCATGCATGATGTCCGGTCGGGTACCTGTCAAATATAGTAAACTTCCAATCATAGATCTGTAGGTTGGTTGATGTACTGCTGCAGATTCATCATTTGCACTGAGACTACATCCTGTGACCATGGGTGTACATACTGGTTTTGCATATTCCATGCCATATTTCTTCAAAATCTGCTTGAGATACTTGGTTTGAGATAAAAAGATTCCTCCTTCCTTTTGTTGGATTTGCAAACCAAGGAAATATGTCAGTTCTCCTAGCAAGGACATTTCAAATTCTTTCTGCATGACCGAGGCAAAGCTTTGACTCATAGCTTCTTCGTTGCTGCCAAAAATAATGTCATCTACATACACAAGAAGTATTAGCAATTTGTCATTTTCAACTTTTATATACAGATTGCTATCTGCTGAACCTTTTGAGAAACCTTGTTGATGAAGATATTTGTCCAACCGGTAGTACCAAGCCCTTGGAGCTTGTTTGAGACCATAGAGAGCCTTTTTCAATCGGCATACAAGATTTGGATCATTTCCAAGAATGAACCCATCTGGCTGTTCAATGTACACTTCTTCTTCCAAGTCTCCATTCAGAAAGGCTGATTTCACATCCATTTGAAATACTTTGAAGTTTTGAAAACTTGAGAGAGCAAGGAACATTCGGATGGCCTCAAGTCTTGCAACAGGAGCAAAAGTTTCTTCAAAGTCTATTCCTTCTTGCTGCGCATACCCTTTACAAACAAGTCTGGCTTTGTTTCTAATTACTTCTCCATTTTCATTCAATTTATTTTTGAAGACCCATTTTGTTCCGATAACATTCTTATCCTTTGGTCTAGGAACCAGCTCCCAAGTGTTGTTCTTTTCGATTTGCTCAAGTTCTTCATTCATTGCTTTCACCCAACATTCATCTTTGCATGCTTCTTTCACATTTTGTGGTTCAGTAGAGGAGAGTAATGCCAAATAGCTTGAGGCTTCTGCAACTGTTCTTCTTGTTTGTACACCTGCTTCTTTCTGCCCCACAATCTGAGATTCTGGATGATTCTTCTGAACATATCTGGATGGAGTTTTCTCTTCTATTCTTGTCTGCTCCTCTGGTTCTTCTTGAGGTTCTCCTTGGGGTTCTTCTTCTTCATCATTCTGTCTTTGAGGGTAGCCTTCATCTTCTTCTATATCTTCATGATGTACTTGCCTAGGAATATATCCCTTCTCATCAACCACTACATCAATGCTGTCAACAATTCTGCCAAGTCTTTTATTGTAGCATTTGTATGCTTTGCTATGTGGAGAATAGCCAAGAAGAATGCCTTCATCTGCTCTAGGTTCAAGTTTGCCAAGCTGCTCATCAGTATTCTTGATATAGCATTTGCTCCCAAAGATTTTGAAGTGCTTTACCGAAGGAGTTTTACCACTCCAGAGCTCATGAGGAGTTTGAGTGCTATTCACCCGGACATTTGTCTTGTTGAGAATAATAACCGCAGCATGTGCAGCTTCACCCCAGAAAGTTGCGGGAGTTCCTGATTCATCAAGCATAGCACGAGCCATTTGTTGGATTGTTCTGTTCATTCTTTCAACAACTCCATTTTGCTGAGGAGTTCTAGCTGTAGAGAATTCTCTCCTTATCCCATGTTCATCACAGAAATCGAAAAATTCATTTGAAGTAAATTCCCCACCTCTGTCGGATCTGAGGCACTTAATTTTGTGACCTGATTCATTTTCAACCAAGGCTTTGAAGGACTTGAATTTTTCGAATGCTTCATCTTTGTGCTTCATAAGTCCTAACCAGACAAACCTGGAGAAATCGTCAATAAATAATATCAAGTATTCCTCTCCTCTAGGTGTTCTTTTCCTGAATGGACCAAATGTATCTGTATGTACTAGCTCAAGAGGCATGCTAGCTGATCCTTATTTCTCTGGAAAGTTAGTCCTGGTTTGTTTTCCAAACTGACATGATCTGCATATGGTGTTGTCAGGAATTTTGATATCTGGAAGATCGCGAACTGCCTGATATTTGCATGCTTTCCTTATTTGTGAGAAGCTTAGATGTCCCAACCTTCGATGCCATAACCAGTGCTCTTCATCCTTGCTTAGATAGCATTGTTGTTGTCCTTCTTCAAATATGTACAAATTATTTGGAGTTCTTTTGCCTTTGAGTACTGTTTTACCTGTATCAAGATCACGAACAAGACATCCATTCGATCTGAAAATAACCTCGGTTCTTTGATCACACATCTGGCTGACACTTAGTAGATTATGCTTCAATCCATCAACATACAAAACATTTCCAGCCTTGACCTTTTCTTTTAAAGGAGCAATACCTTTTCCTTTTATAGTTGCAGGAGTATCATTTCCAAAAGAAACTTTCTTTCCTTTTTCTAAAGTAGAATAAGATTCAAGTTTTTCTTTAACACCTATCATATGTTTCGAACATCCACTGTCAATGTACCATAGATTTTCCTGTCTTTCTGCATAAAATGCTATCCCACATCTTTCTGTTTGAGGTTCCTTTATTCTCCATGTTTTGGTGCTTGTGGCTTGTTCCTTTTTCCCTTCTTGTTACTTTTTCTCCTGAAACCTGCTCCTGCATTCAGAGTCTTCATGACCAAAATTATTGCAAATAGAACATTCAACTTCATTTTCAAGAGCCGAAAAGTTGTTATAGGTCCTTTTTGTAATCATACTTCTTTGTTTTTGAGCTTCCCTAGTCATGATTGTTTTATATGCAACACATTGAGCTGCTTTGTGACCAAAGTTATGGCAAGAAAAGCATTGTCCATTGAAGAAGCTTCTGCGGTTATTGAATCTACCAGCCAACTGATTGTAATTTCTATTTTCATCTATTCTTGAACCAAACTGAGAAGATTTTACCTGTGGCTGGTTGTAGCTTTTGTTCACCCTTAAGATGGATTGCCCCTGATAGTTTCTGTTTGTAATTCGTCCCTGCTTTACCTGATTATCTTCATTGTTCTTTTGCTCATTTCTTCTTGCTGCATCAAGATAACTTTTTGAGGTGGATGCTTGAGAGGTTTCTCCATTATAGCCCAAACATGTCTTGTTTAGAGGAGACCGCTGCACATTGATAATCTCATCCAAAGTTTCAGATCCTTTGACAAACTTAAGATTAATAGCTTTTGTTTTCTCAATTTCTTTTATGAGACCAACAATTTCACCTTCTAGTTTTTCAAGATGTTTTTCCTTTTCATCAATTTGAAATTGTAGAGTATCAATGATCACATTCTTTTCTTCTATACATCTCTTGAGTCTAGTAATTTCATCATAGAGATTATCCACATCTACAGCATCCTCATAATCATCATCTTCAAATGCCATTAACAACGTATATTTATTACCTTGTTCATCTTCATCGCTGTTTGATAAGCCATCACTATCTTCATCGGTGTAGTAGCTTTTCTTATTTGCACTTTGTTTCTTGTTCCATCTAGCAGGTTCCTTTCCTTTATCCTTATAAGGACATTTTGCAGCATAATGACCTACTCTTCCACAAGCAAAGCATTTGAAAGGTAGCTTACCTCTGAACCTTCCAGAACCCCTTTGAAGATTTCTGACAAAATTTGATTCTTCTTCCTCTTCTTCTGGAACATGGCTTGCTTCATAGTAATCTTCTTTGCCTGATGCCTTAAAAGCAGCTTCCCTTCTGTCTGATGGACCTCCCTTTCTCATTTCATAAGCAGTTAGAATTCCATGTAGCTGAGACATAGTGAGAACACGGAGATTTTCCTTTTCTTCTATTGCAGATACTTTAGATTCAAACTTGGGGGATAATGATCTTAGAATCTTTTGAACTACTATAGCCTCTTTTATTTCTTCACCCAAATTTTTCATACAATTAACAATCTCATCTACCCGAAGAAAATAATTAGCCACACTTTCATCATTATACATCTTGAGAGTCTCATATTGAATCCTGAGAGTTTGAAGTTTAGCTTGTTTTACCTGTTCATCTCCTTCATAGCTCGTGACCATTTTGTCCCATATCTCTTTTGCTGATTTGAAGTGCATTACCTTCATGAATTCTGTTTGGGATATACTTCCTAATAGAGTACTGACTGCTTTTGCATTTGTTTCATACTTCTTTTTTCTCAGCTGGATCTGTAGGAGTAGCTGAAGGAAAAACATAGCCTGTTTCTACAATGTCCCAAACTTCTGTACCAAGAGAATGAAGATATGCAGTAACTCTTACCTTCCAATAATTGAAGTTTGTCCCATCAAAAATCGGTGGCCTGATTGATGCTTCTCTCTCGTAGTTGCTCATGATGAATGATCTACCTTCAAGCGATCAAGCTTCTCTGAAGGACCTGCTCTGATACCAATTGTTGGAAATAATACTGAGAGGGGGGGTGAATCAGTATTATCAAGCAATTTAATAAATCTTCCTTATTTGATCTTTGAATTATTTTTGCATGTCAGTACCATAAAATAATGAGCATGAAAAAAAAAAACAGATAGTCACACCAAAGAACACAAGATGTAAGGTGGAAACCCAATGTGGGTGAAAACCACCTGCTGCAATATGTCTCTATCTTCTTTCAATTTGGAAACTTCTTTTACAATGATTTTGTACTGGTGCAGTCCTTTACCAGTACGCAGGCTGCAACCTGCAGAGAGCTACAACTCTCTCTCTTTCTCGTTTTCCAGTCTACTCCTGGAAGGGAGCTACAACCCCCTACTTCCTTTTATAAAGCATCAGATGATCAACAAGTACATAACAGATATAGACCACTACAGATATCAAATCAGCAATAACAGAACCAACCCAGAACACCTTATCAACAGAGAAATTCAATCAACAGAACATCTTAAAACAAAGACGCAGTTTTTCTTTCTGTGGCCTGCGACCAGACGCCGTTAACCTTCTGCTACTCTGCGTCCACACGCAGATATCCTTCTGCTTTGCTGCGTGCCCACGCACTGTTCCTTTGACTGCTCTGCGTTCTGTTGCTTCAGGGATGCACCCAAAGATATTATCGCGCCACGTCTTTCTCTACAGAGACGCACCTGAAAATGCTATCGCGCTGCGTCGTTCTGCTTCAGAGACGCATCTGAACCTTGCTCGCCCTGCGTCCCCACGCAGGTCTCTCTCTACTGTGTTGCGTCTCGGTGCACTTTCTCTTTACAGTACCTGCGTCCCGGCGCACTTTCCCTTCACTGAACCTGCGACCCTTCAGATATAAATGATATGAAGGCTTTAGGACAAACCCAATCAGTCAGATCTACAGATCTGATCATGCGCCATAGAGATCACAGTCCATTAGAAGATTCGCCCTCTTAGATCTGGACTAGATCTCACCAAATAAGATATTCAACCCAAGACAATTGCTCAATCCAAATGAACTCCTTTGCTTTATATAGGCAAGCTCCTCCCCAAAACATGGAACAATACCACGAGCCGACACCATAGAAACACAAAACCGTCGGCTAGATACCACACAAGAAACCCCCACGTGCTTTTCTCTGCCTTGAAATGTGTGCACTGGGTAGACGCACCCCCTGAACGGCTGGCCGGCGTCCCTGGACGCGGGTTCTGCATGGTATACCTGCGGGGACGCACTTTCTGAACCGATTTCCTGCGTCCTTCTTAATTTTCAACAAACTGAGAGCCTTACCACTGGAGTTGCCATCAAGTACAACATCTGTAACATACAGTCATACCAGAAAACATAATGCCAACAGAAGGAAAGGAGAATAATGTCTACAAGTTGAAGAAGGCTTTGTATGGCCTCAAGCAAGTGCTAAGAGCGTGGTATGCTAGGATTGATGGATACTTTCAGGAAAATGGCTTCCAAAGAAGTAAGAGTGTTCCTACCCTTTACTACAAAGAAGAAGGTATTGATATTCTAATCATAAGTTTGTATGTTGATGATCTATTGTATATGGGTAGTAGTTCTAAGATGAATGATAAATTCAAATTTGCTATGATGAATGAATTTTAGATGAAAGATCTAGGCATCATGAAATATTTTCTAGGAATAGAGGTTTATCAAAGTAAGGATGAGATTTTCATTTATCAGACAAAGTATGCACATGATATGCTAAATAAATTTGATATGCTTGATTGTAATCCATCCCCTACTACAAGTGCTCATGGAGAGGTGTTATGTAGAGATGATGGTGTTGATTTAGTTGATGAGAAACTTACATAAGTATTGTGGGGAGCTTGATATTTCTAACCCACACAAGGCCTGATATTACATATTCAGTTTCACTTGTTTCAAGGTATATGACAAATCCATCTAAAATACATATGAAGGTATCCAAGAGGACTTTAAGGTATGTCAAAGTCACTCTAAATTTTGGTATTCATTACTACTCTTCTGAAAAGTTCAATCTTGTTGGATTTAGTGATTCAGATTGGGGAGGTAGTCTTGATAACTGTAAGTCCACATCTAGAAATTATTTCTCTTTTGGTTCTGGTTTGATTACATGGAGCTCAAAAAAGCAAAGCATTGTTGCCCTCTCATCCACAGAAGTGGAGTATGTTGCAATTACTTCAGTAGGTACATAAGCTCTTTGGCTCAGAAATCTTTTGGAAGAAATTGGAGAAAAACAAATTTAGCCTACAGTGATTTATTGCGATAACGTAAGTGCCATCAAGTTAGCAAAGGATCCAGTTCATCACAATAGGACAAAACATTTTGACATGAAATATTACTTCATTAGAGATTTTGTGCAGAAGAGGGATATTGAATTGAAGCATATAAATACTCAACATCAGTTAGTAGATATCTTCACCAAAGTAGTTTTGGCACTACGAGATAAGATAGTAAATCCTCATTAATCATTAAGGGGGAGTGTTGGGAATAATTCTTAATTAGTTATGTAAATTGCTGACAAGTTAGTTAGCAAATTTTGTGTTCTGTGCAAAATAAAGGCAACAAATTGTTAGGGTGGTCAGTGCTGGAAATTAGCTGTAGTGCCAGTAGATTTGTTTCAGAGTTGATTGATAATCATTTTAGTAACAATTTTACTATATAAGAATGTAGTTAATGGTTGAATTAATATATGAGATTTACAACAATTTTTAGCTCACATAGTAACTATGTTTTATTTGTTTTATTTTTTATATATATGTATTTTTCTTCATAGTTATGATGGCTTAACAACTCGCTTAAATAAGTCATTTCATATTCTACATATAGGCTATTAAGGTTTTCCACCTTCATTTCTGTCGTCACACCTCCTTTTCATACCAAATCCATGTCAAAATTCCTCTCGAAATTTAGCCATACCACTTGTAATTTGAATAGGGTAAGTTGGAAGAGAAATCATCAAGATGTATGATGAATATTTGGAATTGTTCAAATAGATTGGATGGTGTGAATTTATCCAAAAGTTTTTAGGGTTACAATGAGGGATTTACTAAAGAATTCACCTCAACCTTTAATGGGAAGAATGAAAAGGCCGGAGACATGGACATGTCAGTGACTAGTGATTTCATAGTTGAATAAACCCATCTCCCCACTGAGGGTGAGAACTATCTGAATAACTTCCCAATACACAAAATTATTTGGAAGAAGTTCTTTGCCAACAAGAGTTATGCATACAATGTCAAAGGTATGCTTGTTTCTTACCTCAAACCTAAGCGGCAAGATTTTTTTTTCCAGTGCCATTACATAACATGTGAGAGGCATTATGGATTAGTGTTTCTTTATGACTTGCATCTCTTCATGGAATTTTTGGGGTAAAAACTTAATATTCCATATTATTTTTGTAAAATCCTAGAAAAAATGACCAAAGCTTATCAGGTCCAACATAAGAACCCTCATAAATCTTTATTCCACCATGGCCTTATCTGTATTTTCGTGAAGTATCATTTGACCAAAAACAATAATGTGTGGGATAAGTTCCTCCTTTTAAATGTGTATCAAGAATGCCAAAGTATTGACCATCCATGTCTTATAACCAGGGTTTCACAGACCATGTTCCATTTGATTCTCGTATTGTATACAAGGATGACCCTGAAGAATATTTTCATGCAAAAAGTCAGATTTTTTTGACGGAAATGGGGTTGAAAGCCTAGAAACTACACCTACTCATGTAACCAATAGTATGGATAACAATGTATATTCCACCATGTTGAATTGGAACCAAAGTTTAGGGAAAAAGATGGCTAAAACCCTCAAACTGCAGCCCTAAAAATTAAACCTACAAAACAAGAAGAGGTAAATTAACCTAAGTATAATTGTCCGTATAAAGTGAAGGTTAAACGAACTAAAATAAAGATATCAAGGGCTCAGCATAGTAGGGGAAGAAAATCCTTGTAAAGGAAGTGTTGGTCAATTTGGAAGCACCACTTGAGCCTTCATTGAAGAAGAATAAACCTCAGATGGAAGGCATCTCTAGTTTTCCTAAAAATGATAAATTTGTGCATGATAGAAATAGTAATTCTAGAAAGACTCCTCAGATAAATTTTGGTTCTGATCTATTGCTACTCAACATATATAGGAACTAATGGTTTATTGTTACAGTGCCTCACCTAGAGCATCACATTAATCAACTACTACAGGAAGACAAACAACTTAAAGAGTTGAATTAATTAAGGGAAAGTCACAACAAACAAAAATCCATAGAATTTGAAGTAAAAACATAGATAGGAGATACCCATATAATTATTAAGTCTTCGAATGTCAAGGTTGTTATCTCCCAGAACTAAATCCTACTTAATAAAGACAATGTTTATCTATGTTTCAAGAGATTTTTGAGATATGTTTTTGTTTTGATTTCATTTGCTAATTTTAAGATGGTTGCTACAAAATATTCATTCTATAACAACCTTTTTTTAATATCGATATTAGTTGTTAATTATGTTTCCCTTATTTGTTTATAGGTTGTTCCTTCTGACCCAATGACACTCCTGGTTTCATTGAAGCAATTATTGTGGATGCTTCCAACTGAATCAAATTATGCAAGGATGAATCATTAGTATGTTTATGTCTATTTCTTTCAAATAGTTAGGATATGACTGACACATCAAAGATAATATATTGAAATTATGTAAAAATAGTTTTAATTTTGTAAATTCATCTTTGAACATAGTTGGGTTGTTGGGCCTGTATAAAACCCTTCAACTTTGAATAGTAAAGGGGGAGAGAGAGCATTGAAAAGAAGTGTTGGACAAATATAAAATTACTATGGAAATATTTTAAGTATTTTTGTTAGTGTGCTGATTTGGCTTGATTCCATTGAGTATTACTTATATGAATCCTATTTTCCATAGTCACTTCTCTTGATTGTCTTCTTAACTTTTTGTAATTTAACTTTTGAGAATTTTGAAGATAAAATATTCTCTTTCTGTGATCTGAATCTAGGAATAAATATTAAATTTCATTGCATTTATTTTCATCCGTATTAGTCCTATTCATATTATTTACATTTATCATTACCATCCTTCAGTGACTTGTGTCATAAGTGTGACAATTGATCTAGACATTCTTCTTATCTAGATTTATGTGAATTGTCTTGGGAATTTAGATTATTGGGAGATGTTATTCTTTCTGTGTATTGAAATAATATCTTTGTTGTAGCAGTTTCTAGTCTGTAATTTTATCTCATTGTTGGTTTATTGAACTATTTCATAAACCAATGATTGTAAGAAAATTTAACTCGTAGAAATTGTTACAGCCATCTTGCCCATACACCTTGGCCGAGAAATAATAGTTAGATACCATTAGTTAGCTTTCTACATATATGATTTATTATTTATGTGAATTATTTAGTTGAACACCAATTGTTTTGTGTTGGTTTTAAAAGATAAAATCTTACATTTTTAGTACTTTCTCTTCTATTTACTTGCATTAAGGATTATTGTTAATTTTAATTTATAATTGCATATATAAATTAAAATTAGATTACATTTGTAATATTATTTTAGATATATACAATTTATTCTTTGAACCATTTATTTTATGTTTGGGTAGTGTTATATGTTGCATTATAATCCTTGTACCAATGTATAGAATTTATTGTATTTTAATAGTCGATGGTAATCTAATTTATGTATCATATTATAGTAATTATTAACTTGTAGTTTTATGTACATTAATAGTAGTTTAAGATTAGTGTATATATAACATTATTTAATCCTAATTTTCTCCCCTGGTTCTCTTGTTCATGATATGAATGATCCAAAGGAAAATAGAGCCTTAAAACCCATCGGAAGTGACCATCCCAAACAACGTTAGCTATTTAAAGGGCCTCAATTTGGGTAGCACCCCCTTTGTTGACTAAAGTCCCAAAACCCAGGTCAAAAAAATGGTGTTAAAATGAGGGCATACTCCACTTTGAATTGCTAAGGGAATTCACAAGAGACAAATGTTACATCCCATATAGTCATGAGAAGTCATTCGGACCCTCCCCCTATTGAGACTTCCTCTAGTTCTCAGTCTCAACTTGAAGAGAGAAACAATGAACCTTTAACTCCAACTCATTCACATGTTTGATCTCAGGTCAATGAGTGTCTACAAAGGTCTGATGGAGTTCTTTCCGTAACTTGAGAGAGATTCAAATCAGAAAGGTCCATTGAAAGGAAATTATCTCAACATCTCATTTCACCTCTTGATTTCCATTTAGAAGAAACTTCATTACTGGATCCCCACAAAGATATTCCTCATATTGTTAGTGTTAATAATGACAGGTTTCCTGATATCTTGACTGATAGGATTATTTATCTTAATCAGTTAGCATATGAACTTCCTATTGGTGAATCCATCCAACCCACTTGTTTTGGAGGATTTCGTCCACCTCCTTCCCTGTATAACTCATCCTTGTCTTCTGAAAATTCCTCTAGTGAAAAAGATTCTTTTGGTTCATCTGAATATGAGGGATCCCCAAGAATGGCTAATAACCAAGAAAACCCAAGAAATAACCAACATAGCCAGGAAAATAATCCTGCCCCTCCATGGCTTACTAAGAAGTTTTCACTATTCTTGGTGTGCAACATCCACTTCTAATAAACCCACAAACGTTTCTTCCTAAACTTGACCTAGTGTTGTGGAGGTAAATCCTCTCTGTGGACAGAGACGATCCCTACTAGCCCAGACCGAGTCTAGCAACAATCACACAATGCTATCACCCAAGTTCCTAATTGCAAATAAAAAGTAGATGATGAGAACCTACTTGGATTCCAACACTAGTATTCGTCGAAGAGATGTCGCCCTCGTTCCTTTACCTTGGCTGGTCACGACCCTCACGATCTCCGTGATTGGACACCTGCACATGCAAAGAACAACACGAAAACAAGCATAAAATCTAGTAGATGCAATTATATATCAGTCAGAAAAGATATAACTCAACATCAAACATAAGACAATGAGAGTAGAACCATAATGATAGTCATCTATTATTAATAAATAACAAAGAAGAATACAAGCATTGTTCTGACGTCAAATCCTCCTTTGGCTGGGTAGTCAGTTACACAAGTCTTGCAAAGCTTGTTGGGATGAGGAACAAGCCTCTCTCTCTTTGGGTGACAAGAATCTCCTTACTTAAATTTGGCCTTATGGGCGCAAAGAAGGCTCTTGCAGCTTCAAACTATTGGCTCTTGTGACTCTAACTATTGTAACTCTGACTAGCTTGCTCAAGGCATAGAGGAAAGCTTTTATAGATAGAGAGGAAAGAGATAGGATCAACCACATTATTCATGGGATTGACTTTATCACTTGGAAACTTCCATGAAAGGTGGCAAACCACTTTCCCTTCTATGGAGATTCGAAGCCAAACCATCCTAGCTCAACATAGATTCAGTTGGTGAATGGGTTGAGGAGAACCTTCGGGAGTTTGGTGGTTGAAAACTTTACTCAATTCGGTTGGTGCAAGTGCGACTCTGAGACAGAGCGCCAATGGCGCGCCCTTTTTAGAGGATTTCCCTCATTGGCGCGGGCAGTGAACTGTGGACCCGCGCTAATGCAAAAAGAGTTGTTTTCATGAGTATTTTACAGGAGATGTCTTCAGGGAAAATGAAGCTCATACTCAGAGGAATATAATGCAAGGGGTTTTAGGTCATGTCACTTCTCACAGGTCCTGGAATGAGTTCTCCAGTGTACAGGCGAGGGGTAACAGGGACGGTGACAACTAGTGACAAATTGCTGTGTAACAGATGCCCCCTAAAGCATGAGGCCCGAGAGAGAGAGGGGTGAAATGCTTTACAAGAACATGCGTGACTGAAAACATGGCCGCCGGAGAACGTGCGTAAAGAAGTACAACTGATATCACAAGTACATGATATATGTGTGGTATGGGTGCAGCCATCCATAATAGAGTACATAATAATCTAGATCCAGGGTATGGGCGTAGCCATCGAGAGAGGATCGATAAATAGACTCAGGCATGGTCGCAGCCATCCAGTGAATGAGTCATGTAATAATCATAATAAGCCACAAATCGCAGCCTGGATTCCAATAGACAAAATCCAGGGTTTTGCGCTCCATCTCAACCCGAACAGAGTACAAGTTCAAGCATGTGAATGCATGAGTTGAAGTCGAACATGCATGAACATCGTCTGATTACCAGTCAATGATGAAAACTGTTAACAGACACGAGAGGTACCACCAATAATGACAATGGCCCTCAAGGTACTATAGGTACAATCTACGGTGTGCGAATAAGTGAGCTGGCATCGAACACCTGTAGAATCATTCGATCAAAGGCCAATGATGAAAACCTCTCGTCGAACACGAAGAACCTGCCATTGAGGCATGTGGGCTCCAAGGCACTGAAAGGGAGTCTTTAGATCTACTTCCTGGATAATGAGCGGAAGTCGACAGGAAGTGACCTTGATCAAAGGTGGGCCATAGTGTTTCCCACATCGTCGACACGAGACAGAGGAAGAATGTTGTGGTGAATCAGGATTATGTGAGGCATCAGAGGAAGGTTGTAATTCTGCAGAGGTCAACTTCTCTTGAACATATCGGCGGCACGACAGTGGACTTGGCAGTATTTGACATCAAATGAGTAGAGGTCATGGTGACAAGGCAGCGAGTAGATGAGAGGCCAAATAGGATAACCCAAACACATGAAGGCTAATGTAAAACAAGATGAGATGTCCCCATCCCGACACGAATGCAGACTAGTGCCATGTTCAAGAGCGACATACTGCCGACACGACAATAATTATGGGTCCATTTTCCCCACCATTTCTGGCGAGTACCCCAATTATTTTTAACAAGCTTGACGGGGATAGCATATTCTTGTGAGCGTCATTTCGATGGAATCCGATGTCATTAAGTTTTAACGAGTCTGACAAAGGAAGAACTCGGCGTCTTTTCCTATTTAGAGAGTCTGAAAAGACAACAAAAAAGAAAAACTCCAGGGGGGTCCTTTTTCGTAAAGTTGGGTCTCTCGAGCCTGAAAAAGTATAAAACAATGCTCAAAAGAACCGCCTGACCATTACGATCGAGGAGTACTTTTCATATGTAGTGATATCGATCCGAAAAAGTAGAAAAGTGATCAACATTACATCGTTTCGTAACCATTAACGAACTGGAAACGACAAGGGTCGGACGATCTTTTCGTTTTTACACGGTCAGAAAAGGGTTTAAAGACAACCGCCTCTTATTTACGTTTAACGAGTCAAGAGGGGTAACTCGGCGATCTTTTCATATTTTACAAGTCAGAAAAGAGCTTAAAGGTGACTCGTCCTGGAGGAACGAGTGGTATAAAGGGTAGCAACTGGTTCTGGCAATGGTGGAACTGCTCAAAACATGTAATGGTCAAGAGGCTAGCTAATAAAACCACTCATCGCTGCGGTTCCTCAGGAAAGGATAAACAACCAAGTGAGAGCATATGATCAGCCAAAGAGATGGTAGCAATGGAATGAAACAACCAAGGCTAATCTAACAGAATTTAGTAGATAAAGATAGCAATCACGAGATGTAAAATCAGGTATGGGTTCATTTTTACACAAGCTTGAACCATGGAGAACTCTGCTTAGATTTGGTTTCATGTTTACACAAGCTTGAAACGAAAAACTATGCTTGTTATGAGTTCACATGCCCCCAGTATAATAACGCAAATCGAGGTACATGCCCCCCAAGCTTCATTGCATTCAACAAAGTGGATGGAATGAAGGTTCAATCTCGAGATCTAGGAAAGACTCGACTTGTATTTTACGAGATCTTAATCAAAGACTCAATTGGGAAAATGGGTTGTTTCATTTTTTAATGAGATTGACACAGTAAAAGAACTATCCTCATAACCCTTGTTTCATTTTTTAACGAGGTCGACACAAGATCAGAACTATCCTCGGGACACATTGTTTCGTTTTTTAACGAGGTCGCCACAAGATCAAAACTATCCTCGAACCAGACCTAGATTCATTTTTTAAGGAGCTTGACATAGGAAAGCGAACTATGCTCCGACCAGACCCAATTTCATTTTTTAAGGAGCTTGACACCAGAAAGGAACTATGCTCCACCTGAACTTCATCATAATGAATAGAAAGTCGGGGCTTCTAAATTTTCCACTCCCGGTGGAAGGGAAACATCTTGGAAGTCAGGGCCCAATGCCCCCAGGACACTATGCACGATGGCGGCATCACTGGATCCAGGCATGGGATAGGTGGCCACGTAGTTGATCTGTGGTGGGGGAGATGAAACTCGTGGATGAAAACTAGGAGGGGACGACAACGGCGCAGGAGGCATCGGGGGACTAACGAATGACACTTGATCGATAGTCACAATTCTTCCATCGTGTGGAAAGCAAACCACACGGAAAAGCAAAGAAACAAGGGCCCCCATGGCGTAAACATAGTTGCGACCAAGGAGAAGACTAAAGTCTAAAACACCTTGGGTAACCAAGACATCTATATAGATGGTTTTTCCTCCCAAGGTAATAGGGAACTTCGGGAGAACTCCTAGAGATGGACAGGCTCCTCCGTCGAAGGCCAACAGATTCTAAGTGACTGGCCCACGGGGAACCTAAAGCTTGCCAAGTAGTGTATGGCATAAGACTGACAGACGCTCCTTCATCCAAAACAATGCCAGGTACTTCCTTATCATAGGCAAGTACTATAATCTGGAAAGGCATATGGGATGGAAGGCGACCGGCAATCAGGCGATTCCAATCAAATGAAGCGACCAAACTACTTGGTGGGGGAATCGTATGATTGCCCCCATGTGCTAAAGGAACCAAAGGAGAACCTTCGGGAGAAGCTGGGTTAGGAGAGTCATTTCGGGACTCAGGAGAATCTGAAGAGACGAGAAGAACATGGGCATGATTCTCTTTCGAAACAGAGTGAGCGAGCGGCAGACTCGAGTCGAAACTGTTTCCGACCAATGGTTGGTCTGGAACAGGCTAGGGACAGCCGGGTTCGGGAAGAGGGGCCTAGACAAGAGAATAATTTGAAGCAATCTCTTTGTTAGCAGGGGGATGATCTGCAGCTACAGAGAGACGTTGATAACCAATGGGAAGTTGGGGTGAAGGAGCTGTAAGACTTTCCAAGACAATGGAGGCTTTATCCATGAGTGGACAAAGGTGAAGGGGATGATTTCCTTCACAAAGTCTACAGGGGATTCGAATCTTCCCTTTTCCTTTACCATTCCCAACTGATAAGGTAGCATCGCCGTGAGCTTCAGAGGACGATGAGGGGCAGGCCGGATCACGAGACCATACTTCTAGTACCCTAGGAATGCCAAGACAATCGCGAAGAAGATGGTACTCCTTGCATAATCGACAAGGGAACTTGACCTTCCGCGGAGGAGCGGAAAGGGGCCCGACTTCAAGTGTACTCGAGCGGGTAGCTGCAATTGTAACCTCTCCCTTAGGAGCCTTCTTCTTCTTCATCTTCTTCTTCTTCTTCTTAGCCACCTGGTTACTCGAATCTAGACTTTCACCAAGTGAAGTAGAAGATGAGGACGTAGAAGTGGGCGTAGAAGGGGAGAGATCCACCTTAGAATCAACATGATGTTGGTTAGGTGGAGGGATGGATTGACTAGATGGTGAGACGGCAGGGACCAAAGAGGTTGAGAACAACCAAACCGGCAACCCAACAGTTAACCCTGGGAGGGACAACGTTGCCATATAAGGAGCACCAACATTCCCGAGAGGAGGGAAATGGCCAGGATTCCCGTCAGGAGGGATACTTGGGTTGGTGAACCTCGGAAAAGTTTCCATCGAGAACGAAAAGAAGCCTACTCAAGCTAACGCAAACAAGATCTGACCAGGTAATGTTAATCGTGGCCAAATAAATTTTAAGACGCAAGGACACAACTTGACCTTTTCATGTTTTAAGAGTCGAGAAAAGGACAAAAAGGTGACTCTAGTCGCCTTCGAATGTTTTGTGAGCCCGAAGTGACAAACTGCTCAAGTGAGCCTTTTCTTTTAAGGAGTCTGAAAAAGATCAAAAGTGACTACTCTGGAGAACTAGGCAAAAGGGTTTACCAAACAAATCCGTAAAACTGCATATACACCTTGGCAGTCATATGAAAACCAAGGACTTCTCGTACGGCAGTCAATCTTCCCGAATGTTGTGTTCGGTGCGTTACGGCTTGTAAGGCGGCAGATACGGCTTCCTGTCGATAAAGGATGATAACCTAGTGGGGTCTCCCCTATATACGCGATGGTACGTGGGAGCTCAAGTCCGTGCTAGACCACTATCGAGTCACAAAAGGAGGAATCACCCAACCGTAGTGTGAAACAACAGTGACTAGGTTTAACAACGCCAGAGCACGTCTCTAGCCTAGACCTCTAATTAGTGAGCATTATGTTCCAATGCGTTTTTAAGTTCATTCAGTTCATTTTATGGTTGATCTTTAGTTAAGTTTCAGTTCCAGGTCCTACCGTATGTAATCTCTCACAATTCCCTAAATGCAAGCTATATGCCAAAGAATATCATTTCATTCGATGAATACTAACTATGAGAGAGTTGAGAATTTTTCAAACAAAATGACCACAATCAAGAAGCACTCTAATGCAGCTAATGACAAATAAATGAAACTTTTCTTTGTTTTAAATCACTTAATCAATGAAAAGCTTCTAATTTCAATTAACTAATGCAACGCAAAAGAGATTATTCATTTTTTTTTCAATGGCAAAGTACACTAGACAAATTTTGAGAGACAATAACACCGAGCAAAAGATCAATTTCACTCAATGAGAACACAATCGAATCCCCAAAACACCAAAACAGTCCTTCAAACCAAGAAGAAAGCACAAAGACCTCTATGAGCTATGTGATCTAAGCCCAAACAAAGCCAAGTGAAACCCAAGCGAAAAAAAAGCAAATCACTTGAATAACAAGAAAAAACTTTGACAACTACTGAGCAAATGCAAAAGGATAATCACAATGTTGACCGGATCATCAAAGAACACAAGACACCTACGGGAGGCTCGATGCACAAAGCCACTAGATGCCCTAGGGCTAAAATGTGAAATCGATAGAAAAAGGCAGACACCCGAAAGATGAAGGTCTAAAACCAGTCAAACCAGGATCAGACACACTCCAGTAATTGAAAAAGACACAGCAAGACACAAATCCAAGCTCAGAGGGCTTAAGGACAAGCAAACTGAAAAGTTGACAGGCCTGGCGCGACTATCAGGCTGCAACTCGCGCTTTTATAGGATTGGCGCGGGTTGTCTTTGAGCAACTTGCGCCAATAGCGCGACTGTAAGGCTAAAAAGCGCGCTAATCAAGTTTGCTAAATCAAAAACAAAAGCAAGCGACCCAGGGCTTGAAGACAATATCTAGGCAAACCAAGAAGCAAGAAACAGCAAGAAATCCAACCCATAAAGCTATCTATGCAATCAAAGCAAGAAAAACCAAAGAGACAAGACAAACTCCAAGTTGTTTAGTCCGTAAACCAAACCGGAGATTGACTGAAGTGGCATTGATCTACTTCGCTAATGCAAAGCAATAGTGTTTCGAAGGCTACCTGGCTGTACTTCAGGCTCTGTCTAAAGTTTACAAATCAAACAACAAGATCTCCCCAGTGGAGTCGCCAAATTGTTGTGGAGGTAAATCCTCTCTGCGGACAGAGATGATCCCTACTAGCCCAGACCGGGTCTAGCAACAATCACACAATGCTATCACGCAAGTTCCTAATTGCAAATAAAAAGTAGATGATGCGAACCTACTTGGATTCCAACGCTAGTATTCGTCGAAGAGATGTCGCCCTCGTTCCTTTGCCTTGGCCAGTCATGATCCTCACGATCTCTGTGATTGGACACCTGCACATGCAAATAAAAACATGAAAACAAGCATAAAATCTAGTAGATGCAATTATATATCAGTCAGAAAAGATATAACTCAACATCAAACATAAGACAATGAGAGTGGAACCATAATGATAGTCATCTATTATTAATAAATAACAAAGAAGAATACAACCATTGTTCTGACGTCAAATCCTCCTTTGGTTGGGTAGTCAGCTACACAAGTCTTGCAAAGCTTGTTGGGATGAGGAACAAACCTCTCTCTCTTTGGGTGACAAGAATCTCCTTACTTAGATTTGGCCTTATGGGTGAAAAGAAGGCTCTTGCAGCTTCAAACTATTGGCTCTTGGCTATTGTGACTCTAACTATTGTAACTCTAACTAGCTTGCTCAAGGCATAGAGGCAAGCTTTTATAGATAGAGAGGAAAGAGATAGGATCAACCACATTATTCATGGGATTGGCTTTATCACTTGGAAACTTCCATGAAAGGTGGCAAACCACTTTCCCTTCTATAGAGATTCAAAGCCAAACCATCCTAGCTCAACATAGATTCAGTTGGTGAATGGGTTGAGGAGAACCTTTGGGAGTTTGGTGGTTGAAAAATTTACTCAATTCGGTTGGCGCGAGTGCGACTCTGAGACAGAGTGCCAATGGCACGCCCTTTTTAGAGGATTTCCCTCATTGGCGCGGGCAGTGAACTGTGGACCCACGCTAATGCAAAAAGAGCTGTTTTCATGAGTATTTTACAGGAGATGTCTTCAGGGCAAATGAAGCTCATACTTAGAGGAATATAACGCAATTGGTTTCAGGTCATGTCACTTCTCACAGGTCCTGGAATGAGTCCTCCAGTGTACAGGCGAGGGGTAATAGGGACGGTGACAAACGGTGACAAATTGCTGTGTAACACCTAGATTCTAAGAAACCAAATGAACATCATATTAAAGTTTTTATCCGGGCTATTAAATAGAAAAGTTTTAGATAGGAAGATGTAGTTTGTAGGTTGTTACCCTACACTTTCAAGGGAAACTCTACGGCCTGGTACTTTGTGCAACCCCCTCGAAGCATCACCTCTTGGGCATAATTTGAAACTACATTATTAGAGAAATATGGAGACAGTAAAACTCTAGAAGTAATAGTCATGGAGTTTTCAAACATGAAAATGGAGAACAACGAAAAGATAAAATACTTTTACTAAGGTTTCTTTCACTAAAAAATAAGTTTCCAAATGATTTTATGCCTACTCAGAACTTAATAGTTTCCTACTACATTAAAGATTTACCTACCCATATTTTTATGTAGGTGAAGAGGGCCCAAATGGCCACTTTAAAAGAGGCTATTGAAGAAGCTTTTTTTGTAGAGAAAGATATTCTGAGTTTGAAATCTAATTTTAAAAAATAGAGTGGATCAGCCTGACCTTCTACTAAAAATATGAATCAACATCAAAACAACCTTCCAAAAATAAGCAAACATCTCCTTTTGATCTGGAAAACCCTCTAAAATATTTTAATAAACTGTCTAATATTGAGAAAAATTTAGAAAAAGGAACTTCTAATAGGACAAATTTTAAAAGCCCTTATAGGAAGCCATTTAAAAATAAAACTTTTCTTCCAAAGGAATGCCTCATTATTAAAGGGTT
This sequence comes from Pinus tabuliformis, assembly GCA_031772625.1. NCBI lineage: Eukaryota > Viridiplantae > Streptophyta > Pinopsida > Pinales > Pinaceae > Pinus > Pinus tabuliformis. Next base: position 1,538,432,586 of record CM062804.1, read on the forward strand.
ATTAGATAATTTATAGGAAATTATTATTGATGTTGCCTCTCATGATAATGATATGGAGGAGGTTGAAAATGATATTGAAGAATATGAAAGTCAATCACCCTCTACCATGGGTCATTTTCCAGACATGTTGTTTGAATATGATCCTAATTCAATCATTGTGAACCATCACCAATACAATACAAGTAGTAAAGGCTGGGATGAAAATAAAGGCTCTTCTCCTTTTGATAAGGTGAAGAACTCTAAAAAACAACCAAGGAAAACCCAGAAAATTGTTGTTATAAATTTAGAGTATGATCTAGTAGAATATTTGAAGAAAATGAAGGCTAATATCTCACTATTTGAGTGACTTAAAATACCTTTGATACAACAGAAAATTCAGCAACACTTTACTAGAAATTATGTTAAAACAAAATCTACTCCTAATGGGAATATAACTGGTTTTGAAAAATCTTTGACTGAAAATGTGTATATTTTAAAACATCCTTAAGAAAATTATCCTCCAATGAAAAGGAAACCACCTCCTTTCTTTCTTACAATCAATATCTTTAACCATAATGTTAACAATTGGATGATAGATTCACGGGCTTCCTCAAATGTTATGCCTCTTTCTATATGCAACAAAACTTAATGCCAAAATTCAACCATCTAAGCAACAAATTGTGAAACTTGATAGAAAAATGTAAAAGTCATAGGAGAAATATTGATGTGTTGATTATAATATCCTCAAATCATAGCGTTAAAAAAATGTAGTAAGAAAGGCTCAATTTGAATGCTTTCATGGACATTTTAGTAATTCTTTCAAACAAGAATCTCCATCATACATGACCTTTTACTGACGCTTACATTAGCTTTGTGAAATCAAGAGCAATGCATATTCTAACAACACTTTAGCAAACCATCAACAAGAAATAAGATACCAATAAGAATCCATAATCATGAACAGCCATAAATCAACAATATGATAATGGAGTCACCTAATATGGGCTACATGTATGGGCCCCATTTCATGAGTGGTGAGGTTGCTTCATTAGGCGTTGCAAGAAGATGATGAGTACATAGTACATGATGTAATCTTTTTCAATACAAGGATGACCCATTTTACTAGAGTGGCATGTCTCTCCACAAGAGGTTATTCTATAAGAACTTTAACTCATAGGATCTTTCATTAAGCATTACAAAATAATAGTCTCTCACATAAAGTGACATAAAAATATCCTCTCACAACATGGAATACATGGATGTCTGAATCAAAACATCATCTCAACGAAAAGAAAATGAAGACATGGCCACAATGCACCTCGGATGAACGAACTACTTGCACCATCACATTTGTTGTGAAAAACCATGAAATATGACTATAAACTCAACCCTTTTCTAACTCGGTCAAATCTGAGCTCTTGGAGAATATGAAAGATTCTTCAAAGATTCTCTTCTACGGGTTGACTGAAATTTGGCTACTCAAATGAAGAAAATGATCATTCCATAATGTTTTTCACGAAAAATCAAGACAAATAAGTATAAAGATGGCATGGTTATGAAACTGTCAATTTTGGGCCTCTAGGCAATCTTTCAAACCATGGATACTCCTACATCAAGGTTCCACTGATCAACATTCTTCCTCTAGAAAATGGGCTACTCAAATCAGAAAATCATCCATACCATAAGATTCCTTGCAAAATTTTGGTTTAAATGAGTATAAACATGGAATATTTCTGACACTGTCAAAATTTTGTCCCTAGTGGATATAAATATTCCTCATAAGCATAAAAAAGACTCTTTGTACTATCTCCAAAATCGTTCCATTAGATTTCTACCCCGTTCATGGTTCTGCTCTACTATGTTCTAGACTATCAATTTTCGACCGCTCCAATGGCTCGACGCTCACAACTCTTCCTCCCCTTACTATGCCAATAAATGATTTAAATACTTATACACTCGATGCATATTACAATCTTGATAATTGGCATATTGGCAGTCGTATTGTTTATAAAGTATACCATTGTGGGAAGGTCCCAGGGTCAAACCTGCAAGCCTCCCACTTATTCTACTTTTCAATATAACAAATAAACCATAATGTGTTGGTTATAACAATTTTTTAATAATAGGTTTGTTGAATATATGGAATTACTCCCATATGGGGTTAACCTATCCATATTTAAATAATGATTGGTCGTGTGGTTACCAAAGTTTTCTTATATGGTATACTTTTGTTTTATATGAGTTCTTTCTTGGAAATCCATTGGGTTATAACACATGAAAACCCATATAACAAATTTTCTCACCTTAATTCTTATTTTTGGATGGTTTTAAACCATGTTTAACATCATTTTTCAATGATTCTTTTTATAATCATAACTACCATACAATATTTTGTATTATATGGTTATATGGTTTAAATTTTATTATTTTTTTGGTCTTACATGTATGTGATTTTTTTTAATATATATATATTTTGCCTTTTTTGTAGAAACAAGGAGCCAATGATTGAGTTCCATGCGTTAATGATTAGTAGGCTAATAATTGGCTACCATGTAGATCGTGGTTCACATCTGTTCACTTGGATAACATGTAGCATGTTGTTGGCCCCATTTTCCTGTCTAACATGCCAACTTTTGACTATGATGAGTTGGTCATATCATATTTTAGTGTCCTCTGTGCCACTAGAATCGTAACAACAACCACTACATCTTGATTCCAATGTTGTTGAGATTCAAGAACTTTGAAAATTGAGCCTTCTCCATAACCACCTAGATCATGTTTTAAATTTAGAGTATGATCTAGTAGAAGATTTGAAGAAACAAAAGGTTAATATCTCACTATTTGAGTTGCTTAAAATACCTTTGATACAACAAAAATCGCAGCAACAATTTGCTAGAAATTATGGTAAAATTAAAGCTACTCCTAATGGGAATATAACTAGTTTTGAAAAGTCTTCAATTGAACATGTTTAGATTTTAAAACATCCTTCAGAAAATTATCCTCCAATGAAAAGGAAACCACCTCCTTTCTTTCTTACATTTGATATCTTTAACCATAATGTTCACAATTGCATCATAGATTCATGGGCCTCCTCAAATGTTATGCCTCTTTCTGTATGCAAAAAACTTAATCCCCAAATTCAACCATATAACGTGTAGTTTGTGAATCTTGATAAAAAGTATGTAAAATTCATAGGAGAAATAATTGATGTGTTAATCAGGTCATCCTCAGATCATAGTGTTGCAAAAAGTGTAGCAAGAAAGGCTCAATTTTATTTTAGCCTTAGTCAAATTGAGTAAATCAAATTTCCATGAGCAGGACAACTTGGAGGTAGTTAAATAGTGTGACATGGATCTTGTAACATAGTTAGCTCAGTAAATTTGAGTTAGAGGGCTTGTATTTCAGTTATTCATGTGTTATTTCAAAAATTTTGTAATCAAGTTGAGTTATTTTCAGTTATATTCAGTTAATTGAACTCTAACTATTGATAGATTCATTTCAAGGTCAATTGTGAAGTGGGACATCAGCCTAACTCAAATATTTATTAGTTAATTGATCAATCAACCCAAAATAGCTAGTGCATGTAAGGAATTCGAGTTCTTCAGTTGAAGTGGAGTTGACAAGGAAGTGTAACATCAATTGTCGACTAGTTTTAAGTGTGCAAGTGTTGCATGTGTCAAAAGATCAATCAATGGGAATTGTGCAATCAATTTGGAGGAAATTCCTATTTTTAGGGGCTAACTTCCTTAGGATTTGTGCAAGCAGATAGGAGGCTTGGTGAATAAATAATTGGGTAAGCGTTGGTGAAAGTTTTTCATTGAGAATAGAGAACAATTATTCTTTTGTAGGTTGAACTCAAAGTTGGAGCTAGCAATTTTAATAGTTTCTATATTTAACTTATTAATTCAAATAGGTTTAAGGGGGTTTTCCCAATGTATTCCCTTATAAATCACTATGTATTTGTGTTTTTTCTTATTACATGTCTATGCTTGTTGTTCTAAATTGTGATTTCCATTCCGTAGATATGTAGAGTAGAATCATGTATGTCATTTTTCAGTTTTAAATCTTTAGTAGTTGCAATTTCTATCAAATATCTACATGGTATCAAAGCCCTGAAATCACATTAGTACCAATATTTTAAACTTTTATCTCATGAATTTCGATTTAGCAGCTTCAGTGTAGCAATTTTTCTTCAGGATCAAGAGAATGTAATTCAACAAACTAATATTGGAGTATTCCTTGGAGGGTGGATTGAATTTCATAGATTAGAAGCATCGAATGTAAGTAGTGCCTTATGACAATGGAGTTTTAGAATATGTTGAAATTGATGTTACAAAACCCTAGCAGTCTGATGCACAACAATTAGGCCAATGGAAGAAGGATGTTGCAAAGGCCAGGATAATTCTTTTGGAAGGTGTGGGGGACCATGTGTTCTCAAATAACCATGGAAAAGAGACTCCATTTTCTAGGTGGAAGACATTGAATGGGGTTTTCATAAATAGTGGTGATTATAGAAATTGAGCCCTGAAAGACAAACTTCAAAACATAATAATGCAAAAGAAGGATACTATTACACAATATCTCTCCAAGTTTACTCAAGTTCATGATGAGCATGGAGGGAATGGGGTAAATGTTTCAGAAGATGACCCAGTGAGCCTAGCTCTTCTAGGCCTTCCAATATCCTGGTATAGCTACCAAGACTTTGTGAATGGAAAGGAAAAATTAGCGAATTAGGAAAGGTTGTGGTCTGATTTGGTTCAATAAGAATTCAGGATAAATAATAGAAATGGGACATCATACAAAATTGAGGATGAATATAATTTTTCCTTGGTTGGAGAAAGGAAGAACTGAAACGGGAAGAATACCCAAAGAAAGCTTGAATCTAGCCAAAATAATGGCAAGAATAAAGACTTCAGTAAGATAAAATGATTCCACTACCACAAAATCGGGCAATATGCAACAAAAATTCCACACAAGAAGTATACCAAGAAGCCTTCAGGAGGAGAAGGAGGTGAAGCAATAGCTTCACAATTTGAATTAGACTTCACCCAAATAGCGTGTATGGCTAAAAATATTATGGGGATTCTATGGTACGTTGATTTTAGTGCCTCATTCCATATTACAGGGTGCAAGGATTTTTTCAGTAGCTTGGAGGAGAAGGATCTCCATATTCATATCGAAATAGGGGATGAATGGAGGTAAAGTGCTATAGGAATTGGTACTATCACGTTTGAGAGCGAGAAAACCTCTCCTCTTGACCTAAAATATGTTATGTTTTTGCCTAGGCTAAAGAAGAACCTAATCTCTCTAGCAGTATTAGAGGATCATGGCTAAGATGTTATTTTCAGTAAAGGGAAAGAATTTTTGAGAGACACAGTTATAGGGAAAGTGAAGCAGTTCGTGGTTATGTGAAAAAACTATACAAAATTGATGTGGGATATTGCACCATATTGAATGTTAAGGAATAAAAATTGTAGAGTCGAGATGTCGGAGAACTCTGGCACATGAGATTGGGTCATCTACAACATGATGCCTTAAAAATCATGCAGAAATTTACCATTGGTCTCCCTAAAGGATCCCTTGACCAGAAGGATGTCTAAAAGGGCTACACATCGAGTAAATATGTCAAATCCATATTCCATGACCAAAACAACAAAGAAGATACAATCTTGGAGCTAGTCCAGTGTGATGTTTGTGGACCCTTTCCTACAACCTCCAATGAAAAACATAAGTACTATGCTATTTTTGTTGATTATTTCTCTAGAGAATGTTGGATATTTGACACGAAGAAGAAGGATGATTTTTTCTCAAATTTTTTTGAATTCAAGGAATGGGTTGAGAAAGAGACTAGAAATAAGGTAAAGGCTCTCAAGAGCGACAATGGAGGTGAATTTGTTTCTTATTACTTAAATATTTCTATGTGAAGGAAGCTTTTCGAAGGGAATTGATAGCACCCGATAACCCACAATAGAATGGGGTGGCTAAGAGGAAGAACAAGAGCATATTGGGAGTAGCAAGGGCCATGTTGCATGATTAGGGGTCACCATTGCATCTATGGGCAGAAGCATTCAACACAATAGTTTATTTGCAGAACTAGAGTCCTCATAGAATACTTGGCATGATCACTCTCAAGGAATATTTCTTTGGGAAAAATCCTAATGTGTCTCATTTTAAAATTTTCAAAGCTTCAATTTATTTCCATGTATCCAAGCATTCGAGGAAGAAACTTGAGACTACAATGGAGTTGGGAGTTGTTGTAGGATATACATAAACTCCACACAATTACAAGGTGTATTTTCCTTCACTGACAATAAAATTTCTTACGAGACATGTCAAGTTAGATGAGGAGAAGGCTATGTGATTCTCTATGCAATGAGAGATAAGTATCCAACCAAAGAAAGAGCCTCCATCTATAAAGGCAGAGGCTCATGATGAGATTTAGGAGGTTGTGGAGAAGCCACATGAAGTGGAGTAGACATGAGGCAAAGCTAAGGTACCCACTCAACCAAAATATTGCATAGAGGGGAGAAAGAGAAGCAGAGAAGATGATAGATTTTTATAGGATGCAAGGGAAAATATGGGATCCCCCACATCACAACGTAGGAAGAGGAGGTCACCTGATAGGTACATTGGGTACATGGCTCTCATGACTAAGCTCATTGAGATAGAGCCCTCTTCATTTGTGAAAATAGTTTCTCAATTGGTTTGGGTTGATTCCATGGTGGAAGAATATAAATCCATCATGAACAACAACAATGTGGGAGGTGGTGCCAAGACTAAAAGGGAAATCAGTGGTTGGTTCAAGGTGGATCTACAAAGTGATGCATGCAATTGACATGATCATTAAGAAATATAAGTCCAGATTGTGGCCAAAGGATTCTCCTAGATAGAGGGAGTGAACTATGAGGAAAAATTTGCACCACTTGCAAGATATTCCTCAATTAGATCCATTCTAGCATTGGTTGTGCAGATGGGGTGGAAAATCCACCATAGGGATGTGAAGACTTCCTTTCTCAACAATGTTGTTAAAGAGCAAATTTACATAGTGCATCGAGAAGGATTTGAGACATATGATAGGGAATCACATTTGTGCAGACTCATGAGAGCATTGTATGGTCGCAAACAAGCACCTTGAGCATGGTACATTAAAATCAATAGTTATCTCAGTGGATTGGGCTTCACAAAAGGTGAAGAAAATGTGAACCTATATCACATTGTGGTTGATGTTAATTTTCTTATTCTTTCTTTGTATGTTGATTATTTAATATTTATAGGTGAAGAGTTGGTAATCTTCTCTTGTGAAGAGGATCTTGCAAGGGATTTTGAGATGAAAGACATGGGCCTAATGAATTACTTCCTTGAGCTAGAAGTATGGAAATATGATGGTGAATTGTTTGTGTCTCAAGAGAAGTATGCCTCTGAAATACTTTAGAGATTTTACATGGACAATTTTAAGCCCATGGGCACACCTCTATATATAAACTAGAGGAAGGAGAGTGCCACTTCAGGCGAAGAGGTTGATGTTACCATTTATAGGGAGCTTGTGGGTTCTTTGATATATCTTGTGAACATAATACTCAACATGTGTTATGGGTGAAACCACCCTAGGTATTTGGGTTGAGAACCCCAATAGAGTAGAGGGCAAACCTCAACAAGAAATGCTCAAAAAATCATCAAAAATCCTTATTCTACTCCTGATGTTCTTGAAACCTAAAAATTACGCTAATGGAACATACATGGCAGTAGAAACATAAAGCATATACATGATGTTAACTTTAAATCATAAAAATGAACGAATAATTGTACATCAATATAACATTAATAAATGAATTACAACATCATTTTGACGCATAAACACATTTCATATCGGAAACATAACAACATTCCTTTTATTGAAGTAAGCTATAAATAAGGTGGAGAAATACAACCTTAGTCCTTCTCCAGCTCCAAGAGGAACTATCCTCTAGATTTGTCCTTTCCCGTCCTTCACCAATCTTCCTCCATCAACAATACAAGGATATCTCAAGCAAGATGGGGGATATCTATAATCAAGGAAACAAGGGTTTCCTGAAGCTTTGGGGATTGCAGGAGGCACAGTGATTCTTCAGATTTGATCAAGGATAATCTCACTATAGTATCAATATCTCATCCTTTCTCCTCTTAAGGCCTTCCCATGGAGGTTTATTTATAGCTCTCCAAATTAGTTTTTGCAGTTGGGAAATAGTTGGGCCACAGGCAATAAGAGGTGAGTAACAGGGAAAACCTGTGAACTCCACCCAAAATTAAGGAAATTTAATTTTTTAAAGTGTTTTAACATATGTGCATAGGTTGGATATATGTTGACCTACGTGTACATGCTTTTATCATAGCGAAAAGTAGTGTAATATAGGGAATAGAACATTTTTTTTTAGATTTTTGACCAATTTTGGAAGGAAGGGTTGCCCTAGGCCATAATCAGAGCATCAGATCTACCAAAAGTGGTAAATGGTGTTATAATAGATTCCCCCTAATATATGAGGTCAGAAGGGGTACATGATGGCCAAAATGTATTAATTGTATGGAAGGAATCATGCCGAGACTGAGGAAGAGTTCAGCCTACCAAGCCATTGAAAGAGATCAAAAAGAAATTATTGTCTAAGGTTGGCATATCCATGCTCGGAAACAGTAAAGCATGTTTGCATGTCAAGTTCAAAAGCAGATCCAATATTCATACAAGTATAAATGAACTAGAAATATATAATGGATCATCTGATCATAATCAAGAAAGTACATGTCTGAATATCACATATAAAGAGCTGATCAATGATGCTGAAGTATGAAGTTGATCACTCAAGCCAAGAAACTGATCCAAATAGTACTAAGTGAACATGATGGAATAAATGGCACTACACCGAAAATCGAGTTCCAGCGTATAATATTTTTTTTTAAGGAACTGCAACATATAATGTGGACAGTGTCAACTAGCAGAAATAGGAGAAACTGACAAGTGAACTAGGACATGCTGATGCAAACCTGAGGTTTTCATGAACTGTCGTAGTACATTTCTATACAATGGGAATGAATGATCTGAAGTTGACCATGTGAGCAATCATTTGATTACTAGTCATTGATGTATACCGTTAACAAACATGAGACTACCCACTGATAATGATGATGAAAGTCAAGGTACCGGTACAATCTAAAAAGTGCGAATAAATGAGTTGTAGTCGTACACTTGAAAGAATCTATTAATTGGGAGGCAATGATGTTTTGCCACTGTCGATAGCGAAGGAATCTACCACTTATGACTACAAATCCTAAGGTACTTCCAAATTGACTCTAGATCCATTTCCCATACTAATGAGCTAAAGTCGATGGGAAAAAATATCCTCTAGAAGGGAGGCATTAAGGCATCCTTCATCAATCTAGCACGAGTGTAACCCATAGGCTAATAATGTGGAAGGAATTGGAAGAATAAAGATGTAGTAACCCAATCGAAGCACATTTCTGGTGTACAAAAGATGTAGCTAGTGCATGATAGAAACCCTTTGAACCAACCAATAATGAAAGCTGACACAGAGGCGAGGAATCCACCAATAGGGTCAAATGGAAACCAACGCATTACACGAATCCCAATGTGTGCTAATGAAAGTTGATGTCGAACACAAGGGAAACCACCCAGTCAAAGACCCATGATATTGATCGATGTTGAGCACAAGGTGACTTATCAATAATGTAAATAGGGCTAGGGTGCAGTAGTAGATCTGCCCTTAGAGCAATTTGTTGTAGTCGATAATGAAAAGACCCACTAGCAAGAAGTCAATTGAGACCTTCTCAAATAGGCATGAGCAAAGGACCAATAAAACTGATGTGATAATGAACATGACACTAATAACCAGTGTCGTCCGACTAAAAAATAGATCAATAGACACCGCAAAGAGGCCGACTCAAGTTTAATTCCGTTGAACAAAAGCATGACTCAACTATGACTACAAGGCAACATATGATAACTTTGTATAAGTTTGTCATGCATGAGGCATAAGAAAAATCTCCATATGATTGTAAGAGGTAACCAATCAGAGGAGGACTGACTCGATAACAAGGTTAAGGTTCTCCTAAGTCAAACTAAAGCCCATCCGAATGGAAGAAAGACTTTCTTTTGAGTGATTTGTTCAAGGGCGACATGACTGACTCTAGCTACCATCAAAATATGGAAATAATGTCCCATTACCACTATTTCTTTTTGGAATATATAATTTTTTGTCTTTTTCTTTTAAAGGGAACAAAATAACTTTTCAAGGTCACAAAAGTACTACTAAAACTTGGAATATCAATAAATAGGCACAAGAAGTCTTTCAATCTATCAAGTTATAAACTTGAAAATGAATAAAACTTGAACAAGAAAGACTAAAAACTTGTAGAAACTGACCGAAGTAGCAACAAAAGATTTCGACAAACAAAAAAAAAATGTCAAGAAATAAATACTGCCTAAATGGGTAGAAAGATTTGAAAAAACAATCTAAAAATTTGCATACACGACTATGTAAAGACAGAAGCATGCACACACATTTCTAATACAGGAAACTTGCGTATACACAAGTCTTCCTTAAAGAAACCTGCATGTATACGCTACTGTAATCAAAGAAAACAACATATACAAAGCTTTATTAGGAGAAACAAAAATCAAGGTCTGATCAAGAAGATCAGACTCGATGCCTAGGATACTAATGGATCAAACAATACTGTAAAAGAAAGCAATCAAGAAAGTGAACCCTGATTGAAAACAAATAACCCAAACTAGGAGTAACAAGATTGTTATCCCCAGTGGAGTCGCCAATTCTGTTATGGGTGAAACGACCCTAGGGCTTTGGGTTGAGAACCGTGACAGAGCAGAGAGCAAATGTCAACAAGAAATTCTCAAACAATAAAAAAAAATCCTTATTCTACTAAACTATGTAGGATTGTCCTTACCTAGATGTCCTCCATTTGGGTAGATCCCACAGGGTGCAAACCCTCAACGTCTCCCGATGTTATTGACACTTGAAAATTATTAAAATGGAACATACACGACAGTAGAAACATAAAGCATATACATGATGTTAACTTTAAATCATATAAATGGATGACTAATTATACATCAACATAAGATTCATAAATGAATTACAACATAATTTTGATGCATAAACACATTTCATATCAGAAACAAAACAACATTGATTTTATTGAAGTAAGCTATAAATAAGGTGGAGAAATATGACCCGAGTCCTTCTTTGGCTCCAAGTGGAACCTTACTACGGATCTGTCCTTTCCCGACCTTCAACAATCTTCCTCCATCACCAAAACAAGGATATCTCAAGAAAGATGGGGGGTATCTATAATCAAGGAAACAAGGATTTCCTGAAGATATGGGGAGTGGAGGAGGCATAGGGATTCCTCAGACTTGATCAGGGATAACCTCACTATAGTATCAATATCTCATCCTTTCTCCTCTTAAGGCCTTCCAATGGAGGTTTATTTATACCTCTCCAAATTAGTTTTTTCAGTTGGGAAACAGTTGGGCCATGGGAAATAGGAGGCGAGTAACAGGTAAAGCCATGAACTCCATCTGAAATTAAAGAAATTCAATTGTTTTAAGTGTTTTAACATATGTAAGTGGGTTGGAGATATATCGACCCATGCGTACATGCTTTTATCACAAGGAAAAGTAGCGTATATGGAATAAAACACTTGTTTTTAGGTTTTGGACCAAGTCTGGAAGGAAGGGTTGCCCTAGGCTATAATCAAAACATTAGATCTACCGAAAGTGGTAAATGGTGCTATAAGAACATGTGATATGCTGTAAACTAGTTGAGTCAAACTATGATGGGGCCTACCAAGTTGTACTAGAATGTAGCAAAGCATGTTTTATGGTGTCTTAGAGGTGGTACCAAGTATGGATTATGGCACAAGAGGATAGAGGGAGTGAAGCTCCAAGGCTTCATTAATACAACTTGGGAAGCGAGTCCATCAAATAGGAAACTGTTGGGAACGAGATCCCCCAAGGATAGTTTTGGGGCTAAAAGCCCATGTTTTGGGTCAAATTTTGTAATAAACTTGTAAAGACTCCACATTTTGTGGTCGCGGAGTGCAAAGGTGTCATGAGTCATAAAGGGTTACCCACCCTTAGTTTGGTAAAGTAAAGTCATTTGTAAAAGACCTACCCATGGTCCGCAGACCATGGGATTGTATAAAATGAGCTAACTAAGTAAGCTCTAGGTAGTTGAGATAAGTATAAGAGAGTCATAGCTCTAAAGTAAGAAGTCTAAGTTCTAGGTTGTAGCGTAGGTAGAGGCTCTGTAGCTGAGTGCACAGAGGCCTAGGGTGGAGGTCCACAGCTAAGTGCACGGACCCCTGCAGCTGTGTGCACAGGGCGGGTTTGTAATCACTTGAAGATATCAATAAAGAGAAGTATTTTTCAAATTCTATGTCTTGGTTCCGATTAATGCATCTTGTCAATTTATGTATGAATTTCCTTTATAATGCTTATGTGATGCGTGAATGTGTGTAATTATATTGGTTAACTAAATGCAAATAAGAATATCTGTTTACGCGGTGCTAACTGTGAGTATCTAATAAGATAAGTAAGACACTTAGACTAGTTTGGGAATCTGCACGGTATGCTGCCCTATCAGCATGAAAGTATCTGAATCGAAGGTTAGGGTTGTGCGAAGGTTGATCGTACCTTTTCGTGGAGATACTGACAGCCAGAGAAGAGGGCTAGTCTAGCAAACACTAGAACTAAGTGACCTACATGAAGGCAGGAATAGAAGGAATAAAATGACATCACGACCATCTCAGGGTGCAGAAACTACTTCGGTTGAGACTTCAATCTGCACTCCACAGACTGATGTCGAAAGGGCCAGTAGTGTAGGGATTTATTTGGCTAATTAACGTTGAAGCTAGGTCAGGCCCCCACAAGCCAACAAATGGTTATGTTGCCAGGACAAGAGTCTGCATAAGAGATGTGTGATGTCATATCACTGGAATCCAACTAATAAAGAGATCGAAGATTGGTTGGGTAGGAAGATCCACGAATTCGCGGTGCAGGAAAATAGAAGTCTGCGACTGATAAAGGAACAATGGTTGGAAAGGTACCTATATATAGAGATCTGCGAGATATTTTTCTGTTCCTTTCCAGTTCAGCTATACGAGTGGATTGTGAAGCTAGCAGATATCCAAGGAAGGTGGAAACTTAACGGTCTTATTGTTTGGACCTCGAAACTAGTGCAAAGATTGGAAGAATCTGAGGATAAGATCACCCACGTTGTCGATCATTGGATCGATCATGTCATAGGAGGATTTGTAATTGAATTCATGGTTGACACCTCAACTAGCTATAGCGAGGCAGAGCAGCTCTTTTTCAAAGGTTGACGAGGTAAGTACGTGAAATCTTTGAATACCTAGATTAAAATGTTATTGTGAAAAAAACAAGTTATGCAACTACCTTGATGTTTGCAGCTACACGAATTGGAAAAAATTACAAGAATGAAGGAAGAAAGGGTATGAATATATTCCACTCGTTTCACCTCCGCGAGGTGACAAAGAGGGAATAGTGCAAGTTTCTTTGTGAAGTGCTATTCAGCTAATAAGACAAGCATTCTCGTGACTACCACCTCCACCCACTCCACCTCCAACTTCACCACCTTTGCTTGTGACTTCAACCATACCACCTCTGCCTCCACCGCAGTTCAGTATGGCAAATTCAGTGAATCTTTCTTTGTTCAAAGGCTTGGGAAATGAGGACCCAGACCAATTCTAGTTTGTTGTGAAAGTTGTATGGTAAGCTCAGGGCGTTACATATGATAACATGAAGAAGGAAACCCTAGTTACTGCTCTGCAGGATCGCATGCTAAATTGGTACATCAAGTACTCTAATGGTAACCTAAATGCTGGAGTGGAAGACATCCAGACTGTGTTGAACAAAGAATCCAATAGGCCTAAATCTGAAGCGTAGTCTATCATGGGGTTCAAGGAAATTGTGATGCAACCAGGAAAGGCACCTTGGGAATTAGATCAGAGGTTGAAGTGTAAGATCCACAAAGCTAATATGAATTTAATAGATGGACAACATCACGAATTGTTTGTGTCTTCGCTCTTGCCACACCGGAGGGTTGCACTGTCACAACAAAAGATAACAAATTAGGCAGAGGTCTTAGAGATTGTCATGAGACTACATGAAACACCGATGCAAGATCCAAATTTGGGGGTTCAGTAGATCCATGTGCACCTGAAAAATATTTTCCTTGAGATGCAAAGTTTGAAGCAGGACAAAACAGTTCGACCAGAGGTGCACGATGAGGTATGGTGTCTGAAATGCAAGAGTCAAGGGCATGACAAAGACCATTGTCCAGTCTTTGCGAACTATATTGTAGGAGGAGGCCCGATGCCTTTGAGGCTAGAGGCTCAGGTAGGACCAAGTGTGGGGCTTACATTGTGGTGCGCTATATGTCAAGTGGCAGGAAAACATGCCATGGATAACTGTCATTTGTTGCAGAAGTTTGTACAGACACTACAACAACTGTTTTGCAACTTTTGTAGGTTGATAGGACATGATGAGAATATATGCAGAAGCTAAGAATTGATGATTGATAGAATTCCTGCCTATAGGGTTTAGGAAGAAATGCAACCCCCTGACTAGGGTGTGGGGATGGTGCGGATAGGCTTTCAGGGGCACAGATGAGGCTGACATGGAGGAGGACCTAGGAGAGGTCAGGGACAGTTGATCTACTACAATTATGGGAACCAAGACACTATTCCTGCGATTTCTCTAACCCAACATGTCTTTCGTGCAAGTATTGCACTCTGTTTGATCATGAAATGGAAGTATATCCTACGCTAATATCAATGATACGTGACAAAGGGGCACTACCACCTCATCCAAATTAGAACCTGCAAATGATGAGGTTTGAGCCACGTGAAGAAGATCTGAATGTAAATATATTGCTCCGAAGTGGAATCACAATAGGAGATGATAAGGGGAAACAACCGGAGGACAATACATGGGTTCGCAAAGTTCTAGCAAAGGAGGTTGAGTTTGATTTGGAGCATGCACATGAAACATTCATGGAGGCGAGGAAGAGCTTCGCTGAGGCCTCCACCTTAGGGAGCAAGGATAAGCCTGATCAGGAGATGGACCCTTCTATGTTTACAACCTTCTTAGAGACCTGCATGAATTTAATGTGTGATAGAAAGGCTATGAAGGGGCTACAAGATCTCATAAAGAGATGCGTTGGAAACACTTCGGCTGAGCCGCACATAGTACGAAATATTGGTAAGCATAAAATAAGGATTGGATGGGAGATGAGACTGACTGTGCAGATAGGAGAATGTGAGATGAATCAAGTTATCTTGGACCTGGGGTCAGATGCGAACATCCTACCAAAATAGACTTGGGAACGAATGGGGAGACCCACACTGCAATGGTCTCCAATTCAACCAAGAATGGTGAATCAGCAGAAGATCATCCCGATGGGGTGGCTTCAAGCGATGATTGTAGATATTGAAGGCGTGAGTGCACTGGCTAACTTTAAAGTAATGGAGATTGTGGATGACAGCAACCCCTACCCTGTGCTCCTTGGAATTGATTTGGCCACTGATATGAATGGAGTAATCAACCTAAAGAGGTGAAAGATGATATTTGGGAAGAAGTCTCTACATGTGATAGTATGCCTAGATCTCGCTGATGGATCGCACAATATGGAACCAGTTTGCGATTATGAGAGTGATGACTATATGGACTGTATCTATAGGATAACAACATGAGATCAAGATTGGGTGAATCCAATAGTGGATGGACAAATTACATGGGATCGTGAGAGTCCATGCACCTCATACTTTGATGAAGAATTAGAATGTTGGCAGAATCAGTTGCATGAAGTAACTATGGTAAGTTGTAACATGATGACTCGGTAGCTACACTCTGTGTCATCGGAGGTAAGAATTATGCCTACTTATGGTGGCCTGAATGATGTAGATATCTTTTTGGGTGCATTTGAAAGGGAGGTACCAGAAGAATAGTGATTCCAGGCATTAGACTGGGCACTATGCGCTACGCCTACAAGATGGTGCGGTACACACAAGGGAAGCTTTGATGATTAGTGCGAATGTAGGAGAATGATGAGAGCAAGCTTTGGGAAGCTGAAGGTGTGAATGATAGACAAGTACGATGGGCAGGATGACCCACGCGTGCACTTGGCCAAATGGGCCCAGGCTTATGGAGAGAAGCCCCAACCTGAATGGGTTCACTTCTTCTGTCACACCTTAGATGTTAGGCCGATGAACTGTTATGTAGAAACATAGCTCCGTCATGTTACAGGTGAATGGGATATTCTACGCGAAGGATTCATAATGACTTTTAGCTTTGAAGACGAGTTTGACTATATTGATGAGGCACCACAAGAGGTGAAAGCAGAAATATTTAGGATACCACAGGATCCTTTGGACCTGATTCATCCTAAGTGGGCTACTCAGCTGAGTCACACGCTAGAATGCTATAACGTAACCGTTGAAGAAGAGGATGAGGATCCGTGAAAGATTAACATCCCTGAAACAGAAGGTAACTGTGAAGTTGAAGGACCACAAGTTGAGAATCCTAATATAACCATGCCACTGAAAACAAAAAAAGTAAACATTGGTACAGAGGCAGAACCCAAATTCATGAATATTGGAGATTATTAGGATGATGCAACAGTGGAAAATGTCATTGAATTGCTCCGTGAATACCAGGATTTATTCCCTACCAATTTTACAGATCTAAAAGGTATAATTGGGGACCTAAGTGTTATGAAGATCACGTTCAAGCCCAACGGGAAGCTAGTTAAGCAAAGACCTTACCATCTCAATCTAATGTATAAGGAAAAGATCTGCTTATAGTGAGACAAGATGCTCGTGGCAGGCATCATTGAGCCTGTGGAAGAATCTGATTGGGTAAGACCAATGGTGGTACAAGAGAAGAATCAGAAGGATAAAATAAGGATATGAATGTATCTCAAAAAGATGAATGATGCATGCATACATTATCCTTTACCGACTCCATTCACTGATGAAGTGTTTGACAATGTAGGTTGCCAGGAAGCATATTCCTTCACTGATGGGTTCTCGAGGTATCACTAGATCAAAATCGCACTGGACGATGGGAGAAAGACAACCTTCGCGACTGAGTGGGGTTGTTTCCAGTACACTGTAATGTTGTTTGGGTTGAAGAATGCACCAGATATTTTCTCGCGCGTAGTAGTTGCTATGTTCAAAGAGTTTATTCATAAGTTTTTGGAAGGATACTTTGATGATTGGACTATGTTTGGGATGGTGAAATTCCATGTAGAAAGCTTGTGCCTGATGCCGGATACTTGTTGAAGATACTAGATCACACTCAATCTGAAGATGTGCTTGTTTTGTGTTCCTTTTGGCACCCTGCTGGGTCATGTGGTTTGCAGATAGGTACTGATGCTTGACCTCATGAAGATCGCAGTAATACTGCACTTGGAGGCACCAAGGAGTGTGAAACAGCTGCGTGCTACCCTAGGACATATAGGATATTACAAAGAGTTTATCAAAGTTTATGCCCAGATCACCGCGCCTGTGGAAATGTTGTTGAAGGATGTCACATTCTACTGGAATGAGGACTGTAAGAAGATCTTGGATATATTGAAAGAAAAGATGGTCACCACATGGATTTTAGTCTTCCTGGATTGGTAGAAGGAGTTTCATGTGCATGTCGATGCGTCATGTATAGCGCTGGGAGCAGTACTGACATAGGTTGGAGGAGAAGACTTGGACCATCATATCGCATTTACTAGTAGAAGGTTATCCAAAGTGAAGGAGAACGACTCCACCACCGAGCGTGAAGGGTTAGTTATGGTATACACACTCTAGAAGTTTAGACACTACTTGTTGGGAGGCCATTTTAAGATGTATACAGATCACTCCACACTAAAGAACCTAGTCAATAAGCTTATGTTGGGGGGGGAGAATCTCTAGGTGTTTGTTACTGTTCCAGGAGTATGATTTTGTAGCTATTGTGAAGCCTGGATGACTGAATGTGGGACTTGACCATCTGTTGCATATCGAAATAGGGGAAGATCCCGCTAATTTTGAGGAACGGTTGCCCAATGCATAGATTTTTGCAGTGCACATCACGGATGGTAATTTTGAGGATATCATACACTTCTTGATGACAGGAGCTACCCCAGAAGGATATACAATCCAACAGAAGAAGGAGTTAGTGGTGCGCGCGACATATTTTTCTGTCATTGCTGGCAATCTGTACAAAATGGGGTCTGATAAGATATTACAATGATATGTACCTGAGTTTGAAAGGAGAATCATCCTGGTAGATGCAGATGGGGGCGTTGCGATAGGGAATTATGCAGGGAGAGTGACCTCGCAAAAGATTCTATGCATAGGTTTGTGGTGGCCAACCCTCCATCAGGATTCAAAAGCATACTGCAAGGCGTGCAATGTATGTCAAAGGACTGGCAGGCCATCATGTAGGGATGAGATGCCTTTGAATCCATAGATGACATTACAACCCTTTGAGAAATGGGCGATAGACTTTGTGGGACCCATCCAAAACTAAGGAAAAACGGGAGCAAGGTATATTATCACTACGATGGAATATTTGACCCGATGGATAGAGGCACAACCTATGAAGGATTGCATAGGCGTGACTGCTATGAATTTCCCATTTGAGTATGTACTAATGTGATTTGGCTGCCTGAAGATTTTGATGAGTGACTACGGTACATAGTTTTTGAATGAGACGATTAGTGCACTAATGGAGGAATTTCAAGTATATCACCAGAAGAGCACACCTTATCAGCCGCAGTCTAACAGGATGGTGGAAGCATTCAATAAAGTGCTAGAGAATGTGATGACCAAGGTTTTAAATGCTCAACGAAGTGATTGGGACCTACACATACCTGTGGTACTATGGGATTATTGGACAACATGCAAGAAGTTGACTGGACAGACTCCCTTTACGCTTGTCTGTGGTGTTGAAGCAGTAATTCCTATGGAATATATTGTGCCTAGTTTGTGCATAGTAGCAACACTCATAGGTATGATGGATTCCGAAGCCCTGGAGGAGAGGCTCATGCAGCTGGATGAGCTTGAGGAAGAGAGATTTCTAGTAGGATTTCACTAACAGGTCCAAAAGCAGTGCGAAAAAGCATTGCATGATGAACACATTAAGCTGCGCACCTTTAAGGTAAATGACCTGGTTTTGTTATATGACAATAAATTTGATACATTTCCAGGGAAGTTCAAGATGCATTGGTTAGGGCCCTATGTCATTAAGGGGATTATTGATAGAGGAGGGGTACAACTGGTCAAATTGAATGGAGACCCCTTCCCAGGAAAGGTGAATGGTAGTCAATTGAAGCCATACACTGGCTATCCAGTCATTTGACTAGATGAAGGTAGCACAGTCTTAGTGATTCACGCAGCTGAAAGAAGGCACAAGACTATAAAATACACTATATGGGTTGGGAAACTGTGTGATTGGAGAATTGTACAAAGAAAGGAAGTGTCACAGGGTTCGCGGCAGCCTGAAGAGAGTTGCGCTACCCATGGAGAAATCACATAGGTTGGTCGTAAAGTGACCATTAAAGTCACTGTTCATTATTTGATGGTATAAATGTGGCCAAATGGAGTTGGTGTCTGACATTTAAGATGAAATTTATGGCTCATATCTTTGAAATCTACCGCTAATCCAACATTAATGGACCGGATTTGGGGGAAACGGTCAGATTTGAATTCAAAATGCCCTATAAATTACAAGTGGTTGTCCAATGAAAAACACCTGACATTCTCAAAATTGAGTTGTTGAGCTCTCAAAAAGTCATGAACCGAGAATTCTTCGAGGCTTTGAAAGAGACTCCAGCATTTGCAAACTTATAAGAGACATTGTGAGCACTGTTGGAAAGTGTTATGTTGGCACCCATAGAAGTTGTAGACACCGAAGTAGAGGAGCAGTGACTGAGCATATGGTCGAATAGGCAAAGTAGGCAACTGCACAGTGCACAACTGAGGTTGTGGTCATACGGATTGAGTTGGAAGGTCTTCGCGCAAAGATCTCCATGCTTGATAAGTGTCTCGAGGGCTAGTCACGATGTTTGTGTTGGGGGCCTGTTGGGAACAAGATCCCCCAAGGACAATTTTGGAGTTAAAAGCCCATGTTTTGGGTAAAATTTTGTAATAAAATTGTAAAGACTCTGCATTTTGTGGTTGCGGAGCGTGAAGGTGTCATGAGTCATAAAGGGTTTTCCACCCTTAGTTTTGTAAAGTAAAGTCAGCTGTAAAATACCTACCTATGGTCCGCAGACCATGGCATTGTATAAAAAGATCTAAGTAAATAAGCTCTAGGTAGTTGAGATAAGTCCAAGAGAGTCATAGCTATGAAGTAAGAAGTCTAAGTTCTGAGTCATAGAGTAGGTAGAGGCTCTGTAGCTGAGTGCGCAGAGGCCTAGGGTGGAAGTCTGCAGTTGAGGGCATGGACCCCTGCAGCTATGTGCACATGGTGGGTTTGTAATCACTTGAATATATCAATAAAGAGAACTATTCTGAAAATTCTGTTTCTTAGTTTCGATTAATGCATCTTGTCATTTTTTGTATGAATTTCCTTTATAATATTTATGTGATGTGCAAATGTGTGTAATTATATTGGTTAATTGAACGCAAATAAGAATACTTGTTTACGCATTTCTAACTGTGAGTATCTAACAAGATAAGTAAGACACTTAGAATAGTTTGGGAATCTGCACAATATACCGCCCTATCAGCATGAAAGTATCTAAATTGAAGGTTAGGGTCGTGGGAAGGTTGATCATACCTTTTCATGGAGGTACTGACAGCCGGAGTAGAGGGCTAGTTTGGCAAGCCCTAGAACTAAGTGACCTGCGCGAAGGAAGGAATAGAAGGAATAAAATGACATCACGACTATCTCAGGGTGTGAAAAATTGGTTCCATCATCCCCCCATACTACTTTGGGTGAGACTTCGGTCTTCACTCCATGGAATCATGCCGAAAGGGCTAGTAGTGTAGGGAGTTTTTTGGCTAATTAACGCTGAACCATGGTCAGGCCCCCACAAGCCAGCAAAGGGTTTCCTGAAGCTTAGGGGAGTACAGGAGGCACAGGGATTCTTCAGACTTGATCAGGGATAATCTCACTATAATATCAATATCTCATCCTTTCTCCTCTTTAGGCCTTCCCATGGAGGTTTATTTATACCTTTCTAGATTACTTTTTTCAGTTGGGAAACAGTTGGGCGACGAGAAATATGAGGTGAGTAAGAAGTAAAACTGTGAACTCCACCTCGAATTAAGGAAATTGAATTTTTTTAAGTGTTTTAACATATGTATGCGGGTTGGATATATACTAACCTTTGTGTACACGCTTTTATCACAGGGAAAAGTAGCGTATAGGGAATAAGACACTATTTTTTAGATTTTGGACCATGTCTAGAAGGAAGGGTTGCCCTAGGCCATAATCAGAGCATCAGATCTACCAAAAGTGGTAAATAGTGCTTTAATAACATGTGATATGCTATAAAGCAGATGATTCAAGCTTGATGGGGCCTACCAAGTTGTATTTAAAGGTAGAAAAGCATGTGTTATGGTGTCTTAGAGGTGGTACCAAGGATGGATTATGGCACAAGAGGATAGAGGGAGTGAAGGTCCAAGGCTTCATCGATGCATATTGGGAAGGGAGTCTGTCAGACAGGAAAATTACTTTAGGTGTTATCTTTAGTGTTGGGTCCATATCTATTTCCTAGTATAGTAGGAAGCAGAGGTTTCTAGCACTCATATCAACAGAGGCTGAATACATGGCTGCAATTCAAGCAACATGTGAAGCGATGTGGATGAGGAAAATAATTGTGGGTCTTTTCAGTTAGGAGATGGATCTAAAAGTTATATATTGTGATAATAAAAGTTTGATTAAGCTCTCTAAGAATCCAGTATTTCATGACAAGTCCAAGCACATTATATTTGGTATCATGATTTGCAGGAATATGTGTATAGGAAAATTGTTTTTCTATTATTGGGATAGGGTCCCTAGGGTCAGTTTTGGGGTTAGTTAACTGAATTTTTGTATATTTTTTTGTAAAATAATGTATAGTCTCCGTGAAATGTGGATGCAAAGCACCCAAATAGATAGAATCAAAGGAGTTTATCCTCTTGTTTGGATAATTAAATAAGTCAGTTTTTGAGACTCACCCATGGTCCACGGACCATGGTATTGTATTGAGAATGCTATATATTTGAATCATAGAGACACTAAAAGAGGTAACTAAGTTGAGCAAAGAAGGAATAGAGATTTTTTTGGGCAAGTGCTAAGGCATGAAGTCTCTTATTTATATGCTTAGGCAAAATGGGAAGGCTCCTGCAGCTGAGTGTGCAGAAGTCCTTGGTAAATCTGTAGCTGAGCGCGTGGACCCCTGCAACTAAGTCCGTAAGGTGGAAGAGGCTATAATCTTAATGTTGAATATAAATAAAGATTGACTTTGAAGAATTATGTTGCAATCTGAGCATTATTGTTGATTTTTTTTATGTTATGATCTGTCGCTTTATAATATGTTTTCTATGGAACAGTGAATAAATGCAGCACCAAACCACTGAATCTGTCTTATTTCTACAAGAATGAAGTAATTATTTATGTTTGTGAAATTAAGGGTAAATTCTATTATTTTTTCTAATGAATTGGATAGATCTGCACGAAGGTAGATCTAGGGTTATTGATTAATGCGCGAAAGTAGATGATTTATGGTTTAGGGCCTACAAAGACTGATCGTAGACCTTCACGAAGGTATAGAAGCAATTTTAACTGAGTTACAATAATAAGCCCTAGAAGGATACTGATCTACGTGAAAGCAGATCTGAACTACCAAAGCTAAAGAACCACTTATCACATGTCCATGGATGTAGAAACCTGGTTCTAGCATTCCTCAATACTACTTTGGCTGAGGCTACAGCCTATGCTATGCAGGTTGTTGCTGAAAGGGCCAATAGTTAGGGTTTTGTTGGTTGTTGTGAACAAATTTGAACTTGGGTCAGGCACCCTTAAGTCAACAAATGGTTTTGTTGCCGGGACTAGGATCTATCTAAGAGATGTTTGATAAATGGTTTCGTACGAAGAAATAACTTGATAAGTGGATAGATCAAAAATCACACGCCTTCATAGCTTAGGAGAATAAGAGCCTTAAATTATCCAAGGAATAGTGGTTGTAGAGATTTTTGTACACAAACAAGACTAGCGTGTTCTCTTGTTTCTTCCCTGAAGAACTATATGAGTGGTTGTATAAATTGGTTGATAGTCAAGGGGCGTGGAGGCTTGATGGTCCTATAGTGTGGTCTTCTAAGTTGGTACAACGTCTGGAGGCATGAGAAAGAAATATCATGTGAGTTGTGGATCACTAGATTGATTGTACATTCATAAGCTTTGTGACTTACTTCGCGATAGATAGAAAATCAGCTATAACAAAGCGGAATGAAGGATCTTTAAAGGACCGTGAGGTAAGTATTTGAAATCATTGAAGACTTGGATTAAAATGAGGTTATATGAAAAGAGGGTTATTTAGTCACCTTGATGTTTTTGGCTATGCAAAGTGGGAGATTCTTTAAAAAAAACAGAGGATCTAACCCAGAATATAGTCCACTCATTGAACCCCCCCTCTAGCAATGACAACGGGGTAGTGCTAAATACACTACGAAGTGCAGTTCAATTAACTACACAGGGTATTCCAAGGTACCTCATCCATCCAAACCATATCCACCTGTTGATGCTTCGAAAATCGCTGCAACAACAATGGGGGATAACCACCTGGTCCGGACCTTAAAGCAACTCCTTTTCCGTTTGGTGTGGTGGCTCCAACTGGTTTAACTAGGTCCAGTTACCTTCTCCCTATCGCTATTGGTTTATGATGTTTCTTTAACTACCAATAGACAGGGATATCAGATCACTTCTTCTTGCTAATCAGGCAAGAGAATGACCCTTAAGCTGATTTGGCTTCAGCCAAACCACAACTAAAATTTTGCCTCTTTGAGGAGAGGACTTAAAAGAATGTAGAATTTACTCTAAATGCAAGCTTATTCTATGATGCAAGTAAAAGAAACTAATCTAAATCCTATATTAATTAGGCAGATACAGATCTAACCCAACTAAGAGCAAGATAATTAAAGTATTGAGATTTAAATATGTATTGTTTATAATGAATATCAAGTTAATGAAGTAGTTCAATTAACTGATATTATGGTCACCAAAACACATCCTATTGAGACCTCTTAACTGAAATAATAAACCAACAACATTCAGGAAGTAGTTCACAAAAATGATATTAATTATCAAATCAGTAAATCCAATAATTGAATAATGATATGTGGAAATAGTTCACAACACATTACCATTCAATAAATCAGTTTTATAAGACAAATTTCTAAGTAAGTAGTTACTCAAAAATGAGAAATTAATTCATAAAAAACAGAGATACATAATAACAACATTGAGACAAATTACCCATTTTGACAATAGTGCACAAACATGAATAAAATTACACATTCCTGTTACCATAAAAATAAAAATGATATTTGAAACAGTAGTATTAGAAATACCAATTTATTGCATCCATCTCTCTGTCTCTGGTCTCCAACAGCTCTTTACATTGGTTGAGCTTCTACTTTCAAAGCTAAAGCCACAATAGTGCAAACTTTGCCCTTCATGTATAATTCAAGATACAAAGGGAGAATCCTCAATAATCCCCAGATCTAAGATTTTCTCTCCTCTCTCCTACAACTCTAAATTCCTATTACAATAGTGCTTTTAGAAGTCTAGAATTGCAGAGGAGAGCAGCCCCTATTACATTCTGCAATCCGTTATTTATACTATTTGCAAAAGAATTCTTGAAATGAGAGTTTGTTGAAGAAAAATCTACTCAATCCAATTTTATTTGCTCAAAATTCCAATCTTTAATTGTTGTAGCATTCTCATTGATTGAAATATTTTTCCCCATATCTCTTCTACTGTTTTCCTACAAGAAGAAATCAAAATAAATTAAAATGCAATCAATAGAAACAAAATATCGTTTCTGGCATTTAAAACAAATCCAATCAAATTCTATTTAAATAAATAATTGAAAATAAAATATAAGCTCTCTATTGATGCCAGGGATGATTTAATTGGCCAAGAATATCATTCACGAGCGAATCTGCAATTAGAAGAGGCTTGGGAAAATGAAAATAAAACTCAAAAAATTGATTTTGTTTTAAAAATTAGGAGCTTGATCTTCTACCTGACTTTTGACCCAATAAATGACCAAATATGTTAGTGAAACCTCCTCAGAAATATACTCCTTGATTTTATCTTTCCAATGAGCTGTCCTGGGCCTCATTTGGCCAAGTAAAACTCAATTTATGGGCCTCCAAAGTTGGTGAGTCAATTCTGGCACAATTCTGGAATTTCTGTTGCTGGGCTAAAAATCAAAATTCTAGTTAAAAATCTAATCCTAAATTAGAATTCTAATTAATTCTAATTTAATTAATCATAAACCAAACTAATTAATAATAAACTATTTATAAATTAATTTATCTAAATAATTTAAATAATAATTAAATTTTAATTTAATTTAATTAATTAATTTTTATATATTAATTAAATTAATTAATTTAAAATTTATTATTTAAATATTAAATTTTAAACTAATAAATAAAAAATAAATAAATACAAACAAACTTATATTACCTTTATTCACTCCATACCTATTTCATAACTACCACTCCACGTTACTCGTACATATGAGTAATTTATTAAACTAAACTAAACCCAAAACTAGTTAATACTTCATGCCCTTTTCGCAATCAGTAAATCGGGGAAGTGTCGGGATGTCTTAAACTTCTCACATTTGAGGGCTTCGATTGCCGATCATCCGATCGAGTAAAAAAAATAAAAATCTATTTTAATACTAAACTAAATTAACTTGCCACTCCCATTTTATTTGTTCCACTCACGTATGAGTGAGTTTAAAAAGCCAAACGAATGTATTATTAACATTTGGTAAATGCCCTTTGACTTATGCTTATCGACGATCGAGGGTATGTATGTATCAGGGATTGGAGGTATCGAGGTATCGAGGTTTCAAAATGTTATGTGCCGATTAAAACCTCCGATCCGATCCAAAGCCCCGATGCGATTGATTTTCTTTTTTATTATTTTGTATTATATATATTTTTTATGTATTAAATTTTATTTTAATTAAATTAATTATATTTTAAATAATAATTAATTTAATTAATTTGAGATTTAATATTAAAGATCAATTTTCTATTTGATTTTATTTTATGAATTTTAGTTTCTAAACTACAGTCACTTAGATGTTTGGGTTTTCGAGATTAGTGATTTATTTTGAAAATTGGAATAAATTACTAAAATCTCGATGCTTCATGGTTTGGCTGCATAACTAAAAATGGAAAAATATTAGTAAAAACTCACTACGAGTTAATATTTAAAATGAATGCATTATTGAACTAATTTATTTACAAAATGCAATATTGTACATTTTATGCATTTTTAACTCAGGCTATATAAATGATGAGACTTCAAAGGAGTACCATTTTCAAACTAGTTGACTAAATGAGACGAAACAAGCGTCAATGGGAAGCTTATAAAAAATTGATTTTAACAAAGCAATCAAAACAAGAATCCAAAGAAAACGAAAAATTAACAAAAGCGTAGGGAAATCAACTAAATAAAAATCCAAAAAGGTGTTTAGCCAAAATTTTTATAGAAAGGGTCCCCATTATTTGAAGTGAACAAGTCAAAATGGGGGATTGTTTTTTTACCACAACAATGGTGACACACGGGAGAAGAACCAGTTATATCTATTTGATATGAATGAGATTTTCCTAAAATTAAAGTAAAAATAATTAAAGAAGAGAAAATTATTTTTTGGAATGCTTGACTAGGTTCATTAATCTGAATAAAAACAAGAATCATCTAATTGTAATTTTTCTTAAAACTTCTCATAAATTAAAATATTTCAAAACTCTATATCAGTCCTTAATTAGTTGTAGAGATAAAGCAGGGGTCACTTTACAGCTTAGCTTTTAAAATATATTCATTTGTCACAGGTAGAGCCACTGCTGCCAGCAAACATCTATAGTCTTGGCAGGGTTACCTTTTAGTCATTAATGATTCAAAATCCCATCTATTTAAGAATTATTGATCTAGAGATAAATCCATTTATATGTTTATTTTATTTTTATTTTTTAGTTCTTAAAAGTCATTGTCCTAGTTTGGTAGCCAGATAATTGATAGTGCCATTCACTGGTTATAATTGGACTGAACAAGTTGGCTCGTGATGAGACCCCTTGTCTTATAATTGTTGGCAATCATAAGCCATTACCCTGGTTTGTTTAGCAGTGTTGGCAATGTCAGCCTATTTTTCCCTTATGATCATGGTAAGCAGGCTCATAATGAGACCTCTTATCTTTTAAGTTTAAATATACTTCTGGATCACACTCTAGAAAAATAAGACTTTGTTGGACAAGGAGAATCATTGACTCCTTAAGAGTTAAGAATGAAAATTTCAGAGTTAAAGGTGATTCTAAAAATCAACCACGCACCAGCCGAGCGGCCAGATGGTTGCTGGTTGATTCCCACAATCAACCAGCCACCAACTGGGTAGCTGATTGATTCCCCCGCCCGGCTAGTGGCTGGATGATTTCGGGAATCAACCAGCCACCGAACGGGCGGGCGGGCGGCTGGTGGCTGGTTGATTCCCGGAATCATCCAGCCACCGGCCAGGCGACCATCTGGTGGCTGGTTGATTCCCGAAATCAACCAGCCACCAGCCACCTACCCGGCTGGTGGCTGGTTGCTTCCCGGAATCAAACAGCCACCAACCGGCCACCCGGTTGATGGCTGGTTGATTCCTGGAATCAACCAGCCACCAACCGATCGCCCGGTTGGTGGATGGTTAGACCGGTTGGTGGCTGGTTGATTCCGGGAATCAACCAACCACCAGCTGGCCACTCGGCTAGTGGTAGGTTGACTCCGAGAATCAACCAGCCACCAGCCAGGCGGGCGGCTGGTAGCTGGTTGATTCCCGAAATCAACCAGCCACTAGCCGCCCGCCCCGCTGGTGGCTGGTTGATTCTGGCCGCTCGGCTAGTGGCAGGTTGATTCCGAGAATCAACCGGCCACCAGCCGGGCGTGCGGCTGGTGCCTGGTTGATTCCCGAAATCAACCAGCCACTAGCCGCCCGCCCGGCTGGTGGCTGGTTGATTCCGGGAATCAACCAGCCACCAACCGGGCAGCCAGCCACTAGCCGCCCACCCGGCTGGTGGATCTGCCCGACTGGTGGCTGGTTGATTCTCGAAATCAACCTGCCACTAGCCGGGCGGTCAGCTGGTGGCTAGTTGAATCCCGGAATCAACTAGCCACCAATGGGGTGACCAGTTGGTGGCTCGTTGATTCTGGGAATCAACCAGCCATCAACCGGGTGGTCGGTTGGTGCCCGGAATCAACCAGCCACCAACCGGGCGACCAGTTGGTGGCTGGTTGATTCTGGGAATCAACCAGCCATCAACCGGGTGGATGGTTGGTGGCTGGTTGATTCCGGGAATCAACGAGCCACCAGCCGCCCACCCGGCCGGTGGCTGGTTGATTCCGGGAATCACCTAGCCACCAGCCGCCCGCCCGACTGGTGGCTGGGTGATTCCCTCAATCAACCAGCCATCGGCCGGGTGGACGGCTAGTGGCTGGTTGATTCCTGGAATCAACCAGCCATGAACCGGGCAGGCGGCTAGTGGCTGATTGATTCCGGGAATCAACCAGCCACCAGTTGGCCGCCTTGTGGCTGGTTGATTGCCGGAATCAACCAGCCACCAGTCACCATCCCGGCTGGTGGCTCTGCCTGGCTGGTGGCTGGTTGATTCCCAGAATCAACCAGGCACCAGCCGGGCGACCAGCTGGTGGCTGGTTGATTCCCGAAATCAGCCAGCCACCAACTAGGCGGCTGATTGTTTCTCCCGCCCGGCTGGTGGCTGGATGATTCCAGGAATCAACGAGCCACCGGGCGGGCGGGCGGTTGGTGTCTTGTTGATTCTGGGAATCAACCAGCCACTAGCCAGGCAGCCATCTGGTGGCTGGTTGATTTGCGGAATCAACTAGCGACCAACCGGTCGCGCCACCCGACTTGTGGTTGGGTGATTCCAAGAATCAACCAGCCACTAGCTGCCCAACTGGTGGCTCGTTGATTCTCGAAACCACCCAGCCACCCGCCGGGTGGAGCCACCAACCAAGCGGGCGGCTGGTTGCTGGTATATTCCCGGAATCACCCAGCCACCAGCCGGGCAGGCCGCTAGTGGCTGGTTGATTACGGGCAGCTGGTGGCTGGGTGATTCCGGGAATCAACCAACCACCAGCCGCACAGCCGCCTACCCGGCTGGTGGCTGGGTGACTTCCGGAATCAACCAGCCACCAGTCACCCACCCGGCTAGTGGCTGAGTGATTCCGGGAATCAACCAGCCACCATCCGCCCGCCTAGCTGGTGGCTGGGTGATTCTGGCTAAGTGATTCCAGCCAGACGGGCTGCGAGGGTGGGGCGGCCCGGAATCTCCCAGCCACCAGCCGGGCGAGCGGGCGGGCCACCGGGGTGGTGCCACCCTAGGATGCGCCACCCCGGTGGCCCACCCGCCCCCCTGGCTAGTGGCTGTGTGATTCTGGGAATCACCCAACCACCAGTCCCCTGCCCGGCTGGTGGCTGAGTGATTTTGGGAATCACCCAGGCACCATCCGGGCAGAGGGAATTTCCCAGCCACCAACGAGGTGGGCGGGCGGGCCGTCGAGGTGGCGCGGCCTGGGCTGGTGCCACCTCAGTGGCACGCCCGCCCGGATGGTGGCTGGGCGAATCCGGGAATCGCCCAACCACCAGCCGGGCAGGCTGCTGGTGGCTGGGTGATTCTAGCTGCCTAGGTGATTCTCGGAATCACCCATCAACGAGTCGAGCGGGCGCGGGCGGCTGGTGCCTGGGTGATTCCCGAAATCACCCAACCACCAACCAGCCGGGCAGGCGGGGTGGTGCGAATCACCCAGCCACCAGCCGGGCGGGCAGGCGGGCGGGCTGCTAGGGTGGCCTGGCCTGGGCTGGCGCCACCCTGGTGGCCCGCCCGCCCGCCCGGCTAGTGGCTGGGCGATTTCGGGAATCACCCAACCACCAGCTGAGCGTGCGGGCAGGCCGCCGGGGTGGCACAGCTTGGGCTGGCGCCATGCCGACGACCCGCCTGCCCACCTGGCTGGTGGCTTGGCGATTTCGGGAATTGCCCGGCCACCAACCACTCCCCTGGCTGGTGGATGGGTGATTCCAGGAATCACCCAGCCACTGTGCGGGTCGGCCACCAGGGTGGTGCGACCTGGGCTGGCGCCACACCAGCGGCCCGCTAGCCTGCCTGGCTGGTGGCTGGGGGATTTCGGGAATCACCCAGTCACGAGCCGTGCCACCCTGGCGGCCTGCCCGCTCGCCCAACTAGTGGTTGGTCGATTCCCGGAATTGCCCAACCACCAACCGGGTGGGTAGGCTGGCCGCTGGGGTGGCGCAACTGGGCTGGCGCCACCCTAGCAGCCCGCCCGTCCACCCGGCTGGTGGCTGGGCAATTCCAGGAATCATTTTTCATTTGTATCTAGCATGTTATGGTTGAAAACATGTTGAATTTATACTTAGGAAAGAAAAATGATATCCTATCAAAAACATTAATGTGTTTTTTTCCTCATAAACAACTTTGTTTGGCACATAAAAATTTGGTTTTACTAGCATTTTTTAAAAAATTTGATAATTGACCCTAAAAAAAAAAGTCATTGTTCCAGTATCATCACTTTCGTTTTGAAGCTATATTTTTCATGAAAATTTCGTAGTAAATTTCGTAGTCACTGCCATTTTTAAAACATGTTCAAAATTGACCCCTGAAAAATAAAATCATCATTCCAGTATACACACTTTTCATTTTTAGCACTGTTTTTTATGTTTTTCAGGGTTTTTTTGCCAGAGTTCCCGTTTTGAGTTTATAGTTCCCGTTTCAAAGTTTACATTGTTTTCTTGATTATAATATAAAACTTCAATTTTCCAACAGGGCAATGCATCAATTGAATGCTTGATAGTAGAGTGCTCAATATGCCAGTGTAAAGTATAAAAAAATCTAAAAAATAAAATCAAAAAATAAATCTGATTTTATACAAAATAAGTGAGGAAACAAAAATAAAATGAAATCACTATTTGTACAACTAATGTTACAACACAATTGGGATCGTTTTGAAACAATTTCACTTTCACAAGGATTGGCCAAAATTATGGAATTTGAGTAATTTCGAATTCCAACTTGTGAATTAGAAGGGGAATTATGATTATGAATAGGAATGAAAGTTTGATCATGATATGAATCATAAATTGGAATATTCTCTTGAATAGTGAAATCATGAAGATAATTTGCTGCTTTAGAATGAGGATTGGTTGGAATAATTTCTAAATTAAAATGTCTCTCATTCTCAGATGTTATTTGAAGTTTCTGATGATTTTCTCAAGAAAAATCAATATCTTCAATGTCAGAGTAATTATCATAAATGGCTTCATAAGATTCTCTAGATTTCTCTTCAATCTCATCTAGTATATTAAAACCAGGAGAGACAAGAATTTCATGTTCATTAATTGCAAAAGAATGATCGTTAATTGCTTCTCTATCTTGATAAAAACTTAATGATAATTCATTTAGATCAGCCTCTGTATTTTCTAAAATATCATTAACACCAAGAGGGGAAAAATTATCATCATTAAAAATATCAAGATAAACGGAAAAATGTGAACCTGAAACAATGCATTTAAAATTGTCTCTATTTGAGAACTCTTGTGCATTATGCTCATTGTAAATTTCAAATTCTAAATCATTCCTTTGTGTACTCATGCTTTCTTGAAGAAGGCTATTTTGCTGCTCTAATTTCATCATTTTCTCATCATGGAAAAATTCAGAAATTTGTACAACAGGTTACGTGTTATTATTACTTTGATTGCTGCTTGTACTTGTTGATTTGCGATCTGATTTTTTGAATTGACCTCAAAGTAGCTTTCAGATTCCAAGGCAGCTCTTTCTCCAAAATTGTTGTTGTTGTCTTCTTGCATTTGAATAGAAATGTTTTCCAAGCTTTGTGAAACCACTTCATCACAATTTATTTGCACATTCATATTGGAATTCTCATTTATATTAGAAGGGAATGGAACAAAGCTTGAACTAATTTCATATGAATTGGGAATAGGAAGAAGAGAGCAAATATGTTCAAACCAATCTAGTGATTCTTCTTTCGTCAGTTTATCTTCGATTTTAAATCTTAAACAATTCAAATGAAATCGAATATTAAAATTTCTAACAGACTTATTTTCAAATCTTCGCAAATATTCAATTTCATTACATGCCTGTTCATAATCATAGCCGTCGAATTTACAAATGAAAATTGTAACAAATTGATCACAGCTGTGAATTGAGGCAACTGGAAGAGTTTTACACCAGTTTCTAGCTTTTGCCACAAATGTGGGTGTAAAAATTCTGCATAAAATGCCTTCATCAATTCCTTGAAAATCATAATTTGAAACATTTTGAATAAATTGAAAGACATGATTAAAAGTAGAAGAATTTCTCTTACCATTGAACTTTACCTGAGACAAGAGTCTTACCACTTCGGGTGGAGTATTGGAAGATGCATGTCCAGGGATACAACTCCAAATTGGAAGCTTGAGAGGAGCCATCGTGATTAAATAAAATGTTAAAATTGAAAAAGCTCCAATAGACAAAACGTTTCAGGCCCTCCTTCTAGCGTCAAAAATGTTGATGCCTCGAAAATCGCTGCAACAACAATGGGGGATAACCACCCGGTCCGGACCTTAAAGCAGCTCCTTTTCCGTTTGGTGTGGTGGTTCCGACTTGTTTAACTAGGTCCAATTACCTTCTCCCTATCGCTATTCGTTTATAATGTTTCTTTAACTACCAATAGACAGGAATATCAGATCACTTCTTCTTGCTGATCAGGCAAGAGAATGACCCTTAAGCTGATTTGGGTTCAGCCAAGCCATAACTAAAATTTTGCCTCTTAGAGGAGAGGACTTAAAAGAATGTAGAATTTACTCTAAATGCGAGTTTATTCTATGATGCAAGCAAAATAAACTAATCTAAATCTTATCTTAATTAGGCAGATATAGATCTAACCCAAATAAGAGCAAGATAATTAAAGTATTTGGATTTAAATATGTCTTATTTATAATGAATATCAAGTTAATGAAGTAGTTCAATTAACTGATATTATGGTCACCAAAACACATCCTATTGAGACCTCTTAGCTGAAATAATAAACCAACAACATTCAAGAAGTAGTTCATAAAAATGATATTAATTATCAAATCAGTAAATCCAATAATTGAATAATGATATGTGGAAATAGTTCACAACACATTACCATTCAATAAATCAGTTTTATAAGACAGATTTCTGAGTAAGTAGTTACTCAAAAATGAGAAATTAATTAATAAAAAACAGAGATACATAATAACAACATTGAGACAAATTACCCATTTTGACAATAGTGCACAAACATGAATAAAATGACACATTCCTGTTACCATAAAAATAAAAATGATATTTGAAAGAGTAGTATTAGAAATACCAATTTATTGCATCCATCTCTCTATCTCTGGTCTCCAACAGCGCTTTACATTGCTTGAACTTCTACTTTCAAAGCTAAATTCACAATAGTGAAAACTTTGCCCTTCATGTATAATTCAAGATACAAAGAGAAAATATTCAATAATCTCCAGATCTGATATTTTCTCTCCTCTCTCTTACAACTCTAAATTCCTATTACATTAGTGCTTTTAGAAGTCTAGAATTGCAAAGGAGAGCAACCCTTATTACATTCTACAATCTCTTATTTATACTATTTGCAAAAGAATTCTTGAAATGAGAGTTTGTTAAAAAAAAATCTACTCAATCCAATTTTATTTGCTCAAAATTCCAATCTTTAATTGCTGGAGCATTCTCATTGATTGAAATATTTTTCGCCATATCTCTTCTACTGTTTTCCTGCAAGAAGAAATCAAAATAAATTAAAATGCAATCAATAAAAACAAAATATCATTTTTGGCATTTAAAACAAATCCAATCAAATTCTATTTAAATAGATAATTGAAAATAAAATATAAGCTCTCTATTGATGCTTGGGATGTTTTAATTTGCCAAGAATATCATTCACAAGCGAATCTGCAATTAGAAGAGGTTTGGGCAAATGAAAATAAAACTCAAAAAATTGATTTTGTTTTCAAAATTCGGAGTTTGATCTTCTGCGTGATTTTTGACCCAATAAATGACCAAATCTGTTAGTGAAACCTCCTCAGAAATATACTCCTTGATTTTATCTTTCCAATGAGCTGTCCTGGGCTCGTTTGGCCAAGTAAAACTCAATCTATGAGCCTCCAAAGTTGGTGAGTCAATTCTGGCACAATTCTGGAATTTTTGTTGCTCGGCTAAAAATCAAAATTCTAGTTAAAAATCTAATCATAAATTAGAATTCTAATTAATTCTAATTCAATTAATCATAAACCAAACTAATTAATAATAAACTATTTATAAATTAATTAATCTAAATAATTTTAATAATAATTTAATTTTAATTTAATTTAATTAATTAATTTTTATATATTAATTAAATTAATTAATTTAAAATTTATTATTTAGATATTAAATTTTAAACTAATAAATAAAAAATAAATAAATACAAACTAACTTATATTACCTTTATTCACTCCATACCTATTTCATAACTACCACTCCACGTTACTCATACGTATGAGTGATTTATTAAACTAAACTAAACCCAAAACAAGTTAATGCTTCATGCCCTTTTCGCAATTAGCAAATCGGGGAAGTGTCGGGGTGTCTTAAACTTGTCACATTTGAGGGCTCCGATTGCTGATCATCCGATCGGGTAAAAAAAAATAAAAAATTATTTTAATATTAAACTAAATTAACTTGCCACTCCCATTTTATTTGTTCCACTCATGTATGAGTGAATTTAAAAAGCCAAACGTATGTATTATTAACATTTGGTAAATACCCTTTGACTTATGTTTATCTGCGATCGAGGGTATGTATGTATCGGGGATTGGAGGTATCGAGGTTTCAAAATGATATGTGCCGATTAAAACCTCCGATCTGATCCAAAGCCCCGATGCGATTGATTTTCTTTTTTATTATTTTGTATTATATATATTTTTTATGTATTACATTTATTTTAATTAAATTAATTATATTTTAGATAATAATTAATTTAAGATTTAATATTAAAGATCAAATTTTTATTTGGTTTTATTTTATGAATTTTAGTTTCTAAACTACAGCGACTTGTATGTTTGGGTTTTCGAGATTAGTGATTTATTTTGAAAATTGGAATAAATTACTAAAATCTCGATGCTTCATGGTTTGGCTACATAACTAAAAATGGAAAAATGTTAGTAAAAACTCACTACGGGTGAATATTTAAAATGAATGCATTATTGAACTAATTTATTTACAAAATGCAATATTGTACATTTTATGCATTTTTAATCCAGGGTATATAAATGATGAGACTTTAAAGGAGTACCATTTTCAAACTAGTTGATCAAATGAGACGAAACAAGCGTCAATGGGAAGCTTATAAAAAATTGATTTTAACAAAGCAATCAAAACAAGAATCCAAAGAAAACGAAAAATTAACAAAAGCGTAGGGCAATCAACTAAATAAAAATCCAAAAAGGTGTTTAGCCAAAAAATTTATAGAAAGGGTTCTCATTATTTGAAGTGAACAAGTCAAAAATGGCGGGGGGGTTGTGTTTTTACCACAACAATGGTGACACACGGGAAAAGAACCAGTTATATCTGTTTGATATGAAAGATATTTTCCTAAAATTAAAGTAAAAATAATTAAAGAAGAGAAAATTATTTTTTGGAATGCTTGAATAGGTTCATTAATCTGAATAAAAACAAAAATCAGCTAACTGTAATTTTTCTTAAAACTTCTCATAAATTAAAATATTTCAAAACTCTATATCAGTCCTTAATTAGTTGTAGAGATAAAGCAGGGGTCACTTTACAACTTAGCTTTTAAAATATACTCATTTGTCACAAGTAGAGCCACTGCTACCAGCAAACATCTATAGTCTCGGTAGGGTTACCTTTTAGTCATCAATGATTCGGAATCCCATCTATTTAAGAATTATTGATCTAGAGATAAACTCATTTATATGTTTATTTTCTTTTTTATTTTTTTATTTTTATTTTTTAGTTCTTGAAAGTCATTGTCCTGGTTTGGCAGCCAGATAATTGACAATGCCATTCACTGGTTGTAATTGGACTGAACAAGCTGGCTCGTGATGAGACCCCTTGTCTTATAATTGTTGGTAATCATAAGTCATTACCCTGGTTTGTTTAGCAGTGTTGGTAATGTCAGCCTATTTTTCCCCTATGATCATGGTAAGCGGGCTCATAATGAGACCTCTTATCTTTTAAGTTTAAATATACTTCTGGATCACACTCTAGAAAAATAAAACTTTCTGGGACA
This sequence comes from Pinus tabuliformis, assembly GCA_031772625.1. Classification (NCBI taxonomy): domain Eukaryota; kingdom Viridiplantae; phylum Streptophyta; class Pinopsida; order Pinales; family Pinaceae; genus Pinus; species Pinus tabuliformis. Next base: position 1,538,469,199 of record CM062804.1, read on the forward strand.
GGGAGAATCATTGACTCCATAAGAGTTAAGAATGACAATTTCAGAGTTAAAGGTGCTTCGCTGTAAAGTGTCTTTACTTGGTTAAAAATAACTTTTCTTGATTGATAATAGAACTTTGAAAAATCCTAACAAAATTTTGAAATCTCAAAATGATTACAATTTCAATGAAAAATAAATTTTCCAGATTTTATGATGCTTTGCCAACTTCTCTTGAATGGTAATCTCTTCCTTAAATATGTCTACCTTTATAATAAGAAAATCAAACTTTACTAAGAGATTTAAGAAAAAGCTAATAGCTGACTATTAACAATTTTTCTCTATGTATGTTGACCATTGATAGATAACAAGTAGGATTTCCATATAAATCTTGGCAAAGTCACCAAAATCAAAATTGAAAACTAAAGGAAAAAGAATTATTATGCTAAAATGAGAAATAAATCAGCAAACAAAAATAAAAATGAAGAAATTTAAAAGTGGAAAGAAAAATCCAAGTTTCGAAAAATAAACTCAAACAAGAATGTTTATGCCAATGTCTCAACAATATGAAGAAAAAGAAAATAATCGTGTAATAATTCCTTTTTATGTCGAGATTTAGAAAAATCATCAAGGTTGTAAGTGTTTTAGGCTTTTAGATAGCAGTGATGATAAAATTAAGCCACAATGAAAATCTTTTGTCTGATATCAATCTTCTTATTTCAAAGCATTATCTTAATCATTTTCTAATAAAAAGAATGCTTAAAGAAACAAACTAATGGTTCAAAAGCTTCCTGGTGTAGCTGTTTCGATGAAGATTATCGCTGCTTCTTGAAATAAAGCAAAGAGAAGAGTATGGACTTCAAAATATGATCTGGGGGAGGATTGGAAACTTTTATGAAGAGCTACAAAGTAGATTTGTATATCAGCATAATTTGAAAACAAAAATGAAAGTAAATTAACGAAATGGAAATTAATGAAATTGGGTAAATGAATCTTACCATTGGATAATTGCTATTACCTGAAAGGTATCAGTTTCTCCAAACTAGCTGACTTCTTATTTTAATTAACATTAAAAACTTGAAGAAGTCAAACTAACCAAAATCCTATGACCGAAAATCATTATTTATTTTATTTAAACTAAAGCAAGAAGTAAAATGTAAAAATGGAATGCTTAGTCCTCAAGGGAATTGAAATTAAAAGAAATGCATAAAAAATGAGAATGAGAATTTGCAGTAATGAATGTTTCTCTTATAAGTTTCATATAAACTCCATGATTTTATAAATTGTCCAGAATCAAGACCAAATCCAAGATAATAAAATTTAAATATGAAGATAGAGAGGTCTTGAATTCCTTTTTTACTTATGGAACTATATATTTAAAATTGAAATATATGAGAAATCAAAATGATTTGAATATGCTACAAATTGGTGATTAGCTACTTTCTTACTATAGTGGTTACCCACACTCGCTTTTAAAATAACATATCACTGTATCGGATGATTCGCATAACATGTTTCTTCATCATGCTTTAAGTTTAATTTGCAAGACTTCACCTTTGTTGCTATGCCACATATCAATTAAATGTTCATGGCTTAAAGGCATGCATTGGAAGCTATCGCATCGGAGATTGCAATGACAAATTTCCGATTAAGAACATGTGATGAGAACATGTGTAACGAAATGAAGCGATAACATTATTAAAGAAATGTTATATTAGGGATCAGGGACAGTTATGTCGCAAATTGCACATCGCACACCGTATCTTGCGATTTGTACTTTGCACATCACGCATCGCGGATTCAGAATAATGATATGGCCATAAATGAAAATGCAAGGAAGCGATTGTGATATCGGCAATGCGATGGATGACATAACTAATTGACGATCGACAATCTTAAACACCTGATGTAACACAATATGATTTCTGCGATGCCGATATGCAATGAATGACGTGGCTAATCGGTGATCGTGATTGACAATCTTAAGCGCACGATGTAACAATTCTCAATATGCTGATATGCGATGAAGAGTGGACCCGATAATTTTATGATGAAATTTTGATAACATATTGGATCCGAGACATCGGCCCTTTAAAATTATGCTTTCATCATTATTGCGATTTAACGGACGCGATATCTCTTGTGAATTGGATTTAAATTTGATATCGGATCCCGAATTATGAGAACATCATAATATCGGTAAAGTCATTTATCAGAGATCAGAAATTCATGATAATGGAAGTATATTTAAGTGCAAACCTCCGATATGCGAAATGCTATATGACATATGAGCGAGGTAATACATCGGAGATTTTTTATGAACAATTTGTTAAAAAAAATTCTAAAAGCTACCTCCGATGAAATATTTTGCTACAAATAGTTGTGAAGTGGATGACGTGATATCAAAATGAAATGATTGACGAAGATGAGCAGGATGATAGTATTGCGAATATTTTTATTGAAGTATCAGCAATATGAAAATCAAGTTGAATCCTATGATATTGCTTGAAATTTCAATTGGGTTTTCTGATGGTTGAAAGCAAAGTTAAAACTGCTCAAATTCTAATGAAACACAAATAAAATTTCCCTGATCGTGTTGCAACTTTGAAATGGATTGGCTGCTTACTTCAAGTTTTTGAAAAAAAATGAAAATCTGCAAATAAAACAGAATAAAAATCAAAATAAACTAAGGAAATGATAAACTAATAATAGTTGAAAATAAACTTGTAAATGCATACCTGGAAGGAATTTGTCTGTAGATTTTACCTTATGAATATTCAAATTTTTCCTTCGATTTATCAAAATTTTGACTTTGTTCAAAATCATCTCATCATTTATTCTAAATCTAAGTGTGCAATCGGACTAAATAAAATCTGTTTATTCATGTTCAGGAAATATAAAATTTACCAGAAATAAATATGAAAATAGTCTTCCCTTTTGAATTGAAACAACAATTTATTACCTCTGCTTATTCTAAATAACTTAAGAAGAATCTGTATTGTTATAGTGATTGTTCAGTAATGCCTTTAGTAAATGAATATGATGCGTATTGCAGCATCAAATAATAAACTAAAGATCAGAATGGGATAAAGCCACTAATTGTGGAAAAATATCAAAACAGATTTGAATGTGTGCACACAGTAGAATGGACATCTTAGCAAACTTCAAGGAAGATAATATGAACCTCATATGATTACCGTGAAAGGTTAGACTGACTAATAATGATTGAATTAGAATTAAGCTTATCATAGACAGTCATACATTTCATGGGATAATGGGATCATGAAGCTTTTATATCCTCAAATCCTTACCATATAAATTTCAAAAGAAAATCTTAGAAGGAAATCTCGAAATAAAGAAAAGTGGCTTTGAGGTGATCGATGCCAAGTGCAACCTTAATTGAATTTAATCAAGAGATTATTCAAAATAGGCAGAGTAGAGGTATTGCTGTAAGAAATTAAAAAAAGGAAAACAAGAATTAAAACTTTCTGATAAGGAGAAAATGTTTTCACTGAAAATGATATGAAAAGGGTTGATTGCTTTGTTTTATTTTTATCTACAGAACTGTAAGAAATAAATTAACTATGTAAAACAAACTAGCTAAATTAATTCTACTCCTATTCTAACCATATATATGAAAATCACTAGGTATAGTCATATTTCCAGTGTAACCATTCTCTCATTTTTATTCCCGCATATATGTACAGTTCAAATGTTAGTAATAAAAATAAAAATATAATTAAACTAAGGAAAATAAATATGAAATCAGAATGTACAGTTATTGTTAGCAACTTAATTAAAATCTCTTTCTCTTGAAGTTTCCTTTCCAATTGAATACTAATTGGATCATAGAAATCTGGATGGATTTCTATTAATAATTGAGAAATGTTTAAAAGAGGAAATGAAAGGCCAGATTGTGGATATGAACTTTTAAATTCAAAGGCATGGAAAAAATTGTTAGTGTTATGTACAAATGCTAAGACATTAACAATTTTCCTTGAAGGAAAACTTTCCAAATAATTTCCAAATGAGTCAATGAAAATGAATGGAAATCTCTTAAATACAATTGAAAATTATTAATTAAATTGGATTGCTGGCCAGATTGTGAAAATTCATTCTTTCATTGATATTGCCCTTGAGAAGATAGAATCTTTTGATAAAACATTAGCGTTGATTGAAATTGAAATTGAAATAGCTTTTCATGCTCTTGATTATAATATAAAACTTCAATTTTCCAACAGGGCAATGCATCAATTGAATGCTTGATAGTAGAGTGCTCAATATGTCAGTATAAAGTATAAAAAATCTGAAAAATAAAATCAAAAAATAAATCTGATTTTATACAAAATAAGTGAGGAAACAAAAATAAAATGAAATCACTATTTGTACAACTAATGTTACAGCACAATTGGAATCGTTTTGAAACAATTTCGCTTTCACAAGGATTGGCCAAAATTATGGAATTTGAGTAATTTTGAATTCCAACTTGTGAATTAGAAGGGGAATTATGATTATAAATAGGAATGAAAGCTTGATTATGATATGAATAATAAATTGGAATATTCTCTTGAATAGTAAAATCATGAAGATAATTTGCTGCTTTAGAATGAGGATTGGTTGGAATAATTTCTAAATTAAAATGTCTCTCATTCTCAGATGTTATTTGAAGTTTCTGATGATTTTCTCAAGAAAAATCAACATCTTCAATGTCAGAGTAATTATCATAAATGACTTCACAAGATTCTCTAGATTTCCCTTCAATCTCATCCAGTATATCAAAACCAGGAGGGACAAGAATTTCATGTTCATTAATGGCAAAAGAATGATCGTTAATTGCTTCTCTATCTTGATAAAAACTTAATGGTAATTCATTTAGATCAGCCTCTGTATTTTCTAAAATATCATTAACACCAAGAGGGGAAAAATTACCATCATTAAAATATCAAGATAAAAGAAAAAATGTGAACCTAAAACAATGCATTTAAAAGTGTCTCTATTTGAGAACTCTTGTGCATTATGCTCATTGTAAATTTCAAATTCTAAATCATTCCTTTATGTACTCATGCTTTCTTCAAGAAGGCTATTTTGCTGCTCTGATTTCGTCATTTGCTCATAATGGAAAAATTCAGAAATTTGTACAACAGGTTGCTTGTTATTATTTACTTTGATTGTTGCATATACTTGTTGATTTGCGATCTGATTTTCTGAATTGACCTCAAAGTAGTTTTCAGATTCCAAGGCAACTCTTTCTCCAAAATTGTTGTTGTTGTCTTCTTACATTTGAATAGAAATGTTTTCCAAGCTTTGTGAAACCACTTCATCACAATTTATTTGCACATCCATATTGGAATTCTCATTTATATTAGAAGGGGATGGAACAAAGCTTGAACTAATTTCATATGAATTGGGAATGGGAGGAAGAGAGCAAATATGTTCAAACCAATCTAGTGATTCTTGTTTCGTAGGTTTATCTTCAATTTTAAATTTTAAACAATTCAAATGAAATCGAATATTAAAATCTCTAACCGACTTATTTTAAAATCTTCTCAAATATTCAGTTTCATTACATACCTGTTCATAATCATAGCCGTCAAATTTACAAATGAAAATTGTAACAAATTGATCACCTCTATGAATTGAGGCAAGTGGAAGAGTTTTACACCAGCTTCTAGCTTTTGCTACAAATGTGAGTGTAAAAATTCTTTATAAAATGCCTTCATCAATTCCTTGAAAATCATAATTTGAAACATTTTGAATAAATTGAAAGACATGATTAAAAGTAGAATAATTTCTCTTACCATTGAACTTTACCTGAGACAAGAGTCTTACCACTTCGGGTGGAGTATTGGAATATGCACGTCCATGGATACAACTCCAAATTGGAAGCTTGAGAGAAGCCATCGTGATTAAATAAAATGTTAAAATTGAAAAAGCTCCAATAGACAAAAAGTTTCAGGCCCTCCTTCTAGTGCCAAAAATGTTGATTCCTCGAAAATCGATGCAACAACAATGAGGGATAACCACCCGGTCCGGACCTTAAAGCAGCTCATTTTCCATTTGGTGTGGTGGCTCCAACTGGTTTAACTAGGTCCAGTTACCTTCTCCCTATCGCTATTGGTTTATGATGTTTCTTTAACTACCAATAGATAGGGATATCAGATCACTTCTTCTTGTTGATCAGGTAAGAGAATGACCCTTTAGCTGATTTGGGTTCAGCCAAGCCACAACTAAAATTTTGCCTCTTTGAGGAGAGGACTTAAAAGAATGTAGAATTTACTCTAAATGCAAGATTATTCTATGATGCAAGCAAAAGAAACTAATCTAAATCCTATCTTGATTAGGTAGATATAGATCTAACCCAACTAAGAGCAAGATAATTAAAGTATTGGGATTTAAATATGTCTTGTTTATAATGAATAACAAGTTAATGAAGTAGTTCAATTAACTGATATTATGGTTACTAAAACACATCCTATTGAGAACTCTTAACTGAAATAATAAACCAACAACATTCAGGAAGTAGTTTACAAAAATGATATTAATTATCAAATCAGTAAATCCAATAATTGAATAATGATATGTGGAAATAGTTCACAACACATTACCATTCAATAAATCAGTTTTATAAAACAGATTTCTGAGTAAGTAGTTACTTAAAAATGAGAAATTAATTCATAAAAAACAGAGATACATAATAACAACATTGAGACAAATTACCCATTTTGACAATAGTGCACAAACATGAATAAAATGACACATTCCTGTTACCATAAAAATAAAACTGATATTTGAAACAGTAGTATTAGAAATATCAATTTATTGCATCCATATCTCTGTCCCTTATCTCCAACAGAGCTTTACATTGTTTGAACTTCTACTTTCAAAGCTAAAGCCACAATAGTGCAAACTTTGCCCTTCATGTATAATTCAAGATACAAAGGGAAAATCCTCAATAATCCCCACATTTGAGATTTTCTTTCCTTTCTCCTACAACTCTAAATTCCTATTACATTAGTGCTTTTAGAAGTCTATAATTGCAAAGGAGAGCAGCCCCTATTACATTTTGCAATTTGTTATGTATACTATTTGCAAAGGAATTCTTGAAAGGTGAGTTTGTTGAAGAAAAATCTACTCAATCCAATTTTATTTGCTCAAAATTCCAATCTTTAATTGTTGGAGCATTCTCATTGATTGAAATATTTTTCCCCATATCTCTTCTACTGTTTTCCTGCAAGAAGAAATCAAAATAAATTATAATGCAATCAATAAAAACAAAATATCATTTCTGGCATTTAAAACAAATCCAATCAAATTAAATTAAAAATAAAATATAAGCTCTCTATTGATGCCTGGGATGATTTAATTGGCTAAGAATATCATTGACGAGCGAATCTGCAATTAGAAGAGGCTTGGGAAAATGAAAATAAAACTCAGAAAATTGATTTTTTTTTCAAAATTTGGAGCTTGATATTTTGCCTGATTTTTGACCCAATAAATGACCAAATCTGTTAGTGAAACCTCCTCAAAAATATACTCCTTGATTCTATCTTTCCAGTGAGCTGTCATGGGCTTCATTTGGCCAAGTAAAACTCAATCTATGGACCTCCAAAGTTGGTGAGTCAATTCTGGCACAATTCTGGAATTTCTGTTGTTGGGCTAAAAATCAAAATTCTAGTTAAAAATCTAGTCCTAAATTAGAATTGTAATTAATTATCATTTAATTAATCATAAACCAAACTACTTAATAATAAACTATTTGTAAATTAATTAATCTAAATAATTTAAATAATAATTTAATTTTAATTTAATTTAATTAATTAATTTTTATATATTTATTAAATTAATTAATTTAAAATTTATTATTTAGATATTAAATTTTAAACTAATAAATAAAAAATAAATAAATACAAACTAACTTATATTACCTTTATTCACCCCATATCTATTTCATAACTACCACTCCACGTTACTCATACATATGAGTAATTTATTAAACTAAACTAAACCCAAAACAAGTTAGTGCTTCATGCCCTTTTCGCAATCGGCAAATCGGGGAAGTATTGGGGTGTCTTAAACTTGTCACATTTGAAAGCTCTGATTGCCGATCATCTGATCGGGTAAAAAAAATAAAAATTTATTTTAATATTAAATTAAATTAACTTGCCACTCCCATTTTATTTGTTCTACTCACGTATGAGTGAGTTTAAAAAGCCAAACGAATGTATTATTAACATTTGGTAAATGCCCTTTGACTTATGCTTATCGGCGATCGGGGGTATGTATGTATCGGGGATTGGAGGTATGGAGGTATCGGGGTTTCAAAATGATATGTGCCGATTAAAACCTTCGATCCGATCCAAAGCCCCGATGCGATTGATTTTCTTTTTTATTATTTTGTATTATATATATTTTTTATGTATTAAATTTTATTTTAATTAAATTAATTATATTTTAAATAATAATTAATTTAATTAATTTAAGATTTATTATTAAAGATCAATTTTTTATTTGGTTTTATTTTATGAATTTTAGTTTCTAAACTACAGCCACTTGGATGTTTGGGTTTTCGAGATTAGTGATTTATTTTGAAAATTGGAATAAATTACTAAAATCCTGATGCTTCATGATTTGGCTGCATAACTAAAAATGGAAAAATGTTAGTAAAAACTCACTACAGGTTAATATTTAAAATGAACGCATTATTGAACTTATTTATTTACAAAATGCAATATTGTACATTTTATGCATTTTTAACCCAGGCTATATAAATGATGAGACTTCAAAGGAGTACCATTTTCAAACTAGTTGACCAAACGAGAGAAAACAAGCGTCAATGGGAAGCTTATAAAAAATTTATTTTAACAAAGCAATCAAAACAAGAATCTAAAGAAAACGAAAAATTAACAAAAGCGTAGGGAAATCAACTAAATAAAAATCCAAAAAGGTGTTTAGCCAAAAAAATTTATAGAAAGGGTCCCCATTATTTGAAGTGAACAAGTCAAAAATGGGGGGGTTGTGTTTTTACCACAATACCACCTCCACCTCCACCTCATACACCCATGCATTCGCCCCTTGCACCTCCATTTCCACCATTCAACATGGCGAATGTGATGAAGATGCTAATTTTTAAAGGAACAGGGACCGAAGATCTAGAGCATTTTTGGTTTGTTGCAAGAGCTCTTTGGACAGTGTTATCCTCCACAATGTCCTAGGCCGAGAGGAGATTGATGGAGGTATCGACATACCAAGATTTTAGTTTGGTAGCTAGCCCTACCAAACTAGAGAAGGCTCTCTCTATGAAATCATAGCCAAAGAATTCACTGGAATGTTGTTTCTATGAAAACTAGTATTCCTAAAGAATGTTATCCCTCTAGGTTTGGCAGCTACCCTAGAAACAACAATTTAAAGCAATTCAATGATTTTTCCTATGTATAACAGATAAGAGAAAGATAGTGGAACCAACTCAGAACTTTCGCTTGATCCCTAGCTTGATCTCTCTCTCGTTTGGCAGATCCTGCAACTCCTTCCCATACTTAACACGCTTGGAGAGTACCTACACAAGTACAGCAACAAAGAACCGTCAAAGCATCATGATCTATTACAACATAAACATTACAGAATCAAATATATAATGAACAAAATGATAGCATTCATAATTGCACAATCATATGGGAGAAAACTTGAAGAGCTTTATTAATAGAAGGAGAATTACGACCCAGTTGTCTAATCTAGTGCCATCCTCTCAGCTTCAATCCTTCTTCACCTCATGAAATAGCAAGATCACACCAACAAGAATACAATGCTCTCTCCTCAATGACAAACTATCAACACTTACTTGCAATTTACCCTCTTTCCGCCTTCTGATCTCTTGGATTGGAGATCCATTTATAGATGTTTGCATGGGTGTGAGTCATCCATGGGGTTTGATAAGTGTCATTCCACTTGTTACAATTGGTTTCACAAGAGAAGGGATTGGAGATGATTTCCTAGATCCCTTATTCATCCTTGGGCGAATTCAGAGAGGCAAATGGCATATGAGAAGTTTCTAGAAGATTCCATGAGTAACCAACTAAAAAATTATCCTGGACATTTGTCCATCCTTGCTCATCACACCCTATAGAAGACCTAATCAGTATGCATCACACGCTGGTAGTGTACCACTCAGTATGCATCGCACTTTGCCAGTGGAGTAGTCAGTATGGTTCAATTTAGGCAATTTCTGGATGGTTTCTCAGTTGGAACTTTTGGGGAATGATGTATTCAGATGACTATGTTCCTTTAGGGTATGAAACAACTCTTTTTAGGGGTTGATGAGCCCTAATACATCGACATATAAGTTTGGGGTTGATGTGCCCAAATATGTCTATACCAGTTGCCCCCTAAAGCATGAGGTCGTAAAAATTTATTTCGGGTGAAATGCTTTATCATGAGGCTCCAAAGTTTTGAACTGGAAGGTGACCTACATCAATTTACAATACAATACATCATCATAATATGATTTTCATGATCTAGCTGAGGGAGGCATTCCTATGCTCAACTTTATAAATTTCATTTCATGTACATAGATCAGATAATCGTCTGTAGATACAGACTGGTGATTCTTCAGATATAGAGTCATCATCTATGATTAGGATGAACATCTGTGCAAAGCCTTTGTACATTTGATGTTTTTATATCCCTGAATATATCGTAGCTCGGATGGATGAAACTAGATCTGGGGTCTTCAAACTCGTTCAATCTTCACTCAATGTACAAGTCAAACCATTTGAAAAGATGTTCTGAAGTCGAAAATGGAAAGAAATCACTTGATTACCAGCCAATGATGTGAGTTGTTAACAGATGCGAGGAACAATCGATAATGATAATGATCCTCAAGGTACTATAGTACAATTCACGTGGTGTGAATACATGATCCGATGTCAAACACCATGCAAAATATTTAAGTCGAAGGCCATTGATGTCAACCTGTCGCCGAAAGTGAGAAACTTGTCATTGATGTATGCAAGCTTCAAAGTACTGAAAGGGTTGTTTCTAAGCCAACTTCTTGGATAATGAGCTGATTTCGACAAGAAGTGAGTCGTCATAGGAGGGCCTTGATGTATCCCAAATCTATGACATGAAACGAAGCAAATGACTTCTGGAGGTGAAAATGAACTGACGACACAAGGTTCGGGATTGGTAGTCATGAAAAAATGAAGGTTGGAGGTATTGCAGTGTATGAGACATGAACTGGATGGTGACTTCTCAATTGAATGACTTCTCTTGAACATGTCGGCGACACTGAGATGAATTGGTAGCATTAACCCCAAAAGATGGATGGTATGAAATACCAATGGTGTGATTGGCTAGTGAATGGAATAACCCAACCCAACTCAATAATGGATATGAAGTGAAAGTGTCATGTTCAAGAGCGACTTGCTACCATAAATTCTTCAAGTTTTTTTCCTTTTTCCCCAGTCATTGCTAACTAGTACCTCTTTATTTTTGTCAAGCTTGAGGAGGATAGCATATGCTTGTTCTATAATTCACCCTTCAGGCAAACATGTCACTATTTAATATTTTAACAAGTCCAGCGTTAGTGAAACTCGGTCTCGTCTAGATGGACAAGTTTGTCACTATTGTTTTAATGAGTTTAAAGACAAGGATAACTCGGTCCTTTTCATGTTTAGAGAGTTTGGAAATGGACTAAAAGAGAACTCCATAAGTTCTTTTTCGTAAACTAATCCCTCGAGTCCGAAAAAGGATAAAATAATACGAGAGGGATGACATTTACAATACTTTAACGAGCTGGAAAGGACAAGTGCTCGACAATATTTTCATGTTTAACGAGTCTAAAAAGGGTTTAAAGAGGACTCTATTTTAAGGAACGAGTGGTGTCTAGAGTAGCAACTGGTTCTGATGATGTTGGAACTTCTCAAAACATGTTGATTTATGTGAAGAGGCTGACTAATAAGACCACTAATTGCAACTGTTCCTTAAAGAGGGTAAAACAACCAAGTGAAAGCGTATGATTGGCCAAAGAGATGGTAGCCATGGGATGAACACAACTAAGGCTCAAAAGGCTGATAGAATGGCAATCATAAGGGTTAAAAATTGAAAATGGGTTCATTTTTGAACAAGCTTGAACCATGGGAAACTATGCTTGGATTCGGTTTCATGTTTACACAAGCTTGAAACGAACAAACTATGCTTAGCTTCAGTTTATTTTTTACACAAGCTTAAAACAAAAAAATATGCTTGAATTGGTTTACATGCCGCCAGCATGATGAAAAGGAGAGTCTCTTGTAACCAAATGGAAATCACTACAGTGAAGCAAGATGGTTATCCAACACCTATTTGGCTTCACCCAGATAGACAAAGATGAATGGTGTGATAGACCAATCATATAACCTACAAACTATGCTTAGCTTCACCATTAGGTGCATGGCCCCCTAGCTTCATTACAGTCACCTAAGTGTAGGAATTTATAGGGTAAGTTCCTCAGAAAGAATGCCAAAAGGGCACTGCTCACAACCAGATCACAGATCAATACACCAGTATTTTTTACGTGGTTAAAACCCTCAAAGAGGGAGACAGTCCACGGCCTGCGCCAACGTGGCTACTATAGGCAATTTATTAATCAAAGAATGAAAATTTACATAAGCTTCTCTCATGCACGGATTACCCGAACAATGACCCTCCATGCACTTTAAATAGAACTCATGGACCAATCGGGTGTCAAGCCACGGATCAAGTGCCGGTAATACCGAGGAGAGAGTGAACCTTCGGATCACTACATATCGTGACCGTCGGATTGTAAGTTACAAAATGTACAACGGTAAAGAAACACACTTTACCTAACTCTATACTAGACCAAGTTGAACTTAACTATTTCCTATGTGTCGGAATATCCTAACATCCCCCCTTAAGAACAACTTGGGATAGGATTGAAGGATTTACAAATATGACACAATAGGAGAAGGAAGGAGGCACTAGAGCCTATCCCCCCTTAGTGACAACTTCCTGAACTCCAAGCATATATCAAAGTTTAGTGAACTTCGCCTCTGTGAGAGCCTTTGTGAAGATGTCTGCAACCTGATCATCTGTTGAACAATATTACACTTCAAGAACATGGTCATGAATGAGTTTTCTGATGAAGTGCATGTGTAGTTCAATGTGTTTGCTGCGCTGATGCTGGACTGGATCTTTGCATAGCTGAATGGCACTTTGATTATCACACCAAAGTGTGGTTGGATGCTGCTGCTCAAAGCCAAACTCTGATAGGATCTGACGAAGCCACAAGGCTTCCTTACTAGCTTCCATGGCACCACGATACTCTGCTTCTGCTGACGAAAGAGAAATGGCAGCCTGTTTCTTACAAGCCCATGTAATAGGTCCTGAACCAAGAGTGAAGACATAACCGGCAGTAGACTTCCGATCATCAGGGTCACCAGCCCAATCAGAATCAGTGAAACCAACTAATAGAGGAGCTGCTTTGGCACTGTAATGAATCCCAAACTGTATTGTACCTCGAACATAACGAAGTATTCTTTTGGCTGCTTTCCAATGAATTTCACGGGGGTTTTGCATAAAACGAGCAACAAGGCCAACAGCAAAGGAAAGGTCAGGACAAGTATGGGTTAAATACAAGAGTTTTCCTACAAGTTGACGGTATAAGGTAGCATCAACTTCAGGAGAAGTACAAGAGACTGAAAGTTTGACTCCAGACTGAAAGGAAGAATGGGTTGGCTTACAGTCTTCCATGTGAAAATGACGAAGAATATCACAAGCATACTTGGACTAGGAAAGGGAAATACCCTCCTTGGATTGCAAGACTTGAAGACCGAGAAAATAGTGTAAGTGTCCTAAGTCTGTCATTTCAAATTTCTTTTTAAGGCTAGACTTCACATGGTTTATAAGGTTGGGATCACTACCAGTAAGAATAAGATCATCAACATAAAGAACAAGGATGATAAGAGAGTTGCCCACTTTCTTGGTGTAGACAATATTGTCAGAATAACACCTAGAAAAGCCAGATTCTAAAAGAAAGCTATCCATTTTGGCATACCAAGCCCGAGGAGCTTGCTTGAGACCATAAAGAGATTTCTTAAGTCGACATACAAGGCTCGAGTCTATTTGGATGAAGCCAATGGGTTGTTCCATATAGATTTCTTCATGCAAGTCCCCATGCAAGAAGGGAGATTTAACATCCATCTGATGGACTTCCCATTTTAAAGAGGCAGCAAGGGAAAGAACAAGGCGGATAGAGTTCATTTTGGCAACAGGGGAGAAGGTTTCAGTGTAGTCAATGCCTTCAACCTGTGAAAAGCCCTTAGCAATAAGACGAGCTTTATGTTTATCAACTTTCACATCTGGTCCATACTTGGTTCTGTAAACCCATTTACATCTAACAAGTTTGCGTCCCTTTGGTAGAGGAACAAGATCCCATGTATCATTTGCCAACAATGAATGATATTCTTCATTCATAGCTGCTTCCCAATGTGGATGGCCTGAAGCTTCTGCAAAAGTGTCAGGATCATGATTTACTGGAGCTTGAGCCAGTAAAGAAGAGGCTCTTTCAAACTGAGAACGTGTACGTCGCTGATCTGTAGGATCACCGGCAAGATCACCTGCTGCATCCCGAGTAGCACGGACCCATCTTGGAAGTTGAGGATCCTGAGAAGGTGGGGGAGGATTGTCATCCTCACTTTCATCATCTGAAGAAGAAATGTTTTCAAAAGTAGAAGAGATAGGAAGAGGTGGCACATCCGCCGGACTAGGCTCGCAGGCCGATTTATTTTCATCAAATTTTACATCTCTTTTAATGATAACATTTTTGGACTTAAATGGAATAAGTCTATAACCTTTTACATCTTCAGAATATCCAACAAAAGTACATTTCTCACTCTTAGGTTCTAAAGCTTTATGCTTTTCATCTGGAATATGGGCCCATGCTTCACTTCCAAAAACACGAAAGTGACTTACATTTGGTTTAATGGAACTCCAAGCTTCTTCTGGAGTGATATTCTTTAGAACCTTAGTAGGAGTGCGATTGATTATATAATTTGCACAATTAATTGCTTCGTCCCAAAAACTAAGACTGAGTCCTTTAGATTGCAGCATACAATTAGCCATTTCCTTTAAGGTGCGATTTTTCCTTTCAGCTACACCATTTTGTTGTGGAGTGTATGGAACAGTATGTTGCATTTGAATTCCATTTTCGGTGCAAAAGTTGATGAATGTGTTTTTAACATATTCTCCACCATTATCAGTTCTTAGCTTAAGAATTTGATGTCCAGATTGTTTTTCAGCAAAGGCTTTGAAGGCCAAAAAATGTGTTAAATACTTCGCTCTTGAGTGTTAAGAAGTATACCCAAGTGCGTCTGGAGAAATCATCAATGAAAGTTAAGAAATACTTGCAGCCAGAGAATGAAGCAACAGGAAGTGGACCACATAAATCACTGTGCACAAGCTGTAAAGGGGCTGAGGCGTGCCAAGAGGCACGTTTTTCAAAACTGTCCCGATGATGTTTTCTGAGTACACATCCGGAACAAACACCATCTCTGCAAGATACCATAGGAAGACCTGTCACCATATTTTCTTTACATAGATGCTGAAGGGAGCGATAGTTTAAGTGACCAAATCGCTCATGCCAAAGTTTGCTCACTTCATCATTATGAGCAACAAATACTGAGGGAAGATTTGATGACCCAAAGTTGTGAAACTTATACAACCTTGTGGAATCATCAGCAATACCAGTAGCTAGAATCTGTTTAGGATCTCTCAGATCCTTGATTACAACATCATGAGGTGAAAATTCAACAATTTTACCTTCACCTGAATGAGTTATCTGATATACAGATAGAAGGTTGCAGGATAAGGTTGGAACACATAATACATCATTAAACTGACCATTGTCTAGATGAACAGTTCCAGTCCCTACAACATTAAGAGATCTATCATCACCAACATATATATTTTTGGTGTTACAATCATTTAAAGAAGAAAACATGGCTTGGTTTTTGGCCATGTGCTAAGAGGCTCCAGAATCAATGAGCCACTCATGAGAATGAGAAGAAGAAGATACATTTAATGCATAACCAGACTGAGATGATTGACAGCGACATGCAGAAAGTGCCATTCCTGAAGATGAAGTTGAAGTTGAAGTTGAAGAATGCTCCACATGGATGTTATGTTTCTTCATTGCGGCTTCCAAGGCTTCCATCTTCTTAAAGCATTTAGATTCTAAGTGGCCATCTCGATTACAAAAGTTACAATGTCTATCAATATTCTTCCATTTGTTTTTATTGGTCTTATCATTTTGCTGAAATGATCTTTCATTTTGAGGCTGAGTTTTCTTAGGACCCTTGTCTGGTTTAGGACCATTCTTTTTAGGATATGACTTCTTAGGATTCTTTGAATTTGGTTGCTGCTGGGCGGCTAACGCTTTCTTGGAAGAGTTTCCAAGATTAAGAAGACCAAGGTGTAAGAGTTTTTCTTGTTCTCTTATTAAAGAATCACAAAAAGAGTCAAAGGAAGGGGCCTTGTAGTCTTTTCCTTGACAAATGAAAGCTTCCCTTGTAGAGTGGAAGGTGGAAACAAATACAGAGTAGGCTGGTCCCAACTTAGTAAGGATGGAATAAATAAGGTTACTATCTTCTTTCTTAACCTTAACACCTTCCAAGAGATATCTAAGGGTCTTGAATTTGGACAAGAAATCTTCAATGCAAGAAAAATTATTAGGATCCAATGTAAGCAACTCATTTTCAAGTTGATGGGCTCTAATTTCATTTTTAATCCCAAAAACTTTAGTGATTTGTTCCAATGCTTCATGAGGAGTTTCAAGTTCTGCAATATGAAATCTAAGATCAGGAGAAATAGACATCCCTATCAAACCACGTGCTTGATCTTGTCTATTTTCCCATTTTGCAGCCTTGTCTTCATCTTTTGGTTTCTTCTCTTGCTCTGTGGCTATTCTATAGAGACCTTTACTTCTAAGTAAATCTTCCATGTAGGATATCCATTGGAAGTAGTTAGTGCTGTCAATAATGACTTGGCATGGACTTTCTATTTTTTTTTAAAAAGACTAAAGCTGAAGATGCTGAAAGTAAGTGTTCCAATGGATAGATCTCGAAAAATTAGGCTGTTTTAAAAAAAACGGCTCTGAAAAAGGCTTCCGGATGAAGAAGTTATGGCTTTTTGAAAAAAATTTGTTGAAGTTGCCGGCAAAGTGCGCGAATGTGCGGGAATGAAATAATCCGCCCCCACAAAATGGAGACTTGAACCCAAGACCTCTACTCTCTTAAAATAGCTTTGAACCAATTGATCTATACAAAAAAATTGAGAGAGAGAGAGAGAGAGACAGACAGAGGGGGGGCCTTGGTTTGCGTGCTTGCCTTGAAAAAACTATTTTTCCCTAAAAAACACAAAGCACAAAACCCAACACGGACATGCAAAAAAAACGAACCTTATGGCTCGAAGTTAGCTTTAGCCAAAAAACTAGATATTTTCAAAAATGAACCTTGCGGCTCAAAGTTAGCTTTAGCCGAAAAACTAAATATTTTTCTCAATGTTTCTGATTTTTCGAGATCACACTAAGGTGCAGGGAAAAGAGCATACGCATGAGAAAAATCCTTCCTTTCTGTTTCTGATTTGCCCAGATCACACAGAGTCGCAGGGCAAAGAGCATACGCAGAAATGAAAGGTATAGATCCGGTTAAAAAGAAGCTAAATAAACCGAAACCGAAATAAGCAGAGAGAAAATAACAGTAAACTGCAAATAAAGACTGTATACCTCCAGATCTTAAAAATGACGCAGCTAGGGCTACCGGAAACCTGTTTGCGTGAAACAAAAGGGGTTCCTCACTGGAACAGATGCTCCGAACACAACAGAGCAGTCCTCTCGGCCCGAAAGCAGTCAGAAACAATAGATCTAGGAAACGACAGTCAGATGCAGTTCTACCGACTTCAGATTTGGATCACCAACGGACGCGGCCCTCAAATAGCTCTGATACCATGTAGGAATTTACAGGGTAACTTCCTCAGAAAGAATGCCAAAAGGACACCGCTCACAACCAGATCACAGATCAATACACCAGTATTTTTGACGTGGTTAAAACCCTCAAAGAGGGAAACAGTCCACGGCCTGCACCAACGTGGCTACTACAGGCAATTTATTAATCAAAGAATGAAAATTTACATAAGCTTCTCTCATGCACGGATTACCTGAACAATGACCCCCCATGCGCTTTAAATAGAACTCATGGATCAATCGGGTGTCAAGCCATGGATCAAGTGTCGGTAATACCGAGGAGAGAGTGAACCGTCGGATCACTACATATCATGACCGTCGGATTGTAAGTTACAAAATGTACAACGGTAAAGAAACACACTTTACCTAACTCTATACCTAACTCTATACTAGACCAAGTTGAACTTAACTATTTCCTATGTGTCGGAATATCCTAACACTAAGTAGATGACTCATGGCTATCAAGTGGATGGAATGAAGGTTCTTTTACGAGATCAAGTGAAAGACTCAACTTTGAACTTGGGACCTTGTTTCATTTTAAACAAGATTGACACAAGACAACGAACTATCCTCGGAGACCCTTGGTTTCATTTTTTAACGAGGTTGACACAAGACAAACAACTATCCTCGGACTCCTTGTTTCATTTTTTAACAAGGTTGACACAAGACAATGAACCATCCTCAGTGTTGTATACCTAGGGAGGATAATATGGGGTACCAAGGGAGGTACCCAAGGTAATAATGTAATAATGGGATGGGGCATAGTAATAAATAAGGTGGTTAACCCATAGCATGTAAGGGACCACAAGTAGTTAATAATAATGTAATGGGCCCATGCTATTAGTTGATGGTATGAGGGAACCATGGTAATGACCCATGGTATTGTATGTATGAGGCCTATATAGAGGCTAAAAACTCCATGTCAAGGGATAGTGAAGGATTATTGTATGAACAGACATATGGCTTGTGGAGTGTTCTCCTTCCTTAAGGAGTGAATGTATGGTGTTGCCCTACCTTAAGGGTTTGATAATAAAGAAGCATTTCTATCTATTTCTATCTTGTTATTTCTTGGCTTTAATCTATTATCATATATTTCTGGGTTAGATCTATAACAAGTGGTATCAGAGCACTTTCTTGGGCAAATAGTGAAGAATTTTTTTATTTTTTTGCAGGGATTTTTGGGTGGCGAGTTGTAGATCATATCTATATGTTTTGGTGCAAGATCTGCAAAATATATTTGTAGATCTGTATTCTTTGTGAAAAAATAGCCGATTTCAAAAAAAAAATCGGTTGAATCGGAGTCCGGATGAAGGAGATATCGCTGATCTAAAAATCAGTGGGGTTGCAGACAATTTTTCAGGACAGCGAGTTTGCGGCACAGATCTGGACGTCCTGGTGAAAGATCTGAAAAATCTAATTGTATATCTGTATTCTTTGTGAAAACATAGCCGATTTCAAAAAAAAAAATCGGTTGAATCGGAGTCTGGATGAAGGAGATATCGCTGATCTAAAAATCAGTGGGGTTGCAGACAATTTTTCAGGGCAGCGAGTTTGCGGCGCAGATCTGGACGTCCTGGTGCACGATCTACAAAATCTGCTCATAGATCTGGAATCTTTGTGAAAAAATACCTAATTTCAAAAAAAAAATCAGTTGAATTGGAGTCCGGATGAGGGAGATATCGCTGATTTAAAATCAGCTCTTTTTTGCAGAAATTTTGGTGATGGGGAGAGAATTGCAACGCAGATTTGAAATTTTAGTGCTGGGATCAAGATTTCTATCACATGGGTAGATGCAAAATGACTGTTACATTTCTGAAAACAGGTCATAATAGGGATTCTGAGCAATATTAACAGAACTGTGACAATTTCAAATTTTCTCCAAATAAGTGAATTTTTTCAAAACCCTCTTCATGGCGACTCTATGTTTTACAAGAAAAGATAATGGTCCTACTACTGAAGAATTCATACAAAGAATAAAGTCAAAATATGGGATATGTTGGAAAGCTATAGTACAGCTTAATTTGACAGAAGAGGCTGACAAATGGTGGAACTCACTTGGCATCAAACAGTTGGATGACTTGTCGGATAAAGAATTTGAAAAACTCTTTATGGACAAATGGTCTTGTGCTAGAAAAAAGAATGAGACACATCAGGGGTTATGTTCTACTGGTATATTCTTATTGCAGGTTCATGGATTGATTCAGAAGGAGAAGATCATTGTTTCTATAAATCCTAGTTGCAAGCATAATTTTATCAATATTAATTTGGTCAAAAAATTGCAAGTTCTAGAAAAACACATTGAAAACACATAGGTGGATGATGAGGATGTTCTATTGTATAAGGATTTGAAGATTTCTATGGATAAGTATGTGTTGCATGGTGATTTTTATGTTTCAGATATGAATAATATGGATGTTGTTTTGGGATATCCTTGGATGGAATCTGTGGGTACTATCAATATTAATGTGCAGAAGAAATTCCTGAAGCTCTGGTATAAAAAGAAGAAAATTACATTACATGATATTTCCATCAATAAACAGGTAGAGTCCACAGATGTTGACGCAGAAGATGTTCCAAGGACTGACATATCAGATGATGAGCAGTTGATGGTCGACAATCAAACATAAACAGAGGTTGAAGCCGAAAGGGTAACAGGTGCTGACACATCTGATGAGGGTTCAGTGGTTGAAGTCATATTGGAAAAGAAGACACCACAACAGGCACCACAGCAGAGTGAATTAAAGAAAAAGACACCGTGGGTTAAAACTTCAACATGTCATCACCCACATCACCCCGCAAGACAACCATCAAGATGGAAACCAAGTAGTCACAAGGACAACAACTCCTGTATGACGGATAGCGAGGATAGAAGATCCACCTACTACACATCAACATAGAAGAGCTGCCACGGTCAAATTCCATCTCAAGCGAGCGAAGCACCAGCAAGATCGAGGGTTCACCTTTCTCTTGGATGGCTAGATGCACGTGCATGGTATCAGTGGACTACTCTTTTGAGTAGATTTTATTATTTGTGTTCTTCCCATGTTTCGGGGACGAAACATGCTTAGGGGGGTGGAATGTTATATACCTAGGGGGGATAATATGGGGTACCAAGGGAGGTACCCAAGATAATAATGTAATAATGGGATGGGCCATAGTAATAAATAAGGTGGATAACCCATATCATGTAAGGGACCATAAGTAGTTAATAATAATGTAATGGGCCCATGGTATTAGTTGATGGTATGAGGGAACCATGGTAATGACCCATGGTATTGTATGTATGAGGCCTATATAGAGGCTAGAGACTCCATGTCAAGGGATAGTGAAGAATTATTGTATGAACATGCATATGGCTTGTGGAGTGTTCTCCTTCCTTAAGGAGTGAATGTATGGTGTTGCCCTACCTTAAGGGTTTGATAATAAAGAAGCATTTCTATCTATTTCTATCTTGTTATTTCTTGGGTTTAGTCTATTATCATATATTTCTGGCCTCAGAGACCATTGGTTTCATTTCTTAACGAGGTTGACACAAGAAAAATAACTATCCTCGGACTCCTTGTTTCATTTTTTAACAAGGCTGACATAAGACAACAAACCATCCTCAGACTCCTATCACAACTCATAAGTGGTCACGAGGGAGAGATCTGATTCCAATGCCCCTAGTACAGAATGTACAACATCACTAAATTGATAGTCAGTCGATGTAGGTATGGAACAGGTTTCCACATAATTAACCCGTGGCAGGGATGATACCATTGGTATAAATGGACCATTTAGGGATGATGGTTGACTAGGAGCTATATTTAGACTGGGAAATGAAAGCTAGTCAATGGTGACAATTTTGCCTTCATGCAAGAAACAAATCACTTGAAAGATCATTGAAACAATAGCTCCCATGTGATAAACATAGTCACACCCAAGAAATAAATTGTAATCTAAAGGTATTGGGACTACCATCACATTCAGACAAACAGTTTTCCATCCCAAAGTAATAGGTAAGTTAGGAAGGATCCCTAACGGTCGACTGGTTCCTCTGTTAAAGCCTAACAGATTCTGTGTAATAAGCACAAGCGATGGTGAACCAAGCGCTTTCCAAGCAGTTTAGGATAGGATACTCACTGATGCACCTTCATCTATAATAGTGCTAGATATAATCATTTTACAAACTTGTACTATGATCTGGAAAGACACATAAGAAGGAAGGCGGGATCCTGCCAGCCGATTCCAATCAAAGGAAGTGACTAGACTACTTGGAGGGGGTACCGAAGAAACGGAAGAATTAACCCCTTGGGTTATGAGAACTGGAGGATTTTCCTCCTGTCTTGATGGAAGAGGTGGATTTCCCCCAAGCTCATTTGAATCTGAAGAGACAAAAATAACTTGAGTGGTATCATTTTCACTCTCTTCGGGAAAGGTACGATTAGCTAAAGGTGAAATCGAGTCAACTGTTACCTTGACCTGTTGATTTTGGTCGGGTGTAGACTCATAGGATTCACTTTCAAAGAGAGTGGTTTCAACCGACAGTTGATTTTGGTCAGTCGGTTCATTAACTAGTGAAGGATTTAGGGAGAGTTTCTTGTAACCGGATGGAAGTCGCTACAGTGAAGCAGGATGGTTATTCAACACTCTTTTGGCTTCATCAAAAAAGGGACAAAGGTGAAAGGGTGATTCCTTTCACATAACCTACATGGAAGCTCGACTTTTCCCTTCTGTCCATGAACTTTACTATCACTAGTTGATGGTGTGTTACCAACATGATCTCCAAAGGTTGATGACATGGGATGGTGCGAACAGGAAGACCATTCTTTCAAGATCAGAGTAAAGTAAGGACAATTTTGATGAAAATGGTCTCCCGCACAAATTATGCATGGAGGAAGAAACAACCGGGGAAGAAGGCAAAGGGTCAACTCTAGGATCAACTGGAGGTTGATTTTGTCCAGTTGGAGGTGTACTAAATTGCAGAGAAATCACAACTTTTTGAACCAAAGAGGTTGAAAACATCCATACTAGTATGCCAATGGTAAATCCTGGAAGGGACAATGTAGCCATATAAGGAGCACCAATATTTTCAAAAGAAGGAAAAAGACTAGGATTCCCATCAAAAGGGATTCCTTGATCAGTGGACTCTGGATTTGACGCCGTATGTTTCAACCTAAGATCAACTAAGGAATAGGGATGTTATTTGAAGTCAATTAATTTTAACAACACTTGGACACAACTTTGCTTTTTCAGTTTTTAAGAGTTGAGAAAAAGCTAAAGATGACTCTAGTCTCCTTCAATTTTTAATGAGCCTGAAAGGACAAGTGCTCAAATGGACCTTTTCTTTTAGAGAGTCGAAAAGGAACGAAAGTGACTACTTTGGAGAATCTAGACAAAGGTTTTACGAAACCAATTGCAAAAATGCAATATAGACCTTGGTGATAAATTAAAGATAAATTACCAAGGACTTGTGTACGACAGTCAATCTTCCCGAATGTTGTGTTCAGTGCATTGCAATCAATAAGACGACGGACTCGGTTTCCTATGGATAAAGGGTTTAAGCCTATTGTGGTATCCCAATATATACACGACGGTACAGGGAGCACAAGTCAATGCTAGAACTTGTTGTATCAAGGAGGAGGAATCACCCAACCTTCACTGAAAATGATAGCCACTAGTTTTAATGACGCCAGAACACGTCCCTATCCTAGACCTCTAGATATGTTGCGTTAAGTTCCAAAGCATTGTTATGTTCATTGAAATTCATTTTAAAGTTGATCTTGTTTAGAGTTTACCTTTCAATGGTTCACAGTGTGATGATCATCTAAAATTCCTAAGATGTAATCTACAATGATAAACAATCTTTGTTTATTTGAGCAATGAAAATCCTAGCTACTAGGGAAAGAAGATAACAGTTCTTTTAAGCAAAGAGCAAAGAGCACACACTAGTGCATTTCCCTAAATCATATGTTTGCACACAAATAAAAAAAAGCTAAATGCAAATGCATGTTTTTGTTTTCACTCTCCTTAATGTGAAAGATGCAAAAAGGAAAACTAAATGCAGCAAAGATCTGAAATATTTCACTCAAAATGACATTTTCAACAATTTCTTCTTCAAAAGAGAAAGGAAGACTCAAAACAACACTTTCAATTTTGAGTAAAGATTCTTTTGACACTTTGAATGTAAACAAATCAAATCAAATGCATCAAGAAAATTTCAATCGATTATCAAGGGAAGGAAGAATTTACGACGCTTCTCTTTTCGACCAAAAAAACGACAATTACGACACTTTTTGTATCAAAGTGACAAATCGACTAAAACAACTTTTCAACAAAGGATTGTAAATGAGGAAAAAATATGCAAAAACATTCACTAATCCTAACATAATTGAAGTTGATCTAAGTGATGCAAGTAAGCTTTAGTGAAGAGGTGTTGTTCATACGCAACAAAACTGAAAACAAGTAAAAAATCCTCAATTTCTAGATGGAAAAAGAGTTCAGTCAATCATCGCACCTAGGCTTCACAAAAATTTGAGATGCATTGCACTTTCTACACTCAAGAGGTGCTATGCATATTGAGTCATAGTGGAATACAGTGTGATGGTCCAGGGAGCGCAATTGAAAAGGTTTTTGGCTCAGATATGGAGCTGTTTTCAATTAATTAAGCTGGGTTTTGATGAACAATGATAAGAAAAGTATGATGGAATGTCTTGAGAGGTTACTGAGCTACCAAAAAGGCATATAGATGTGCTTTCAAGTCAAATGTTTAATTCATAAAATAAACCAGAGATTTACTGAAGCAACATTCATCTACTATGCAATTGCAAAGCAAGAGCAGTTCGAAAGCTACCTAGCTGGCTTCAGACTCTGTCTATAGTTTATAAAATTGAACATAAAACAAACAATAAAAACAAACAAACATCTTGTCTTCCCCAGTGGAGTCACTAATTTTTTTTGGGAAAACCAGTATTCCTAAAGAATGCCATCCCTCTAGGTTTGGCAACTACCCTAAAAACAACAGTTTAAAGAAGTTCAATGATTTTTCCTATGTATAACAGATAAGAGAAAGATAGTGGAACCAACCTGGAACTTTTACTTGATCCCTAGCTTGATCTCTCTCTCCTTTGGCAGATCCTGCAACTCCTCCCTATACTTAACATGCTTGGAGAGTACCTACACAAGTACAGTAACAAAGAACCATCAAAGCATCGTGATCTATTACAACATAAACATTATAGAATCAGATATATAATGAACAAAATGATAGCATTCATAATTGCACAATCATATGGGAGAAAACTTGAAGATATTTATTAGTAGAAAGGAGAATTACAACCCGATTGTTTGATCTAGTGCCATCATCCCGACTTCAATCCTTCTTCACCTCATGAAATAGGAAGATCACACCAACAAGAATACAATGCTCTCTCCTCAATGACAAACTATCAACATTTACTTGCAATATACCCTCTTTCCACCTTCTAATCTCTTGGATTGGAGATCCATTTATAGATGTTTGCAAGGGTGTGATTCATCCATGGCGTTTGATTAGTGTCATTCCACTTGCTACAATTGGTTCCATAAGAGAAGGGATTGGAGATGATTTCCTAGATCCCTTATTCATCCATGGGCAAATTTAGAGAGGCAAGTGGCATAGGAGAAGTTTCTAGAAGATTCATGAGCAACCAACTAACAAACTATCCTGGAAATTTGTCCATCCTTGCCCATCGCACCCTATAGAAGGCCTAATCAGTATGCATCACACCCTGGTAGTGTACCACTCAGTATGCATCGCACTTTGCCAGTGGAGTAGTCAGTATGGTTTAATTTAGGCAATTTCTGGATGGTTTCTCAGATGGAACTTTTGGGGAATGATGTATTCAAATGACTATGTTTCTTTAGGGTATGAAACAACTCTTTTTAGGGGTTGATGAGCCCTAATACATCGACATATAAGTTTGAGGTTGATGTGCCCAAATATGTCTATAACAAATGTAAAAGGATTTTAGGCTAGACAACTAGGCTCAGGTAGGTTTTGAAAATTTATGGTTTTTATGATGGATAAGGGCAAAAAACGTGGTAGCTAGGTGAGAGGATCAAATGGTTACAACCACAAAGATATAAAGGAGCAAGGTAGAAATACTTTTGTGATGGATCTTAGGCTTTCTCGGTGTAGTATAATGTTTAGAGTAAGGAATAGGTCTTAATGAGCATGAAACATGAATTCATTAAGAAAGAAAGAAAGTAACACATAATGACATTTCCATCAAAATAGAGCTTCATGCAAAGAATTAT
The DNA here is from genome assembly GCA_031772625.1 of Pinus tabuliformis. Taxonomy (NCBI): domain Eukaryota; kingdom Viridiplantae; phylum Streptophyta; class Pinopsida; order Pinales; family Pinaceae; genus Pinus; species Pinus tabuliformis. Next base: position 1,538,495,462 of record CM062804.1, read on the forward strand.
GTTTATAAAATATAAGGAAAACCATTGAAGAATTGATGAATGGAAATATAAGATGAATATCTTTCATATAAAGCTATAACTAAGAAAAACAACATCACAAACTTACAGCACACAATTTCTTAGATGATAGATCTAAATTGTATCCTTTGATTTCCATAAAATCTCCAAGTACAAGCTACAATAGTTCTCTCCTCTAATGTCCAACCAGCCCCATGATTGAGGAAATGATACAGAAAGGCCAAAGCTACATCTCCCTACTCTCAGTGGTCGAATCCATGAATCTAGGAACTTCTCCATGAGGTGTTCTAACCAAACCCTATTGTCTAGGGAAGTTAAAAACAACTTCTTCAATTAACTTTGACTCCAGCCACTCTCATAAATGAGGTCACATTTACATAAAAACCACTTACAAAGACTAGTCACCCACTATTAAATCATATTTGCACTAGGATTACTCAATTACATCATTTACATAAGTGAAAAAGTCAAACTATGATGAACTAATGAAGAAACTAGACTCCTGGAAAAAGCGTAGCATGGACCGTAAAAATCACAACGTGCGATTGAAGGTCACTTTTGAGGCCTTCCTTAACTCCAAATTGAGCTCCTGATAGCTCATTGGAAATATATTTTTGTTTTATACATAATGTATTCCTCAAGCACTGAAAATGATTAAGTATAGCCCCTCAAAACTCAATTCTCCCAAGGCTGGTCAAAAAGCGTAGCATGGCCTCTAAAAATAGGGGAGAAAGGTGTTTTTAACGTGGTTTTTGGCCATTTTCACCCTGTAAAAGTTGATGAATTGGGCTCCCAGGTGTCCAAATTTGATTTAGGGGTAAAAATATATCTAGACATGTAGAGTTTTTTCTATTTGCATCTCTCCAGAAAAAGCGTAGCATGGCCCATGCTACACTTTTCGTAGGGTGATTGTGCCAAAAATTACCAAATTTATGTGAAAATAGGGCTGGAAGGTTGAGAGATATCTCTCTAACCATAAATAATTTTGAAACTATGAGAGAGGTCTTTGTTATTTGAAATTTTTTGAAAAATGAATTCCTCCTAGCTTCCAACCGTCATCACTGATGGGCCCCAATCTTCTCTGCAAAAAGGTGACTAAAATAGAACATTGCATGGTCAGACAAACAAGCTACAATGAGGAAAGCATATCTCTTAATCACTGGTACCTGTCTAAAAAGTGAGAGATATTTTTTTATTTTGGAATCTTAGGAAAAAAAACCACCTTGATTTGTCCACAACACTTTCCCATTTGTTCAAAATCTAAGTTTGTAGTTGGTCGCTAAAATACTGAGCAACTCTCCCATATCAAGTGTATTTTCGGAATTTCTCTCAAATAATAAAACCTGTGCATAAACTGAAGGAGGTTTTTGTTGCTTGGCCTATTATTGAAAACAATTCTTTCACTTTTATAAAATTATTCTCCATTTGGTCAGAAACATATTTTGAAACAAAATTATCCTAATCTGCAGAAAATGGGCTCAAAGAGAAAAGGGACTGTTTTGCAAATGGAGGGAGATGAAGGGGTTTAAGGGTGTATAAATTATTGGGAAACTTTTGGGTAGTAGGGCTATATGTTAGGGAGTGTAGGGTGGTGGAATGTCTTGAAAATAGTGAGGGAAAGATGTGAAAATGTCTGAAACATAGTCCTAGGATAGAACTTTGCAAAAACACAGCATTGAGCTAGGGTTTAGGCAAAATGAGGAGAAATGAGGGGAATGGGTATCATAAATTATTAGGATGGGTATATATGGTATTTTAAGGGGTTATGGAACATAAAAACTAGGATTTTCTCACTGTTATCACTGAGATTTTCCTTGAAGTTGTTGGGAAGAGGAAAGGGGTGTGAGGTAACCACAAACCAACTTTTAGGTACAGAATCCAGCCAATCTGTACCCAGAGAGGGCTCTCTCTTTAAGTTTTAGCTTTGTTTTGAAAGATATTAGGCTAGTTATGAAAGTTTAGGGGTTTTCATTGTGTTTATTGGTGAAATTCAATAGCAGAGGGGTAGTGTTGAGTAGTTTAGGCCATTGGGCTAATGGAGTCAAAGAAGATGGCTTAACTGGATTTGGTTTCTCAACAAGGGATGGTTTCACAGGGAAAGGTAGCTAAACAGGGAACAAATAGAGACTTAAAAAATATGGAATGGGCTCAAAATGGATGAAGGGAAATTAAGAATCCTTCAACATATTTTAAAAGAGGGAACTTGGATGATTACCAATAAAGAGTAATTAAGAATTCTCTACCAAATAATAAAAGTGAATAAACTAGGAAATAGGAGCAATTAAGAGTTCACTGTTTATGCCAGTTTAGAGGAAAACATTAAGAATGAAAACGATTGAAAACAGATTGCACTCATGTTAGCATTATGGCACAGGTTTGGAGCTATGGCACATGTGTTGTCCTTGATGGCAACTCTCTTTGGTAACAGATTTCAGTTCAGGCTTTCAGAATGAAGGAAAAGACATATACGCAGTTTCATCTAAGCGAAGACGTGTATACACGTGGGTTAGACATTTCAAAGGCGCATGTGCGCATACACGCACTTTCATGCAAGGAAAAGTGCGTATATGTTGGAGAACTTACCTTTGGTTCGTGGTAGTTGGTGCTTGGTACTTGAACCTATGGTTTTGGACCATGGTACCTCATCAGACGTGTTGATCCCAAGTATTGGGTCCGTGGTATTGGTTTATTATGGTTTTGGACCGTGGTATTGTGGAAGGCCTAAGACTATAAAAGAGGAAGGAGATAATTTGGCAAAGGATCATCTAAATTATTGTTGAATATCTGATAAAGTGCTAGATCTGGAATACTGGTAATTGGGTTATAGTGTAGATCTGGATCTGAATGAAGGAGGAACCTTAGCGCAAAGAGAAGGATAAGTTCTCTTGATGAATCATAATCTTTAAGCTTGAATGATAGTGTCTCTTTATGATTTTGATCGGTTACATGTGGCGCTTTCTTGATCTATAAAACTGATAATCTGGGTTAATTGGTGTTTGAATATATGAAAGAGAGAATTATTTTTTTTATAGATTTGTACACAGGTTCAGTGAAGCAAATGCACGTATACACGTTGGTTCAGTGAATTAAAACAGCATATACGCAGGTTGTTCCATACGCAGAAGCGTATGCACGCAGGTTTCAGGCTGTTAAAGTAGCGTATATATTTTGAGTTGTGATCTTGCTGCTTCTGTTTATTGCTGCAGTGTTCTGGGTTCAGATTTGGTGTGTAGTTACTGTTACTATGATCTGGGTACAGTCATGAGAGAAGTATTTATTTTGATTCAGTTTTGATTGATGAAAAGGTGATTGGGTGATGCAGAAATTCTTGATGCTTGATTGATGTTACTTGTGGATCCAGTCTGAAAATTTATGAAACGTGGTCCTTGAAAGAAAGAGAAGGTTGTAGCCTTCTATAGGCCAGCACCTACGTACTAGTATCTTGGCAAGTGCAATAGCTAAGGGGGTTGTAGCTCCCTTCCAAGAGAAGATGGAAAACGAGAGAGGGTTGTAGCTCTCTGCAGGTTGCAGCCTGCGTACTGGTAAAGGACTGCACCAGTACAATTGTAAAAAGAAGTTTCTAATTAAAGAGAAGATAGAGACGAATTGCAGCAGGTGGTTTTCACCCACATTGGGTTTTCACCTTATATCTTGTGTTCTTGTGTGCGATTGTCTTTCTGCTCTATTTTACTGTTTCTGGTTACTGGTTATTTTCTTTTGAATCATAGATTAACAATCAACATCAGAAAGATAAAGTAAATTAAAAGTTTGCATTATATATGCGGGTTTCCTTCTGCATAATTGCGTATATACGTGGGTTTAATTAACAGAAGTAGCATATGTCATTTGATTTTGAAAAAGGAATATTTGACTTGATAATATTGATTCACCCCCTACCTCTCAGTATTATTTCCAACAATTGGTAACAGAGCAGGTCCTTCAGAAGAAGCTTGATCGCTTGAAGGAAGATCGTTCATCATGAGCAACTACGAGAGGGAAGCATCAATCAGGCCACTGATTTTTGATGGGACAAACTTCGTTTATTGGAAGGTAAGAGTTACTTCCTATCTTCAATCTCTTGGTATAGAAGTCTGGGATATCATAGATACAGGGTATACTTTTCCATCAGCAACTCCTACAGATCTGGCTGAGAAGAAGAAATATGAAACAAATGCAAAGACGGTCAATACTCTATTAGGATGCCTATCTCAATCAGAATTTGTCAAGGTAATGCAGTTTAAATCCGCAAAAGAGATATGGGACAAGATTGTTATGAGCTATGAAGGAGATGATTAGGTAAAACGAGAAAAACTTCAAACCCTCAGGATTCAATATGAAAATCTCAGGATGTATAATGATGAAAGTGTGGCTAACTTTTTGCTTCGTGTAGATGAGATTGTTAATTGTATGAAAAATTTGGGTGAAGAAATAAAAGAGGCTGTTGTGGTTGAAAAAGTTCTAAGATCTTTGTCCCCTAGGTTTGAATCTAAAGTTTCTGCAATAGAAGAAAAAGAGAATCTATAAAGCCTTAAAATGTCACGGCTGCACGGAATTCTAACTGCTTATGAAATGAGAAAAGGAGGTCCTTCACACAGGAGAGAAGCTGCCTTCAAGGCTTCAGGCAAAGGAGAGTACTATGAGTCGGGACATGTGTCAGAAGAAGAAGAAGAATCAAATTTTGTCAGAAATATTCAACGGGGTACTGGACGGTTCCGACATAAGCTACATTTCAAATGCTTTTCTTGTGGAAGAGTCGGTCACTATGTTGCCAAATGTCCTCGCAAGGATAAAATTGACAAAGGGAAGGAATCTGTTAGATGGAACAAGAAATAGAAAGCAACTAAGAAAAGTTACTACACTCATGAAGACAGTGATGGCCTATCAAATAGTGACGATGATGAACGAGGTAATGATTATAAAATTTTAATGGCCTTTGAAGATGATGATTACATGGATGCTATAGATGTAGATGGTTTCTATGAAGAGATTTCTCGACTCAAAATATGTTTAGAAGAAAAGGATATGATCGTTGATACTTTGCAATTCCAACTTGATGAAAAAGAAAAATCTCTTGAGAAGTTAGAATGTGAAATTGTTGGCCTTAGAAAAGAAATTGAGAAAACAAAGGCTCTTAATCTTAAATTTGTTAAAGGATCTCAAACTCTGGATGAGATTATCAATGTACAACATTCTCCACTAATCCAGATAGTTCTGGGTTATAATGGAGAAACATCTCAAGCATCCACCTCAAGGAGTTATCTTGATGCAGCAAGGAGGAATGAGCAAAAGCCCAGTGGAGATCACCAGGTAAAGCAGAGATGAATTACATCAAGAACAAACAAAGACTACCAGGTAAACTAGGGGCAATCCATCTTAAGGGTGAACAAAAGCTACAACCAGCCACAGGTAAAAACTTCTCAATTTGCTTCAAGAATGGATGACAATAGAAATTACAATCATTTGGTAGGTAGATTTGATAATCGCAGAAGTTTCTTCAATGGCCAATGTTTCTCTTGCCATAACTTTGGTCACAAGGCAGCTCAATGTGTTGCTTATAAGACAATCATGACTAGAGAAGCTCAAAAACAAAGAAGTATGACTAGGATTACGAAAAGGACCTATAACAACTTTTCGGCCCTTGAAAATGAAATTGAATGTTCTATTTGTAATAACTTCGGTCATGAAGATTCTGAATGCAGGAGCAGGTTTCAGCAGATAAAGGAACAAGCCTCAAGCACCAGAACATGGAGAATAAAGGAAACAAAAACAGAAAGATGTGGGATAGCTTTTTATGCAGAAGGACAAGAAAATCTATGGTACATCGACAGCAGATGTTGGAAGCATATGAAAGGTGATAAAGAAAAACTTGAATCATATACTACTTTAGAAAAGGGAAAGAAAGTTTCTTTTGGAAATGATACCCCTGCAGCCATAAAAGGAGAAGGCACTGCTCAATTGAAAGAAAAGGTCAAAACTGGAAATGTCTTGTATGTTGATGGCTTGAAGCATAATCTACTAAGTGTCAGTCAGATGTGCGATCAAGGAACAGAGGTAATATTTTGATCAAATGGATGTAGTGTTCGTGATCTTGATAAAGGAAAAACAGTGATCAAAGGCAGAAGGACTCCAAATAATCTATACATATTTGAAGAAGGACAACAACAATGCTATTTGAGCAAGGATGATGAACATTGGTTATGGCACCGGAGGTTGGGGCATCTAAGATTTTCAAAAATAAGGAAAGCATGCAAATACCAGGAAGTTCGTGGTCTTCCAGATATCAAAATTCCAGACAACACCATATGCAAATCATGTCAGTTTGGTAAGCAAACCAGAACTAAATTCCTTGAGAAGGAAGGATCAGCCAGCAGGCCTCTTGAACTAGTCCATACAGATGTATGTGGTCCATTTAGGACAAGGTTACCTCGAGGAGAAGAATACTTTATATTATTCATTGACGACTTCTCCAGGATGGTTTGGTTGGGACTTATGAAACACAAGGGTGAAGCATTCGAAAAATTCAAATCTTTCAAAGCCTTGGCTGAAAACAAATCAGATCACAAAATTAAGTGCCTCAGGTCCGACAGAGGTGGGGAGTTTACCTCAAATGAATCTTTCGATTTCTGTGAAGAACATGGAATAAGAAGGGAATTCTCTACAGCTAGGACTCCTCAGCAAAATGGAGTGGTGGAAAGGATGAACAGAACGGTCAAACAAATGGCTCATGTTATGCTTGATTAGTCTGGGACTCCCACAACCTTCTGGGGTGAAGCTGCATTTGCTACAGTTGTTATTCTTAACAAAACAAATGTCCGAGTGAACAACACTCAAACTCCTCATGAGATCTGGTATGGTGAGACTCCTTCGGTAAAGCATTTCAAGATTTTTGGAAGCAAATGGTATATTAATAATAATGATGAACAACTTGGCAAACTTGAACCTAGAGCAGATGAAGGCATTCTCCTTGGCTATTCTCCCCACAACAAAACATATAAGTGTTACAATAAAAGACTTGGAAGAATTGTTGACAACATTGATGTAGTGGTTGATGAAAAAGGATACATTCCTAGGCAAGTAAATTATGAAAATATCGAAGAGGTTGAAGACTACTCTCCAAATCAGACTGATGATGAAGAAGAACCTCAAGGGGCTTCAGAGGAATAGATAAGGACAGAAGAAAAGACTCCATCCAGGTACGTTTAGAAGAATCATCCAGAATCTCAGATTTTGGGGCAGAAAGAGGCAGGTGTACAAACAAGAAGAACAATTGCAGAAGCCACAAGCTATTTGGCATTGCTCTCCTCCACTGAGCCACAAAATGTAAAAGAGGCATGCAAAGATGAATGTTGGGTCAAGGCAATGGATGAAGAACTTGAGCAGATCGAAAAGAACAACACTTGGGAGTTGGTTCCTAGACCAAAAGATAAGAATGTCATAGGGACAAAATGGATCTTTAAAAATAAGTTGAATGAAAATGGAGAAGTAATCAGAAACAAGTCTAGACTTGTGTGTAAAGGGTATGCTCAACAAGAAGGAATAGAATTTGAAGAAACTTTTTCTCCTGTTGCAAGACTTGAGGCCATCTGAATGTTCCTTGCTCTCTCAAGCTTTCAGAAGTTCAAAGTATTTCAAATGGACGTGAAATCAGCCTTTCTGAATGGAGATTTAGAAGAAGAAGTATACATTGAGTAGCTAGATGGTTTCATTCTTGGGAATGATCCAAATCTTGTATGCAGACTGAAAAAGGCACTCTATGGTCTTAAACAGGCTCCAAGGGCTTGGTACTACCGTTTCGACAAATACCTTCATCAACAAGGTTTTTCAAAAGGGTCAGCAGATAGCAATTTTTATATAAAAATTGAAAATGACAAATTGCTAATACTTGTTTTGTATGTAGATGATATTATCTTTGGCAGCAATGAAGAAGCTATGAGTCAAAGATTTGCCTTGGTGATGCAGAAAGAACTCGAAATGTCTTTGCTTAGAGAACTGACATACTTTCTTGGATTGCAAATCCAAAAAAATGAAGGCGGTATCTTCTTGTATCAAACCAAGTACATCAAGCAAATTCTGAAGAAGTATGGCATGGAAGATTCAAAACCAGTATGTACTCCTATGGTTACAGGATGTAGTCTCAGTGCAAATGATGAATCAGCAGCAGTACATCAACCAACCTATAGATCTATGATTGGAAGTCTACTTTATTTAACAGGTACCCGACGAGACATCATGCATGTAGTGGGAATAGTTGGAAGATTTCAGGAAAATCCAAAGGAAACTCATCTTCAGGCAGTGAAGAGAATTTTCAAGTATCTTCAAGGAACTCAAAACTATGGCTTATGGTATCCTAGAGATACAGATCTCACTCTTCATGGTTATACAGATGCAGATTGCGCTAGAAGCGTCGATGACAGGAAGAGCACAAGTGGTGGTGCATTCTTTATGGGTTCCAGATTAGTATCTTGGTTCAACAAGAAACATAGTTCAATTGCTTTATCTACAGCTGAAGCGGAATATGTGGCTGCTGCATCTTGTTGCACTCAACTTCTTTGGATGATGCAAACCTTGCAGGACTTTAAAATCACTTGTACACCACCTATCTCCATCTTGTGTGATAATACAATTGCAATCAGCATTTCAAAGAAGCTAGTCATGCATTCAAAGACCAAGCACATACCGATCAACTATCACTTTCTCCGGGAACAAGTGTTGGAACAAAAGGTCAAATTGGAGTATGTTCCTTCTAAGGAACAAGTTGCTGATATTTTCACCAAACCACCACCCAGGGAGACATTTGAATACCTCAGACAGAAGCTGGGAGTAGTTGATGCATCATCTTGATGTTAAAACACGTCTGTTTCAGAGAAAAATGGGTGTACGTGAGTTTCCTGAGGAGGATCCGTGTACATACGCCGGTTTGTGCAGAGACAGTAGTGTATATGGAGGTTTGATGGATATCAGTAGGGACAGGCTCTGGTTGAAGATATTCTGATATGGGTCTGACAGAGACCATCCGGCATAGGTTCAGGGGGAGTAGATAATATTCTAATAATGCATTGCTGGCATTATCTTAGAAGCTTTTGGCTCTAGTTCACAGCTGTTGTTGGTTTCAGATGGAACAGAAGCAGAGGGAGAACAGAAGGAAATCTTGGTTGCTGATATGAATGGTGATTGACAGATGTTGCTGTTATCAGTTATTGGTGACTTTCATAAATCTTATTCTAGATATTTCGTCTCTATGTCATGTGTCTCTTTTGTGGTATCTGTTTATGGTGTCAAGGTCATGTAACGACCTATTTTTGGTTTCCCCACTATGCCTGGGATGAAAATGTAATGATCATGGTTTTCATATGTAAATTTCTGATGTATCCCCACTTGATTGGGTGATGGTTGTATGTATTGAGTCTTTTGGTGATAGAAAGGTCTTTTATGATGTATAAGTTATGGTTCTTCTTGAAGAACATCTTTTGCAGATCTTGCCTATAGTCTGGGGGAGCATGGTCAGCACAGCAGGGCAGAAATTTCAGCATGTACTCAGGGGGAGCACAACCCTTTGCCCTCGATGACAAAGGGGGAGATTGTTGGCATTATGGCATAGGTTTGGAGCTATGGCACAGGTGTTGTCCTTGATGGCAACTCTATTTGGTAAAAGATCTCAGTTCAGGCTTTCAGTTCAAGCTTTCAGAATGAAGGAAAAGACATATACGTAGTTTTATCTAGGCGAAGACCCGTATACACGTGGGTTAGACGTTTCAAAGGCGTGTGTGCGTATACATGCACTTTCATGCAAGGAAAAGCACGTATATGTTGGAGAACTTACCTTTGGTCCGTGGTAGTTAGTCCTTGGTATTTGAACCTATGGTTTTGGACCATGGTACCTCGTCAGACGTGTTGATCCCAAGTATTGGGTCATTGGTATTGGTTTATTATGGTTTTGGACCATGGTATTGTGGAAGGCCTAAGACTATAACAGAGGAAGGAGATCATTTGGCAAAGGATCATCTAAATTATTGTTGAATATATGATAAAGTGCTAGATCTGGAATACTAGTAATTGGGTTATGGTGCAGATCTGGATCTGAATGAAGGAGGAACCTTAGCGCAAAGAGAAGGATAAGTTCTCTTGATGGATCATAATCTTTAAGCTTGAATGATAGTGTCTCTGTATGATTTTGATCTGTTACATGTGGCGCTTTCTTGATCTATAAAACTGATAATCTGGATTAATTGGTGTTTGAATATCTCAAAGAGCGAATTATTGTTTTTATAGATCTGTACGCAGGTTCAGTGAAGCGAAGGCACGTATACACGCTGGTTCAGTGAATTAAAACAGCGTATATGCAGGTTGTTCCATACGTAGAAGCGTATGCACGCAGGTTTCAGGCTGTTAAAGGAGCGTATATATTTTGAGTTGTGATCTTGCTACTTCTGTTTATTGTTGCAGTGTTCTGGGTTCAGATTTGGTGTGTGGTTACTGTTACTATGATCTGGGTACAGTCGTCAGAGAAGTGTTTATTTTGATTCAGTTTTGATTGGTGAAAAGGTGATTGGGTGATGCAGAAATTCTTGATGCTTGATTGATGTTACTTGTGGACCCAGTCTGAAAATTTATGAAACGTGGTCCCTGAAAGAAAGAGAAGGTTGTAGCCTTCTGTAGGCCAGCACCTACGTACTAGTATCTTGGCTAGTGCAAGAGCTAAGGGCGTTGTAGCTCCCTTCCAGGAGAAGCTAGAAAATGAGAGAAGGTTGTAGCTCTCTGCAAGTTGCAGCCTGCGTACTGGTAAAGGACTGCACCAGTACAATTGTAAAAAGAAGTTTCTAATTAAAGAGAAGATAGAGATGAATTGCAGCAGGTGGTTTTCACCCACATTGGGTTTCCACCTTATATCTTGTGTTCGTGTGTGCGATTGTTTTTCTGCTCTGTTTACTGTTTCTGGTTACTTGTTATTTGCGTATATACTATACGCAGGTTTAATTAACAGAAGTAGCATATATCATTTGATTTTGAAAAAGGAATATTTGACTTGATAATACTGATTCACCCCCCCCCCTTCTCAGTATTATTTCCAACAATTGGTATCAGAGCAGGTCCTTCAGAAGAAGCTTGATCACTTGAAGGAAGATCGTTCATCATGAGCAACTACGAGAGGGAAGCATCAATCAGACCACCGATTTTTGGTGGGACAAACTTCGTTTATTGGAAGGTAAGAGTTACTTCCTATCTTCAATCTCTTGGTACAGAAGTCTGGGATATCATAGATACAGGGTATACTTTTCCATCAGCAACTTCTACAGATCCGGCTGAGAAGAAGAAATATGAAACAAATGCAAAGGCGATCAATACTCTATTAGGATGCCTATCTCAATCAGAATTTGTCAAGGTAATGCAGTTTAAATCCACAAAAGATATATGGGAAAAGATTGTTCTGATCTATGAAGGAGATGATCAGGTAAAACAAGAAAAACTTCAAACCCTCAGGATTCAGTATGAAAATCTCAGGATGTATAATGATGAAAGTGTGGCTAACTATTTTCTTCGTGTAGATGAGATTGTTAATTGTATGAAAAAATTGGGTGAAGAAATAAAAGAGGCTATTGTGGTTGAAAAAGTTCTAAGATCTTTGTCCCCTAGGTTTGAATCTAAAGTTTCTTCAATAGAAGAAAAAGAGAATCTACAAAGCCTTAAAATGTCATAGTTGCACGGAATTCTAACTGCTTATGAAATGAGGAAAGGAGGTCCATCAGACAGGAGAGAAGCTGCCTTCAAGGCTTCAGGCAAAGGAGAGTACTATGAGTCATGACACATGTCAGAAGAAGAAGAAGAATATAATTTTGTCAGAAATCTTCAACGGGGTATTGGACGGTTCCGAGGTAAGCTACCTTTCAAATGCTTTGCTTGTGGAAGAGTCGGTCACTATGCTACCAAATGTCCTCACAAGGATAAAATTGACAAAGGGAAGGAATCTGTTAGATGGAACAAGAAACAGAATGCAACTAAGAAAAGTTACTACACTCATGAAGACAGTGATGGCCTATCAAATAGTGACGAAGATGAACGAGGTAATGATTATAAACTTTTAATGGCCTTTGAAGATGATGATTACATGGATGCTATATATGTAGATGGTTTTTATGAAGAAATTTCTCAACTCAAAATATATTTAGAAGAAAAGGATATGATCGTTGATACTTTGCAATTCCAACTTGATGAAAAAGAAAAATCCCTTGAGAAGTTAGAATGTGAAATTGTTGGCCTTAGAAAAGAAATTGAGAAAACAAAGGCTCTTAATCTTAAATTTGTTAAAGGATCTGAAACTCTGGATGAGATTATCAATGTACAACGTTATCCACTAATCAAGACAGGCCTGGGTTATAATGGAGAAACATCTCAAGCATCCACCTCAAGGAGTTATCTTGATGCAGCAAGGAGGAATGAGCAAAAGCCCAATGGAGATCACCAGGTAAAGCAGGGATGAATTACATTAAGAACAAACAAAGACTACCAGGTAAACTAGGGGCAATCCATCTTAAGGGTGAACAAAAGCTACAACCAGCCACAGGTAAAAACTTCTCAATTTGCTTCAAGAATTGATGACAATAGAAATTACAATCATTTGGTAGGTAGATTTGATAATCGCAGAAGTTTCTTCAATGGCCAATGTTTCTCTTGCCATAACTTTAGTCACAAAGCAGCTCAATGTGTTGCTTATAAGACAATCATGACTAGAGAAGCTAAAAAACAAAGAAGTATGACTGGGATTATGAAAAGGACCTATAACAACTTTTTGGCCCTTGAAAATGAAATTGAATGTTATATTTGTAGTAACTTCGGTCATGAAGATTCTGAATGCAGGAGCAGGTTTCGGTAGACAAAGGAAAAAGCCTCAAGCACCAGAACATGGAGAATAAAGGAACCAAAAATAGAAAGATGTGGGGTAGCTTTTTATGCAGAAGGACAAGAAAATCTATGGTACATCGACATCGGATGTTGGAAGCATATGACAGGTGATAAAGGAAAACTTGAATCATATAATGCTTTAGAAAAGGGAAAGAAAGTTTCTTTTGGAAATGATACCCCTGCAGCCATAAAAGGAAAAGGCACTGCTCATTTGAAAGAAAAGGTCAAAGCTGGAAATGTCTTGTATGTTGATGGCTTGAAGCATAATCTACTAAGTGTCAGTCAGATGTGCGTTCAAGGAACAGAAGTAATATTTCGATCAAATGGATGTAGTGTTCGTGATCTTGATACAGGAAAAACAGTGATCAAAGGCAGGAGAACTCCAAATAATCTATACATATTTGAAGAAGGACAACAACAATGCTATTTGAGCAAGGATGATGAACATTGGTTATGGCACCAGAGGTTGGGGCATATAAGCTTTTCACAAATAAGGAAAGCATGAAAATACCAGGAAGTTCGTGGTCTTCCAGATATCAAAATTCCAGACAACACCATATGCAAATCATGACAGTTTGGTAAGCAAACCAGAACTAACTTCCCTGAGAAGGAAGGATCAGCCAGCAGGCCTCTTGAACTAGTCCATATAGATGTATGTGGTCCATTTAGGACAAGGTCACCTCGGGGAGAAGAATACTTTATATTATTCATTGAAGACTTCTCCAGCATGGTTTGGTTGGGACTTATGAAACACAAGGACGAAGCATTCAAAAGATTCAAATATTTCAAAACCTTGGCTGAAAATGAATCAGATCACAAAATTAAGTGCCTCAGGTCCGATAGAGGTGGGGAGTTTACCTCAAATGAATTTTTCGATTTTTGTGAAGAACATGGAATAAGAATGGAATTCTCTATAGCTAGGACTCCTCAGCACAATGGAGTGGTGGAAAGGATGAACAGAACGGTCCAACAAATGGCTCGTGCTATGCTTGATGAGTCTGGGACTACCGCAACCTTCTGGGGTGAAGCTACATTTGTTGCAGTTGTTATTCTTAACAAAACAAATGTCCGAGTGAACAACACTCAAACTCCTCATGAGCTCTGGTATGGTGAGACTCCTTCGGTAAAGCATTTCAAAATTTTTGGAAGCAAATGCTATATTAAGAATAGTGATGAACAGCTTGGCAAACTTGAACCTAGAGAAGATTAAGGCATTCTCCTTGGCTATGCTCCCCACAACAAAGCATATAAGTGTTACAATAAAAGACTTGGAAGAATTTTTGACAGCATTGATGTAGTGGTTGATGAAAAAGGATACATTCCTAGGCAAGTAAATTATGAAAATATCGAATAGGATGAAGACTACTCTCCAAATCAGACTGATGATGAAGAAGAACCTCAAGAGGCATCAAAGGAACATATAAGGATAGAAGAAAAGACTCCATCCAGGTACGTTTAGAAGAATCATCCAGAATCTCAGGTTTTGGGGCAGAAAGAGGATGGTGTACAAACAAGAAGAACAATTGCAGAAGCCTCAAGCTATTTGGCATTGCTCTCCTCCACTGAGCCACAAAATGTAAAAGAGGCATGCAAAGATGAATGCTGGGTCAAGGCAACGGATGAAGAACTTGAGAAAATTGAAAAGAACAACACTTGGGAGTTGGTTCCTAGACCAAAAGATAAGAATGTCATAGGGACAAAATGGATCTTTAAAAATAAGTTGAATGAAAATGGAGAAGTAATCAGAAACAAGGCCAGACTTGTGTGTAAAGTGTATGCTCAACAAGAAGGAATAGACTTTGAAGAAACTTTTGCTCCTGTTGCAAGACTTGAGGCCATCCGAATGTTCCTTGCTCTCTTAAGCTTTCAGAGGTTCAAAGTATTTCAAATGGACATGAAATCAGCCTTTCTGAATGGAGATTTAGAAGAAGAAGTATACATTGAGCAGCCAGATGGTTTCATTCTTGGGAATGATCCAAATCTTGTATGCAGACTAAAAAAGGCACTCTATGGTCTTAAATAGGCTCCAAGGGCTTGGTACTACCATTTGGACAAATACCTTCATCCACAAGGTTTTTCAAAAGTGTCAGCAGATAGCAATCTTTATATAAAAATTGAAAATGACAAATTGCTAATACTTGTTGTGTATGTAGATGATGTTATCTTTGGCAGCAATGAAGAAGCTATGAGTCAAAGCTTTGCCTTGGCGATGCAGAAAGAATTCAAAATGTCTTTGCTTGGAGAATTGACATACTTTCTTGGATTGCAAATCCAAAAAAATGAAGGTGGTATCTTCTTGTCTCAAACCAAGTAGCTCAAGCAGATTCTGAAGAAGTATGGCATGGAAGATTCGAAACCAGTATGTACTCCTATGGTTACAGGATGTAGTCTCAGTGCAAATGACGAATCAGTAGCAGTACATCAACCAACCTATAGATCTATGATTGGAAGTCTACTTCATTTAACAGGTACCCGATGTGACATCATGCATGCAGTGGGAATAGTTGGAAGATTTCAGGAAAATCCAAAGGAAAATCATCTTCAGGTAGTGAAGAGAATCTTCAAGTATCTTCAAGGAACTCAAAACTATGGCTTATGGTATCCTAGAGATACAGATCTCACTCTTCATGCTTATACAGATGTAGATTGGGCTGGAAGCGTGGATGACAGGAAGAGCACAAGTGGTGGTGCATTCTTTATGGGTTCCAGATTAGTATCTTGGTTCAGCAAGAAACAAAGTTCGAATGCTTTATCTATAGCCGAAGCGGAATATATAACTGCTGCATCTTGTTGCACTCAACTTCTTTGGATGATGCAAACCTTGCAGGACTTTCAAATCACTTGTACACCACCTATCTCCATCTTGTGTGATAATACAAGTGCAATCAACATTTCAAAGAAGTCAGTCATGCATTCAAAGACCAAGCACATACCGATCAAGTATCACTTTCTTTGGGAACACGTGTTGGAATAAAAGGTCAAATTGGAGTATGTTCCTTCTAAGGAACAAGTTGTTGATATTCTCACCAAACCACTACCCAGGGAGACATTTGAATACCTCAGACAGAAGCTGGGAGTAGTTGATGCATCATCTTGCTGTTAAAACACGTCTGTTTTAGAGAAAAATGGGTGTACGCGAGTTGCCTGAGGAGGATCCGCGTACATACGGTGGTTTGTGCAGAGACAGTCGTGTATATGGAGGTTTGATGGATATCAGTAGGGACAGGCTCTGGTTGAAGATATTCTGATATGGGTCTGATAGAGACCATCTGGCACAGGTTTAGGGGGAGCAGATAATCTTCTAATAATGCATTGTTGGAATTATCTTAGAAGCTTTTGGTTCTAGTTCGCAGCTGTTGTTGGTTTCAGATGGAACAGAGGCAGAGGGAGAACAAAAGGAAATCTTGGTTGCTGATCTGAATGGTGATTGACAGATGTTGCTACTATCAGTTATTGGTGACTTTTATAAATCTTGTTCTAGATATTTCATCTCTATGTCATGTATCTCTTCTGTGGTATCTCTTTATGGTGTCAAGGTCATGTAACGGCCTATTTTTGGTTTCCCCACTATGCCTGGGATGAACATGTAATGATCTTGGTTGTCATATGTAAATTTCTGATGTATCCCCACTTGATTGGGTGATGGTTGTATGTATTGAGTCTTTTGGTGATAGAAAGGTCTTTTATGATGTATAAGTTATGATTCTTCTTGAAGAACATCTTTTGCAAATCTTGCCTATAGTCAGGGGGAGCATGGTCATCATAGCAGGGCAGAAATTTCAGCATGTACTCAGGGGGAGCACAACCCTTTGCCCTTGATGACAAAGGGGGAGAATGACTTTGAGGATGTTGGGTTGCCATCAAGTCCAAAGGGGGAGATTGTTGGCATTATGGCACAGGTTTGGAGCTATGGCACAGGTGTTGTCCTTGATGGCAACTCTCTTTGGTAACAGATCTCAGTTCAGGCTTTCAGTTCAGGCTTTCAGAATGAAGGAAAAGACATATACGCAATTTCATCTAGGCGAAGACGCGTATACATGCGGGTTAGACGTTTCAAAGGCGCGTGTGCGCATACATGCACTTTCATGCAAGGAAAAGTGTGTATGTGTTGTAGAACTTACCTTTGGTCCATGGTAGTTAGTCCTTGGTATTTGAACATATGGTTTTGGACCATGGTACCTCGTCAGATGTGTTGATCCCAAGTATTGGGTCCATGGTATTGGTTTATTATGGTTTTGGACCATGGTATTGTGGAAGGTCTAAGACTATAAAAGAGGAAGGAGATCATTTGGCAAAGGATCATCTGAATTATTGTTGAATATCTAATAAAGTGCTAGATCTGGAATACTGGTAATTGGGTTACGGTGCAGATCTGGATCTGAATGAAGGAGGAACCTTAGTGCAAAGAGAAGGATAAGTTCTCCTGATGGATCATAATCTTTAAGCTTGAATGATAGTGTCTCTGTATGATTTTGATCTATATCATGTGGCACTTTCTTGATCTATAAAACTGATAGTCTGGGTTAATTGGTGTTTGAATATATGAAAGAGCGAATTATTTTTTTTATAGATCTGTACGCAGGTTTAGTGAAGCGAAGGCGTGTATACACGCTGGTTTAGTGAATTAAAATAGCATATACACAGATTGTTCCATACGCAGAAGCGTATGCACACACGTTTCAGGCTGTTAAAGTAGCGTATATATTTTGAGTTGTGATCTTGCTGCTTCTATTTATTGCTGCAGTGTTCTGGGTTAAGATTTGGTGTGCGGTTACTATTATTGTGATCTGGGTACAGTCGTCAGAGAAGTGTTTATTTTGATTCAGTTTTGATTGGTGAAAAGGTGATTGGGTGATGCAGAAATTCTTGATGCTTGATTGATGTTACTTGTGGATCCAGTCTGAAAATTTATGAAACGTGGTCCCTGAAAGAAAGAGAAGGTTGTAGCCTTCTGTAGGCCAGCACCCATGTACTAGTATCTTGGCTAGTGCGAGAGCTAAGGGGTTGTATCTCCCTTCCAGGAGAAGCTGGAAAATGAGAGAGGGTTGTAGCTCTCTGCAGGTTGCAACCTGTGTACTGGTAAATGACTGCACCAGTACAATTGTAAAAAGAAATTTCTAATTAAAGAGAAGATAGAGATGAATTGCAGCAAGTGGTTTTCACCCACATTAGGTTTCCACCTTATATCTTGTGTTCTTGTGTGCGATTGTCTTTCTGCTCTGTTTTACTGTTTCTGGTTACTGGTTATTTGCTTCTGAATCACAGATTAACAATCAACATCAGAAAGATAAAGTAAATTAAAAGTTTGCATTATATACGTGGGTTTCCTTCTGCATAATTGCTTATATTTGCGGGTTTAATTAACAGAAGTAGCGTATATCATTTAATTTTGAAAAATGAATATTTGACTTGATAATATTGATTCGCCCCCCCCCCTTCTCAGTATTATTTCCAACAACTCAAGCACTTTCTGAATTATTCTTTTTCGTTTATCATTCATATATGAAACACAGTTGATATAATAAACAAGAAAACTTTAAAACATGAGATATAGAAGACTTATTGATCTAGTTTTTGACTCATGAATCCTGTGAAAAGTCCTTTTCATTAATTCTTCATCTAGCTAGCCATACAAAATTTTGTCCAACGGCACTTTATTCCAAAATAATCAGTTTTACAGCAATGTCTAAGAATCCACTCTCAATACTCCAATTGAGGGAGTATTTATACAAAAGCTTTACCAAAAATATCTCATAACAAAGTGAGATATATTCTAGGATGACTATCAATAAGTTACAAGAATAATAGAGACAGATGGTCTCGTAGATAGAAGAAAAGGAAAAATGACGTTGTGTTGTTCCTATTCTTGTGAATGTGCTGGAGGCAGGCCCTATGAATTGGCTTGCTGCTATCCTCTTTGTAATTCTGTGCTGGCTACCCTATTTTCACTGATACTCTTTACCTGCTCCGATACTCTGTTTGATCTATGTTAATCCTTTTTACCATTATTGACTGTAGTAATTAACCAAAATTTACCTTTTACCAAGGATAATTTACAAAATCTCTAACATTTCTTCCCACCAATTTGGTGGTGGTATTCTGGTTTTTTGAAGTTTCCTCAGGGTCTCATCTGTTTTGGTGTCCCTTAAAAAGGTAGCCTGAATTGGAAATAAGTGCTTTATTTCATGCTCAACATAGAATAAGTTCTTTAGACTGCCATAGAGAACTCTACCTGTAGGCAATGCTTTTGATGTTGATGCACTTGTTGATGAACTTGCCTGGTTGCTTGCATATTGATTCAATTTCTCCACATAGTCTATATGCCTCGTTAATTTGTCATTAATATCTAAAGGACTAAGCAACCCTTTACTCTGCAAAATATAAAATTTATTCATGAAAGCATTAATTTCTTCCTGCATTTCATGGTATCTTCTTTCTAAATTTTGCATCAGAGTCCCTTTAGTTAAAACCCTTTTGACTTCCAGAATTGTTCCTGTTTTGTCTTGAATGCCCAGCTCTTCAAGCTGGTACTTATTTTTGGTATTCAAAAACTGTATGAGTCTGGTGGCTTCCTCAGGCATATTTCCTAATTCTGCTCTTATCTTTTGAACCTCTTCTCGAGCTGCCTTTACTAAATCAATTTGTTCAAAAATTATTTGGATTGGTGGCCAAACATCATTTATTGACTGAGTGATGTTGTCCAAAGAATTTTCCTAATTTTTGTCAAAGGTTTATCAAATGTGAGATCCTTTTCTAATGATTTCACTCTCTGTTCTAATCATTTAATTTCCCTTGTCCTTTCTACAACATTTATCTTTGAGAGATCATACCTTTGCTCCAAGGTAGCATATTGTTCTTTTACCTTTTGCATCTCTGTAACTTGGAGCTTCAATTCCTCCATTGATTTTACTAATTCATCTGGGTTGAGACCTGAAATTCCTACTTGTGGTGTAGTTGTTGTTATTGTTGCTGTTATTGCCTCTGCTATGAAAACTTGAGCATTAGGTGCTAGAGCTGTTCCAAGGGTGGAAGGGACTGCAGTGGAAACTACTGGAATCACATTGGGAGGCTGAGAGGTTAACTCTCTCTGCTTATCCTTTAATGATTTCTCCAACTCTTGTTCAATTTCCTTTACCTGCTCACTAAGTTTTAGAACTAATTCCATCAGTTCTTCTTGAGTTCTTTGTTGTATCACCTCAGCTGTTTGTGGGTGCCTTGAAGGTGGCAATTTCAATCACTTTCTCAAAGCGGCAATGTCTTCATCATTCTTTTCAATTAAGGCTTCTGCAGCCTTCACATCTTTAGGATCATGACCCAACCCAATGATCAATTCTTCTAATGTTTTAATCCTATTGTACTTAGCCTATGAGGAGGCTTTCTCCAGCTGTAGTTAGGCAGTTGTGTTATTCAAAGAATTTTCTGGCCTTTGGGCCATCATAGCCTTGCCAATCAAGGTGGAATAAATCATCTCTCCAGTTTGTTTGTGAAATTCAGTTTGATCCAAAGGATGAATATCCTTTGCTATAACCTCAAAATTGGTTCTAAGATAGTCTATTGTTGAGGTTGTTGCACTTTAGGTTTGAAATAACTCATTATCATTTTACCTTCCTTGATGTCATAGGTTGACATCAATCTGTTTTGATTAGTGGGAGCCATTTTCAAATATTGATTGTAAACCTAAATCCTCAATGGATCATTTCTGGCTTTTATTTCCATAAATGTCTTCTTGATATCTGAAGTGTCCTTTCCTAGTGGTCTGAAAGATGATACTTCTGCACTTTGTTGTCTCTCTAGCTCCTGTCTCTATGAGCTAGTAGATGTTCCACCCACTGGGAATGTTTGATGACTGTATTTTCCTTATTTCCTTTGACTATCAGTAGTCTCTTCAAAGAATTCCTCCTCTGAAAGAGGATTTAACCTTTTCCTTTTTGCACCAGTCTGCTCTGGGGGTCCATTGGCAGGGGTAGCTACTTCCCTGTCTCTTTTCTTATTCCTTTCCTCATTCAGAGGAGTCTGCGAAAATGGAGGTTCTCCCACATTTCCCTGAGTTGGGAGAGTTTGCATTTGGGCTTGTTCCCTGGAAGTTTCAAGTTGTTTTGACATTGTAGATTGTTTTGTGTCTTGAGTGCTAGTCTATAACCCCTTTCCCTTAGATGTTTCTGTAGCTGGTGTATTAGTCTACTGTGAGTGTCTTTTAGATGTCCTAGCTGCTAAGGAACTTATTCCTGATGCTGATTTTTGGGAACTATCATTATGTACTTGCCCAAAAGAATCTAAGTCGAGAGTCTTTCCAAGATCTCTCATTACATTTTCAATATTCACCTGCTCACTCTTAGCAGCTACTAAGGTCCCCTCTCTTCATTCATCCATATTGGAAAACTGTTCAATTTCTGGGATCCTATGATGCATGTAGGGAGACAACCTATTCTTCATTCATCTATCATAGATAAAGTCCTGAGGGTCATATGGGGCCCAACCAAAGCTCTTTTGTAATCTAAGGTAGTCTTCTAGAATTCTTTCTGCTGCTTCCACCGCTTTTCTACTGCTGTAGACAAAAGGGCCTATTTGATGTTTGATCCTTAGCTGTGCTTTTTTTTTGGCTTTGGTAAAGTGGATCAAATTTGAATTCAACATCTGCCTATAGTATTCCAATGAGAACAGTCACATGGGGACATACTTTGGTAATTTAAAGCGGGCAAGCTCACAACCATATATCTTGAATTCTGTGAAGTTCTGGCATGGATACCAGTCTCCTACTTTGCACTGTTTAGAAAGTTGAAGGGTCTTTCTAATATCACCACTGATCCTAGGAGGGGAAACCCCTGTCAATAAAGTAGTTGTTGGATGAACAAATATATCAATGAATTCATTATAAGAGTAAGGGGTTTCAAAGGAATCATGGAAGACTACAGACTGGAAGATTACAGACCTTGGATTTCCTCTGGTGTCAAGTTTCAGGACAGGGAATGGGAAATTTTCTGATTGATAAAAGAGCATAAGATGGTAGATAAAGTTGTTATACTTGAAAACTCTCTCATTTTTCTAGTCCCATGAACTGGTCATGAATCTTGTCAGCAATGTAGTAGGAAAAGTCATATTTGACAGCAGGGGGCTATCCAGGAGTAAAAATTGACAACATTACTAGGGTTAACTCATCAACAAATTCACTAGTACTGAAACCCATTATTGATGATATCATGTCGATTATGAGTTGTCCCATATATTTAAAAAGTTAAGGGTTGGTGGGGGTTTTTGGTTTTCGAGCGAATGACATCAGCTGGGAGTGAAGTGACATTTTTGTCCTATGCGGGAAAGAAGTAAGCAGTTTCGTATCGCATCACTTTTGGGGACGAGTGGTAATAAGCCGGGAGCCAGTGATTCCATAGATTCTTTGACGCGTTGTGGAGGCACTGTGTGAAAACCACTTTGTGATCACATGCTAACACGCGGTCATAAAGAGGTGCATGATATCGATGATAGCTGTTGGATGTGGGAGCTGTGATTGGACGGCTGACGGGAGGCACGATGCGATGGGATTTAACAACGGCGGGCCCAACAAAATTAAGGTTTAATTAATTATATCAGGGGTGGTATGATAGGTCGGGGAGGTTCTTAATTAACCGTGAGGGTTAATTAATCCCTTATTAATGCAGCAGGGGATTAGGGCTGTTAACTAGTTAATCCCAATTGAAATGTATTTATGGTTATAACTTAACCAAAGTGGCGGGATATATAGAAATTTGAGATTTTTAATAATTTAAATAATACGGGATATGGTGAATTTTGTGTGGGAGTTATATAATATAAGTTAATAGTTAATATGGTAATGTAATGAAAAGCACCAAGTAAAAAACATTAGAATTGTGTATTTAACTTAAGCTTGAATGAAAAAATGGGTTTTATGGAGTATTCTGTAGTGTTCCTAAGTAAAATCCTATTTTACTTAAGAAAAGACTTATGAAAGTAAATGAATGATTTATGAATAATTTAAGTAGTTTAGGCTTTATAAACTAGTGGGCCGATGGTCCAGTCCCTCCAGAAGTCAGAGAAATGCTCTGAGCCCCTCTAATTTACCAAATGCCTTGGTACTTAGGGGAAATTAGTGAGAATTTAGGAAAAAATGAAGGGGGAAGTTAAGTATTTGACCTTTCCTTGCTTGAAATGCTTTCAGTGTAATGTCTGCCTTGTTCTTATGATGAAAGTAAATATTAACACTTTTTATAGTCATTATCCATTGCATGTAATTCTGCAACATCATCTACCTACCCTACCTACTTTAATCTAACAATTTTTCTTCTTTATTTGGGAGCACTTAGACTGGAAAACCCTTACAAAACTTTTCTTTTCTTTCACATGGAGAAATCTATCTAAATCTAGCCTTATCACATCGAAGGGCTCAGGTTAAACTGTTGAGCTCCTTTTATTCACTCTACCTATCTACTTATCTGCCAAGATTAAACTGTTTGGTCAGATTTTATTCTCTATCTCTAAAACATAAAATTCAAATATGAACTAGCCAAGCTTAAGCTGTTTGATTGTTCATCAATTGTGGCATAAGTTAACAAGTTGCACACAATTGTTTATTACACAAGAGTAAAAAGTAGTGGCATTTAGACTTGCACACTTTCCTTGGTCTTTTTTTTGATGGGGTTCATTTTCTTTCATTTTTTGACCATCTTTTTTATTCTTTTCACCCTTTGATTTTCTTTTAGGGTATACCCTCTTTACATTTTTTTAATTTTTTGATTTTTTGACAATATGGAAAACCTTTGCAACAAGTAAAGGTATAAACATATTACATAGCTTATCAAGTCAATCATGATATATGACACCTATTGGTATAGGAGCATAACATTGGCTCCACTTGGGGATGGATTTTCCTAGTGGAAATTCAAGAACAGTAGGTCAGATGGCATCTGAATGACTTTTACTGAACTATAGAATCTTCTTCTACTTGTTGCTTTATTGTATGTATGACAGTGATACTTCTAAAGCTTAGGGCCTTCTGTTCGGGCTTCAACTCCAACAAGTTATTATCCAATCAAAACTGTGACAATATAAAGGATATAGTATGTACATGTTAAGAATTAGGATACATTAATAAGTAGGATCAAAGTAATGTTTCAACATCCAACCATTAACTAGCCCTTCTTCATATCTTGTGCCATCCAAGTTTTTCAGATAATATGTATTGTTTCCATGTAAAGCATAGATAATATAAGGTCCTTTCCATAGGAAGTCAAACTTCCCATGTTTTCCCTTATCCTCTCTCCTGGAATCCCATCTTAACACTTTGTCTCCAAGGTAGAAATCATCTACCTTGGTCCTTTTATCAAATATTTTCTTAAGCTTCTTCTGCAACACTTGGGATCTTTAATACACTTCCTCTCTGATCTGTTGTAGATTAATGGTCTAGTTTATCCTCCTTTGAATATCATTAGGTTCCACATGAACTTCTTGAAGTAATTTCATTACAGGAACTCCTAATGATGAAGGAAATACAACTTCCATGCCATAGACTAACTCATAGGGACTAGTACCAATGGATTTTTTGGTGGTGAGTCTATCTACCATAGTGCATTTGTCAGTTTCTTGTGCCAATCTTTCTTGTTCTCCTCCAATAATTTTTTAATGATGTTAATGAGGCTCTTGTTGGAAGATTTAGCTAGTCCATTACCTTGAGGGTAATAGGCTGTGGAATGGCCTAAGGTGATGTGGTACTTGTTACAGAAACTTATCATTTTCTTTGATTTGAAGGCAACAACATCATCAGTTATGATTTTATCAGGATAGCCAAATCTAGACAATATGTTGGTTTCTAAAAATCCTATGATTACTATGTCATTGGCTTGTCTGGAGGGGATGGCCTCTATCCATTTGGTGAAATAGTCTATGGCAGTGAGAATCCATTTGTGTTGGCCAGAAGAGGGAGGATGAATTTTTCCAATGAAGTCGAGACCCCACTGTTGGAAGGTTTTTTCAGTGGAAATTGGTTTAAGGGGTAAGGGTAACAGTTTTCTCTTGCCTTCAAAAATTTGACATTTATGGCAAGTAGTGAAAAATTTGTTTACATTAGTGAACAAGGTTGGCCAATAGAATCCAGCCCTTAGGATCTTGTCTGCAGTTTATTTCCAGTAAAGGTGTCCACCATAGTCTCCTGCATGAAATTCTTATAGAGCCTTGTTAGATTCTTCTTTTAGTAAACAATTCAATAAAATTCCTTCATGATTTTTCCAAAAAAGAGCATTATCTAAAATACAAAACTTTGAAGCTTTCATCTTCAAAAACCTTTTCCTTGTTCTAGATAACCTTGGAGGAACCTGCAGGTTTAGTAATACATAAATTACATCAGCATACCAAGGTGAATGTAAGAAGGCCTAGCTGATTTGTGGAGTCGCCATCTCCTGTTCATTATCCAGTTCATTTATGTCCAGGGCTTGATAATTTGTTTCTGTCATAAGTTTGGCCAATCCCTGTCCTTTTATTAGCTTGGTAGGTTTTATTTCAATATCATATTCTAATATGGTAGCAATCCATTTACCTCTTTTGCCCTCAATTCCATCCTAGGTTAAGATGTCTTTGACAACAACATTTGGTACATAGGCTATCACATGGGAGTACAATATATCGACTCTAAAGTCTTTAATGGCTTTTACAAGTGCAAAATCTTGTTTCTCCATGATTTTGTATTTTAATGATGCATCCCTAAGTGTTTTACTAAAAAAGGCTATGGGTTTCTCACATTCTGATCATCCTTTTGTAATAAAACAACTACTATAGTGTGTTCTGATGCAAATAAAAATATTATGAAGTCTCTATCAAATTGTGGGCTAGGTAAGACCAATGTTCTAGTTAAAGCCGTTTTAATTTCTTCAAATGCTTGTTTGGCTTCTACTGTCCATTTAATACTTGAATCCTTTTTTAACATATCATTAAGCAATATAATTAGTTTAGCTAAATTAGATATGAATCTTCTCAGAAAATTTATCTTTCCTAAGAAAGCTTGAAGTTCTTTGATATTTCTTGGATGAGGTATTTGCATAATAACTTTTATTCTAGCAGGATCAATTCGAATGCCATCTTTGGAAATGATAAGGCCCAAGAGTTTACCTTCCTCTAGACCAAACAAGGAATTCTTTGGATTTAAAGAGATACCATATTTTCTACATTTTAGAAATACTTATCTGAGATGGTCCAAATGATGCTGATCTGATTTAGAAAAAACAGTTAAGTCATCCAGGTATATAACAAGAAAATCATGAATTTCTTTTGCAAATTCTATGTCCATTGCTCTTGGGAATGTTGCTCCCGCATTTTTAAGTCCAAATGGAATTTTGATGTACATGAATGTGCCCCATGGTGTTGTAAAAGAATTTTTTTCCTAGTCATCAGGATGAACCAGAATCTGGTTATACCCTGAGAATCCATCTAAAAGTGAAATCCTAAAAACACCTACTACCCTTTGTAAAATATGATCCATCTTAGGTAAAGGGTAATTATCCTTCAGAGAAACCTTATTCACATTTCTTAAATCAACACATAATCTAATTTCCCCAGTTTTCTTCCTAGTAGGTACTAGATTAGACACCCACTCTGAAAATCTAATAGGGGCAATTATCCCTGCTTCATACATACGTTTAATTTCTTTTTCAATCAATGGTAGCAATACAAGGTTAATTCTTCTGAGTTTTTGTTTGAATGGTTTCTGATTTTCTTTCAAAGGTATTGTATGCTGAATTATAGAGGTGTCATATGATTTCAAGTCCTCATAGCTCCAGGCAAAGACATCCTGGAATTCTCTCATTAGTTATACATATTTTAGTTTTTTGTCAAGGGGCAAAGATTTGGATAACTTTATCATTTTTGGATTTTCTTCAGTCCCCAAGTTATATTCTTCAATATCTGCTTTTAGTGGTTCCATCTTAGGTTTCTTTGGAATATCATTAGAATCAAAGAGTTCTTCTAGAGGAGTTAACCCTTTAGGAAAATGATTGTCTTTTAAATTAGTGACTTCAGATTCTCCTTCAATAATCTCAAAATATCCATTTGTTTGAGGTCCTGCATTTCTTTGTTGGTGAATTTTATGGGATGAAGCATTTGAATTGTAATTTCTTCTAAAATGTCTGTCTCTACCTCATTTGTTTGATCAAATTCAATAACTGTATCTACATCTATGTGACTGTTAGAAAATTCTTCATCTAAAGTTAAGAAATTATTAATCTGCTCATCACTATCAAACACTTGCTAGTTATTTAAATTGTCAGGTATGGCTGGTCTATGTCTAATCTCAGCTGTGAACTGATGATTAGGTTCGAATGGTAATTTGCAGGTGCTAGCAAACATTGCCAGATTGTGAGCTTGCGAGTTGTGTTTTCTTGGGATTTTAGCAAGCTAAGTTTCTAGAAAAGTATTGAGAATCTCTATAATTATTCCTCTGTAGTATCTCAATCGGGGATCGTTTGTTAGATACTTCCCTTTGATCCATTGAATCATTAAATCATAATCTCCTATGTCAGATACTCTAATTTCCCCTAATCTTTTGACAAGTTTAAGACCTAGCAAGAGAGCTTCATACTCTGCCATATTATTGGTGCACTTAAAGTCTAATCTATAGGCATGGCCTTCAACATGGTCATTTTCAAGGTTGTACACCCTAACTCCTACTCTTGCTCACAATTTGTTGTCTGAACCATCAAATTCTAAGTGCCAAAGAATTTCATGTTCATAATTGGTATCAGGAGTATCAAGAATTTGTTTAACAGTGAGATCTGTTTTTTTTACTTTCTTCTGGTTTCTCTTGGGTATCTGATGTTTCATTGTTCTCAGAGATTTCCTGGGTTTGAACACTATAGTTTTTTTTAATTTCTTTTGGTTATGATGCTAAAAATTTTAATTCATTGGAGGGATTAATTTCAGCATTGTAAAGAATGAATGAATCCATATCAGAACGTACTAAGTAGATGGGAGAATTTTGGGGTTTCTCCTGACTACTTACTACATATTTCATTAAGGTTTCTCTGTATAGTTTCTTAAGTTGGCCAAAAACTGAAATAGTGGCATATGACATGTCCAATTGAAGAGATCCCTAAAGCTTTGCACCCCAACATCTAGACAACAACATGCCATACTTCGGTGGAATATCTGCTACCACTATGTCCATTGAGATTGTCTTTGTAGGGTATTGAACCAGTGAAACACACAAGTCCTTTATTAATCCTAAACATCTCACCTGACTTGAATCGAAAGAAAAAGAGGTCTTTGTATGGCCTGGTGATATCTAGGTCTAATTTTTCCATTACAGACTTGGGCATTAGGTTGTGAGATGCCCCGGAATCAAACATGGCATTATGAAGTATTTTGTCATGTATGTTTAAACTTACATAGAAAGGAGGAATTCCTCCATCTAAGGGTTTTCCATTTACTTTAGGGCCAAGGATTAATTCATGTTGTTCATCAAAAACATTTACTGAGTCTTCATTTCCAGTGATTTTGAGTGATCTATTGATTTGGCTTCGGTAGACACCATGTTTGGCTAACTCAAACAATGGAACATTTATTTTCAATTTTCCTACTTCAGTCTCTAGATTAAAAGGTTTTTCAATCTGAGTTCTTGTATTTCGGATAGTTGGATTCTCTTTATCTTCTGTATTTTCTTTGTTTTTCTCCTTCTTAGGAGTGGGGTTGTGAGCTGAAGTTTCTTCCAAATCAACTTTTGGAGGTTCTTCCATGTTTCTTTTGGGAGGAGGAGGAGTGGAGGGCTGTTTATTTTTTGATTGATTGTCGGATACATCTTCAATTATTGGATTAGCATGATTAGTATCTGGTATAGAAAGAATATGTACAGGTGTAGTATTGGTCTTACCCTTGATGGGTTGTTTTGTAGCTTTCTGTTTGGTGGTTTCAAGGACATCAATTCTTCTACTCCTCAAATGATTCACCTATATGAGTTTGGAATTGTTTGAGAATGTGAGCCTCCTAATCCTCATGGGTCAAGAAAACTTGTTGTTCATTATTAAGTCCCATCAATTTTATTTGAGTATCTTCTATTGGTTCATCAGAATTTGAGGCTTCAACATAACTTTCTTGGAATGGGGGCCTAATTTTTTGGTCAGGACCAACCTTTCGAGTGTTCTAGTTTTGATTTTTCCTGAAATTTGGATTTCTTCCAGTATTGGTAGGTTGACCATCCCAAGGGGATTTCCTTTCAATTGTTTCTACTTTATCTCCTAGCCTATCCATCCCTTTAATAATGGCATCCAGTTTCTGTTCAAAGGCTAAGGGTTCTTCTTTCAATGTTATCCTCCTTTCATTTCTGGCCTTGGCTCCTTTAGATATCAAGTTGGCTTCAACACTGACAGCTATACTTTGCATATCTTCTAAAGTTCGAGGAGCTCTTTCCCTAAGCTGGTAGGCCATGTCAGAATCAAATCCATCATGGAATTTGATTAATGCTAAATCAGGAGGAGGTCTGAGGTTTTGAGGGATAGCATTGTAAACATTATTGAACTTAGTGCAGTAATCTTGCATAGTTTCTTGTGTTCCTCTCTTCAGGTTTTCGTATTTTGATAAGATTTGGAGAGGATATTTCTTCTTTTCCCATCTGTTTAGGAATTTTCTATAAAGAGCATCTAGGTCATTGATATTGTTTGTAGGTAGGGCTCTAAACCAGGTTCTAACTTCTCCAGTTAAACTTCGAACAAAAATTCTCATTCTTACATCATTAGCATCTATTTCATATATTTCAAAGTAATCAGTCTTTTTTTTGGTATTTTGTTGTCCAGTGTAGGTACCAGAACCATCGAATGGAGTGATTTTACTTTGGTAGTCTTGGGGAACAGCCCCTAGATTGGCTGGCAATACCAAGGGAGTATATTTGTTTGCCATTGCAGTAGGTAGTGATGAAACAACAGCTGGAGTTGGGATAACGATGGGTGTTGGAGTGGTAGATGAAGGGGTGGTTTGAGGTTGAGATGTGTAAGGAAATGGTGGTGAACTCAGAGAGGCAGTGGTAATCATAGAAAGATTGGGTGTTCCTTCAGAGGTAAAATCAGATTGTATGGAGTTCTGCAAATGTCTATCAAGATGTGAAGTAACAACTTCAAGTTGTAAATCTTCAATAAATATTGGGTCTTAAACCAAACATACCAACTCAGAGTCAGAAAATGTTTCAAACAAAGAGGTCTCAAATTGATCATCAGAGGATTTTCCCTCAAGGTAGATCCACCTTATAGGACAAGATCTTGATCTGAAAGGGGGTCTAGAACTGGTATAACTTTCTTGGCTATCCTGTCTCCTAAGAATTCTGGGGATCAGATTAGGATTCTCAAACACAGGTGGTGGATTTGGATCAGGATTAGCTCTGGTATAACGAGTCCTTTCTGAAGCCATATTTCTAGGGGTATTTTTAGTTTTTCTTTAAATGGGATTAACAACACAACTTCAATAGTTCCTTTAAGAGGTTTCAGATATGGAATTTAAACTCTCTTGAAGACTTATTTGACTGGAGGAACTGGTCGAGTGTTTAGAAATGAGATGTTCAATCTATAAACTAGACCGGAGATAGACTGAAGCAACATTCATTTAATATGCAATTACAAAGCAAGAGCAGTTCAAAGGCTACTTGGCTAACTTCAGGCTCCATCTGTAGTTTATAAAGTAAACAATAGTAACAAACAAACTATTCGTTCCCTAGTGGAGTTGCCACAATGTTATCACTCAGATTTTCCTTGAACTTGTTGGGAAGAGGAAAGGGGTCTAAGGTAACCACAAACCAACTCTTAGGTATAGAATCTAGCTAATCTATACCCGAAGAGGGCTCTCTCTTTAAGTTTTAGCTTTGTTTTGAAAGATATTAAGCTAGTTATGAAAGTTTAGGGGTTTTGATTGTGTTTGGTGGTGAAATTCAATTGCATAGGGGTAGTGCTGAGTAGTTTAGGCCATTGGGCTAATGGAGTCAAAGAAGATGGCTTAACTGGATTTGGTTTCTCAACAAGGGATGGTTTCACAGGGAAAGGTAGTTAAACAGGGAACAAATAGAGACTTAAAAATGATGGAATGGGCTCAAAAGGGATGAAGGGCAATTAAGAATCCTTCAACATATTTTAAACGAGGGAACTTGGATGATTACCAATAAAGAGCAACTAAGAATTCTTTACCAAATAATCAAAGTGAATAAACTAGGAAATAGGAGCAATTAAGAATTCACTGTTTATGCTAGTTTAGAGGAAAACATTAAGAATAAAAATGATTGAAAACGGATTGCAGTCAAGCACTTTTGGAATTATTCTTTTTCGTTTATCATTCAGATATGAAACACAGTTGATATAATAAACAAGAAAACTTTAAAACATGAGATATAGAAAGACTTATTTATCCAGCGTCTGACTGATGAACCCTGTGAAAAGACCTTTGCATTAATTCTTCATCCAACTAGCCATACAAAATTTTTCCAACAGCATTTTATTCCAAAATAATCAGTTTTACAGGAATGTCTAACAATCCAAACTCAATAATCCAATTGAGGGAGTATTTATACAAAAAGTTTATAAAAAATAGCTCATAACAAAGTGAGATATATTCTAGGATGACTATTAATAAGTTACAAGAAAAATAGAGACAGATGGTCTCGTAGATAGAAGAAAAGGAAAAGTGATGTTGTGGTATTCCTATTCTTGTGAATGTGCTGGAGGCAGGCCCTATGATTTGGCTTACTGTTGTCCTCTTTGTAATTTTGTGTTGGCTGCCCTGTTTTCACTGATACTCTTTACCTGCTCTGATACTCTTTTTGACCTGTTTGATCTCTGTTTATCCATTTACCATTATTGACTGTAGTAAATAACCAAAATTTACCTTTTACCAAGGATAATTTACAAAATCTCTAACATTTCTTCCCACCAATTTGGTGGTGGTACTCTAGTTTTTTGAATTTTCCTCAGGGTCTCATCTATTTCGGTGTACCTGAAAAAGGTAGGCTAAATTGGAAATAATTGCTTTATTTCATGCTCAACATAGAATAAGTTCTCTAGAATTTCATAGAGAACTCTACCTATAGGCAATGCTTTTGATGTTGATGCACTTGTTGATGAACTTGCCTGGTTGCCTGCATATTGATTCAATTTCTCCACATAGTCTATATGCCTCATTAATTTTTCATTAATAACTAAAGGACTAGGCAACCCTTTACTCTGCAAAATATCAAATTTCTTCATGAAAGCATTAATTTCTTCCTGCATGTCATGGCATCTTCTTTCTAAATTTTGCATCAGAGTCCTTTTAGTTAAAACCCTTTTGACTTCCAGAATTGTTCATGTTCTGTCTTGAATGCCCAGTTCTTCAAGCTGGTACTTATTTTTGGTATTCAAAAACTGTATGAGCTTGGTGGCTTCCTTAGGCATATTTCCTAATTCTGCTCTTGTATTTTGAACCTCTTCTCGAGCTACCTTTACTAAATCAATTTGTTCAAAAATTATTTGGATTGATGGCCAAACATCATTTATTGACTGAGTGATGCTGGCCCAAAGCATTTTCCTAATTTTTGTCAAAGTTTTATCAAATGTGAGATATTTTATAATAATTTCACTCTTTGTTCTAATCCTTTAATTTCCCTTATCCTTTCTGCAACATTTATCTTTTAGAGATCATATCTTTGCTCCAAGGTAGCATATTGTTCTTTTAACTTTTGCAGCTCTGTAACTTGGAGCTTCAATTCCTCCATTGATTTTACTAATTCATCTGGGTTGAGACCTAAAATTCCTGCTTGTGTTGTACCTGTTGTTATTGTTGTTGTTACTGCCTCTGTTGTGACAACTGGAGCATTAGGTGCTAGAGCTGTTCCAAGGGTGGAAGGGACTACAGTGGAAACTACTGGAATCACATTGGGAGGCTGAGAGGTTAACTCTCGCTACTTATCCTTTAATGATTTCTCCAACTCTTATTCAGTTTCTTTTAGCTGCTCATTAAGTTTCAGAACTGAGTCCATCACTTCTTGTTCAGTTCTTTGTTGTATCACCTCAGCTGTTTGTAGGTGCCTTGAAGGTGGCAATTTCAGTTGCTTTCTCAAAGTAGCAACGTCTTCATCCTTGTTTTTAATTAAGGCTTCTTCAGCCTTCACATCTTTAGGATCATGACCCAACCCAATGATCAATTCTTCTAATGTTTTAATCCTACTGTCCTTAGCCTGTGAGGAGGCTTTCTACAGCTGTAGTTGGGTAGTTGTGTTATTCAAAGAATTTTCTAGCCTTTGGGCCATCATAGCCTTGCCAGTCAAGGTGGAATAAATCATATCTCCAGTTTGTTTGTGCAATTCAATTTGATCCAAAGGATGAATATCCTTTGATATAACCTCAAAATTGGTTCTAAGATAGTCTGCTGCTGATTGAGGTTGTTTCACTTTAGGTTTGAAATGACTCATTATCATTTTACCTTCCTTGATGTCATAGGCTGACATCAATATATTTTGATTAGTGGGAACCATTTTCAAATATTGATTGTAAAACTGAATCCTCAATGGATCATTTCTGGCTTTTATTTCCATAAATGTCTTCTTGATATCTGAAGTGTCCTTTCCTGGTGGTCTGAAAGATGATACTTTTGCACTTTGTTGTCTCTCTAGCTCCTATCTCTATGAGCTGGTAGATGTTCCACCTACTGGGAATGTTTGATGAATATCTTTTCCTTCTTTCCTTTGACTATCAGTAGTCTCTTCAAAAAATTCCTCCTCTGAAAGAGGATTTAACCTTTGCCTTTTTGCACCAAGTTGTTATGAGGGTCCACTAGTAGGGGTAGCTACTTCCCTATCTCTTTTCTTATTCCTTTCGTCATTCAGAGGAGACTGAAAAATTGGAGGTTCTCCCACATTTCCCTAAGTTGGGGGAGTTTTCATTTGGGCTTGTTCCTTGGAAGTTTCAGGCTGTTTTGACATTGTGATTGTTTTGTGGCTTGAGTGCTAGTCTCTAGCCCCTTTCCCTTAGATGTTTCTCTAGTTGGTGTATTGGTCTGTTGTGAGTGTCTTTCAGAGGTCCCAGCTGCTGAGGCACTTATTCCTGATGCAAATTTCTAAGAACTATCATGATGTACCTGCCCAAAAGAATCTAAGTCAAGAGTATTTTCAAGATCTCTCATT
The DNA here is from genome assembly GCA_031772625.1 of Pinus tabuliformis. Lineage (NCBI taxonomy): Eukaryota > Viridiplantae > Streptophyta > Pinopsida > Pinales > Pinaceae > Pinus > Pinus tabuliformis. The sequence goes on from CM062804.1 coordinate 1,538,529,498, forward strand.
ACATTTTCAATATTCACCTGCTCACTCTCAACAGCTACTAAGGTCCCCTCTCTCCATTCATCCATATTGGCAAACTGTTCAATTTCTGGGATCCAACGATGCATGTAGGGAGAAAACCTATTCTTAATTCTTCTATCATAGATAAATCCCTGAGGGTCATATGGGGCCCAACCAAAGCTTTTTTGTAATCTAAGGTAGTCTTCTAGAATTCTTTCTGCCACTTCCCCTACTTCTCTACTGTTACAAACAAAAGGGCCTATTTGATGTTTGATCTTTAGCCATGCTTTCTTTTTGGCTTTGGTAAAGCGGATCAATTCTGAATTACACATATGCCTATAGTATTCCAATGCAAACAGTTGCATTGGGACATAGTTTGGTAATTTAAAGGGGGCAAGCTCACAACCATATATCCTGAATTCTGTGAAGTTCTGATATAGATACCAGTCTCCTACTTTGTACTATTTAGAAAGTTGAAGGGTTTTTCTAATATCACCACTGATCCTCGGAGGGGAAACCCCTGTCAATAAAGTAGTTGCTGGATGAACAAATAGATCAATGAATTCATTATAGGAGTAAGGGGTTTCAAAGGAATCATGGAAGACTGTAGACCAGAAGATTACAGACCTTGGATTTCCTCTGGTGTCAAATTTCAGGATAGGGAATGGGAAATTGTCTAATTGATAAAAGAGCATAAGATGGTAGATAAAGTTGTTATACTTGAAAACTCTCTCATTTTTCTAGTCTCATGAACTGGTCATGAATCTTGTCATCAATGTAGGAGGCAAAGTCATATTTGACAGCAGGGGGTTGTCAAGGAGTAAAAATTGACAACATTACTAGGGTTAACTCATCAACAATTCAGTAGTATTGAAACCCATTATTGATGATATCATGTTGATTATGAGTTGTCCCATATCTGTAAAGAAAGTATGCAAGTAAGGAGGTGGGCCATCAAGCTGATGTTTTGGTGACATGAAACTTGACAAAGGCGAGTGAGTTCCTCCTGGGATAATTTAACTGACTTCTCAAGTAAATCTCCAATGGAAAGGGGAGTCAGAGCTTGACTAGGATGAAATTGTAACATTTCCTTAATTGACTCAGCAGTTATTGGAAAAAGAATGTTTTGGCTCGAGGACCTGACTGCTCAGTGATTAGGGTCATAATTGGCATGGAAATGATGAATTATTTCTAGGAAAACACGAACTAAGGGTATAAAATACATAGGAAGGTTGGATTCCCACAATCCTAGGATGTCAGAGCCATTTAGGTAGTTATCTCTACTTTGGTAAAAGACTGTGAGGTGATTTTTGTCAGTGATGAGGTCTTTTATCTGGAAGTCCTTATTAGCCAAAGGCAGATAGTCTAAATCTTTATGAGGAGCATTCATGGGTGTAACATTCAAAGCTACAGGGATTTCCATTTCTTGTTCTTGTGGATTACGAAAGGGATTTTTAAGTTTTCTTTAAAAAATGGGCGAAATAGATGGTCTGGGAACTTATATGATGAAGACAAAGACTGAATTGTAACAAATTTTGGTCTTTTTCTATGGAATTTATAGTGTAAAACGAGAAATTGTAGGGTTTCTGCAAAAATTGGATAAATACCTGTGTTTGGGGAATGAACAGTGAAATAACAGGTGCTGGTAGTGGCTAACAGGTTCTGGGCTGTGTCGGTTGCAAGTTTTTGAGCAAGTTGGCATTTGAAAACCTCGGACCGTTGACCTCGACATTCTTTGCATGGGAGCACAAGTTTTCGATACAAAGCAATTAAAATGACATTTGTTTGTTTTATTTACAAAGTCAAGGGTTGGTGGGGGTTTTTGGTTTTCGGGCGGATGGCGTCAGCAGGGATTGAAGTGATGTTTTTGTCATACGTAGGAAAGTGGTAAGGAGTTTCATGTCGCATCGCTTTTGGGGACGAGTGGTAATAAGCCGGGAGCCAGTGATTCCATAGATTTTGTGACTCATGGCAGAGGCACTGTGTGAAAACCACTTTGTGATCACATGCTAATGCGCGGTCACAAAGGGGTGCGCAATATTGATGATAGCCATTGGATGTGGGAACTATGATGGGATGGCTGACGGGAGGTGCGATGCAATGGGATTTAAGAACGGTGGTCCCAACACAATTAAGGTATAATTAATTATATCAGGGGTGGTATGATAGGTCGGGGAGGTTCTTAATTAACTGTGAGGGTTAATTAATCCCTTATTAATGCAGCAGGGGATTAGGGTTGTTAACTAGTTACGGGTTAACTAGTTATCTCGGTTGAAATGTATCTATGGTTATAACTTAACCAAAGGGGAGGGATATATAGAAATTTGGGATTTTTAATAATTTAAATAATACAGGATAGGGTGAATTTTGTGTGGGAGTTATATAATATAAGTTAATAGTTAATATGGTAATGTAATGAAAAGCGATAAGTAAAAAACATTAGAATTGTGTATTTAACTTAGGCTTGAATGAAAAAAGGGTTTTTATGGAGTATTGTGTAATTTTCCTAAGTAAAATAAGATTTTACTTAGGAAAAGACTTATGAAAGTAAATGAATGACTTATGAATAATTTTAAGTACTTTAGGCTTTATAAACTAGTGGGCTGAGGGTCCGGTCCCTCCAGAAGTCAGAGAAATGCTCTGAGCCCCTCTAATTTACCAAATGCCTTGGTACTTAGGGGAAATTAGTGAGAATTTAGGAAAAAATGAAGGGGGAAGTTAAGTATTTGACCTTGCCTTGCTTGAAATGCTTTCAGTGTAATCTCTGCCTTGTACTTATGATGAAAGTAAATATTAACACTTTTTATAGTCATTATCCATTGCATGTAATTCTGCAACATCATCTACCTACCTACCTACTTTAACCTAACAATTTTTCTTCTTTATTTGGGTGCACTTAGGCTGGAAAACCCTTATAAAACTTTTCTTTTCTTTTACATGGAGAAATCTATCTAAATCAAGCCTTATCACATCCAAGGGCTCAGGTGAAACTATTGAGCTCCTTTTATTCGCTCTACTTATCTACTTATCTGCCAAGATTAAACTGTTTGGTCAGATTTTATTCTCTATCTCTAAAACATAAAATTCAAATATGAACTAGCCAAGCTTAAGCTATTTGACTGTTCATCAATTGTGGCATAAGTTAACATGCTGCACATAATTTTTTATTACACAAGAGTAAAAAGTAGTGGCATTTAGACTTGCACACTTTCCTTAGTCTTTCTTTTGATGGGGTTCATTTTCTTTCATTTTTTTGACCATCTTTTTTATTATTTTCACCCTTTGATTTTCTTTTAGGGTATACCCTCTTTACATTTTTTAAATTTTTTGATTTTTTAACAATATGGAAAACCTTTGCAACAAGTAAAGGTATGGACATATTACATAGCTTATCAAGTCAATCACGATATATGACACTTATTGGTATAGAAGAATAACACTTACTACAAGGAAGTATAAGTATTTGGAGACCAGAACCACAACAAAACCTTAGGAGAGGGATTTTCACTAAGTTCTTCAAAATGAAGGATGCATACAAGGTGCCAGATGTTTACTTACTTTCCAAGGAGATGCTTAAACCTATGAATTCTTAAATCAAACCATTCTAATGCTTTGTATGGTTATTTGTAGCTTAAAATTTGATCTTGGCTTTGGTAGTGGCATGACATCATACGTCCCTTTGAGAAATGATGAGACGAGGCAGTGTACTACATCATATTTTATTTGAATAAAACATTACATTTACCTTTATTTTTCATTCCCTAAGATGCTAACTCCCTTTACCCACTAACTCACATGATGGAAATGATTTTTTTTTGACATATGATATCATGATGACACATGCAGTGAAACCCTAGACCATGGCCTAAAATGAGGAATTTAACCATTTCATGATGCAAGACACTTGAATGATGATATGATACCTCGAACAAGACAATGACCATGATGAGTGATGAAGACCATGAGTAAGTGAAGGGAGCAGCAGTGACCTAGACACAACATCTAGTGACCAAATTTTATTTTGTAACCTGATAAAATGATAAAATTTGACTTGAGACCCCTAACAAGACTTGGTAAAAGCATATTTGATCATTGGTGACAGGCATAAGTGACTGACACTAACATTGGATCTAGCTAGGGATGGAAGCTCCTTGGAGGTGTCAAGAACATTGTATACCATGGAGCCTTATTCATTGGGCATGAAGTCAAAATGAAAAGACCAAACTCAAATTGAAAAGGGACTGAAAAATTGACTAACTTGACTATTAAAAAACATATTGATTGAAAAATTACTTTGCAACTTAAAACAAAAAAAAATAGTAGGTGATCATAGAAGCCTTATGACCTTCTCCTCGGGCTTCAAATTTCTGATGATAACTGCCAACTTGTTGAATATGTATATACAATCATGTGTAATTATCCCTCTAGTGTATCCAATCCATCAAATGCCTACTTATTTGAATTTTTCTCGTACTTTCCTTGAGCAGGCATAAAAAACAAAAGCTAGGCCACTCCAAGTGTCCACCCAACATGTGTACACAATCCATAAATATAATAAAACTCATCTCCCTTGATGACTGCAACAACTTGACAAAAGGATCATGAAACTCATGAATGACTAACTTTTCTTGATGATCATCAATGAGACAAAATCTTCTTCATTTTTGGACATTGGTTGTTTTATAAAATGAAGTTTGTCATTATCAAGCGAAACAGATGTAGATTGCAAATTTTTGGATGAACTTTGTAACGAGACTTTTGTTGAACAAGACAATGAAGCTAGTTGCCTGATCAAATTTGTGTCATCTTTGTTTTGAAGATCATAGTTAACTAATGGAGAAGGACTATGACTACAGGTATCATCCACAACATCATCTATTGGATCAAGGAGCACTTGAGAGGACTACTACAACTTGTCATACATTGGCTCCAATGAGGCTACATTATTTTCTGTAAACTCTTCATGTTCCACACTTTCAGTGACATTTTCAAATTGAATGTTGCTTGGTAACAATGATTGTCGACTAAAAAAATGTTCTATATTACAAAAAAAATTCTCAACAAATTCAGGAGAAGGTTGCCAACTGTTGTTAACTTGCCTATTTGCTTCCTTGGTAACCTTATAGTTTGATCTTATTATTTTGGAAGAAGCGAAACACAATGGTAAGGAGTCTTGGTCAAGAATTTCATGGTCTTCTCTGTGCTCAACATAAAAACTGAAAGACTACTAATTTCTAAGGCTAGGAAAGTTTTCTCTCATCAATTGAAATGAAGTAAAACATAAAGGCAAAGACCTTTCACTTGATTTGAAATTTTTTGGATTCTCTTCATTGCTGTCAGGATTGATATGCATAGGCTGAGTGCTACATCTGAGCTACTGTAATGAAGCTTCTTCCTCCCAAAAACATGTTGATGATTTCCTTGTAGAGTCAGCCTCTATTTCAACAGCATAACCATCATCATACTTATCATAACTAGGTAACTCATCATTATAAGTAACGACATCAAAAATAAAAATTAGATCAGGAGATTGATCCTCCATGGCTTGATCTACGAATCCATATTCATGACTATCCATAAATGAATATATAAAACAATCACTTTCTAATCTATGATAACTGAAATTAGGAGCATAATGGTTAGGGTCAACAACCTCTTCTTCCTCTACAATAAGTGGCACATGGCTTTTTTTAACAAAAATTTCATCTCTCGTGATGATCTTTTGCATCACTTCTTCCAATGTGCTTACCAAAATGTCAAGCTTCACTTCTGAAGATGTTAGATGTTCCTTCTCTATGTTCTCCCTCGCTTCTTCTTTCAACTTTGTCCTTTTAACCAACAAATTAACTTCCATAGCTATTTCAATTTCCTACAGTTCTTCGAGTGTGGTAGTGTTCATTTCTCTCAATTGAAATTCCATTTCTAGATCAAAGACATCTGGGTAGTGTAAGAGAGCTAAACCGGGTGGTTGTTTGATATCAGCGGGGATTAAATGGTATACTTGATTGAACCTAGCTGAAAAGTGTTGCACTATTTCTCTTAGTTGTCTTTCCAACTGATTATATTCTTCTAAAATCAGAAAAGGATTCCTCTTGATCACCCATCTATAAAGGAATACTTTCACAAACTTATGAAAATAAAATATTCTTGTAGTTGGTAAGTTCTTGAACCATTTCTTGGCTTCACCTTACAAAGATCAAGCAAAAATCTTGATACTGACATCATCTTCTCCAACCTCAAAAAGGTCGAGAAAATTTTCAAAACTCAAAATTTGATTTTCAGCAGTGATGTTACCATATTCTCCATCAAACCTGGGAAGATATTTGTAATAATTTTTAGGGAAATCATGGAGTATGAGAGTTAATATGAGTGTCTTGTATCTATTTGGCATTTTACAAGGTATAGGAGTATCTACAAAAGCTATAGGATTAGTCTTGATGTCTTGAGGCTCATCAAGTTGAAGATGGTCATCATAATATTCAGAATAAGGGTCTTGATTAAGATCAAAATTTGTATTCACAATCTTCAAAGGAAATGAATCAAATGCAAGTTTAGGATCTTTTCTCAAATACATTATACTCTGGAAAACCTTCTTGACATTCTTAGGAAAATAGAAGAAATAATTTAAAATAAAGAGCTTGAAGCCTTGGATGAAAGACCAATTTGAATACTTGATCCTCCCAAATTGCCCCTTCATGTTTCTATTGGTAAGTTTCATCCTCCAGTGGAGTATTTGAATTAAATTTGAAACTGACTTGGATTTGCCAAGTGACTGATTTTAGCCTTCCTGTGTCTCGTCGCTATCCACCATCAGCAAATCAAATCTGATCCTTTTTGTTCTTTCCCAGGGAAGATATGATCTCTCGTTTCCCTAACAACGACGCCATAAACGTTATCCTCAACAATGTCCCAGGCTAAGAGGATATCGACAGAGGTAACCACATATCAAGCTTTCAATTTGGTAGCTAGCCCAACCAAACTAGAAAGGGCTCTCTCTATGAAATCACAGCCAAAGAATTGACTGGAATGTAAATGATTTTAGACTAGATAATTAGGCTTGGGTAGGCTTTGAAAATTTACAGTGTTGATGTTGGATAAGGGAGAAAAATGAGGTAGATAGGTCAGAGGATCAAATGGTTACAAAATAAAATATATAAAGGAGAAAGGTAGAAATACTTTTGTGATGGATATTAGGGTTTGTTAGTGTAGTATAGTGTTTAGAAGAAGAAAAAGCTCTTAATGGGAATGAAATGTGAATTCATTAAGCAGGAAATAAAGTAACACATAATGATATTTCCATCAAAACAGAGCTTTATGAAAAGAATTCTATTTATAAACTGTAAGGAAAACCATTGAAGAATTGATGAATGGAAAGAGAATATGAATATATTTCATATAAAGCTATAATAAAGAAAAAATAACATCACAAACTTACTGCACATGAATTTGTACATAATATCTGCAAATTGTATCCTTTGATTTCCAGAAAATGTCCAAGTACAAGCTACAATAGTTCTCTCCTCTAATGTCCAACTAGTACTATGACTGAGGAAATGATACATAAGACCAAAACTACATTTCCCTACTCCTAGGGGTCGAATCCAATTCTCTAGGAACTGGTCCATGAGGTGTTCCAACCAAACCCTATTGTTTAGGGAAGTTAAAAACAACTTCTTCTATTAACTTTGACTACAACCACTCTCATAAATGAGGCCAAATTTACATCAAAACCACTTACAAAGACTAATCACCCACTATTTTTTTTTCTCGGCAAATGCTAATTCTATTAACTATAAAACAAAATAAAAATACAAGGGGGCGAGGCCTTGGGAATCATCCTTCGAAGACACTCAGAACAACATAAACTATCCCTTGTGAGGGAAGAACCAGATACAAAATCAAGAGAACAGATATTGCCACCAAGAATTAACCGAGGAAACATGAAGAGGAGGAGAAAACCATATGTCGAGAGCATATGACCAGAGCATGAGACCATTACATTTCTCAAAATTCCAGAGACCATTACAATGCTCAAAAATCTAGAAGAGTTTTACATTACTAAGTACCATAGAGAGAATTGAGTCCGCCTGTCTGATAGCCAACCCGAGCTACGTCCAAAACCGCTTGAGCTTGATCATTTTAGTCATCCAAAAAACAAAAAAGGAGAAGGCCCAAATGGCCTTAAAATGCATTGTCCTCATGCTGAGGTTCCTCCACCACCAAAGAAACGTTATCCTTCCATGCATCCTCATGTCCAGCATCTTCCTCATCTGGGTGCCTCATCAGGGGGCACGTGTCACTGTCCATCTCCTCCTGAATCCTCGAGACAGCAGTATTCAGAGGCCGAGAGGCACTAGGAGCCTCGCTCCTTTCAGGTCTCTCCCCCTGATATTTCTCTAGACTTTCCCCTGCATTGTCCTGTCTATTGCTTTGACTGCTGACTCCTTAGCAAGCTTCTGGAGAGGGCTCTGACATCAGGCGCTCCCGAATTGGGGGAGGAGCTTCTTCTTTAGAGAAGAGAATGGTGATATTGGCAGTAATTACAGGTCTATGCAAATTGCTCTGAAAACTGAAATGAGTTGTTTGGAACCTATGATACGGAATTGGATTGTGAACAGGATCCACAGAGCTGATAGCCAGCTACTTTCCACGCCCTCCCTGACCTCCCCCAAAACGACTCCTCTTGCTGTGGCACACCATGCTGAGGGGAGTCCACAAAGTTCGAGACGGAGGGTGGTGAAACGATCCAAGAAACCAAAAGTAGAGCCCAGAGATAGGTTACATAGCATAGGAACCAATTTAAGACACGGGCAGTTAGACTATAATTGCAGGGAGAGCGACGTAGGAGAAGTAGCAGGGGAAATCGAAAACTTGCCAAAGTTTCCAAAGACCCGACCGCTAACTAAACGCCACACTTTCCCAAGACAGAGATGAACAAGAAATGAAATACACAGAGGAAACTCACCTTTGTTTGCAAGGAACAGCCAGCCTTCGAAACCCACTTCCGGCCTTAACCAGAAACACAAAGTCAGGGCTCTTACAATGGTAATGAAATCCCTGGACGCCATGGATAAAATAACCAAAGCCATACCTTGAATGGAACAGGCAGTAAATGCAGACAGCATGCCAAATCTTCTGCTCTGCAAATGATCCTTCAGTAACTGAGCGAACCACCTGGACATCACTCCCATCAACCGAATTAGCTCCTAGAGAATCACGCAGGTCTGCATCTGGCAGTACCTAGCACCTCCATATGTCCTTTGAACCATAATTACACATTTATTTCACCCACATCCGGGTACTAATCACCCACTATTACATCATATTTAGACTAGTATTACCCAATTACATCATTTATATAAGTGAAAAAGTCAAACTAGGTCGAACTGATGAACAAGCTAGCCTCTTGGAAAAGGTGCAGCGAATCTGGAAAAAAAGAAGTGTGGGCTAAAAAAAGCATACCGTGAGATTGCAGGCCACTTGTGGAGGTCTTCTTGAACCCCAAGTTGAGCTCATGATAGCTCAATTGAAAGATATTTCTATCTTATACACAATGGATGCCTCAATTACGTAACCTGATCAAGTATACCCCCTCAAAAATCAATTCTCCCAAGACTATTCAAAAAGCCTAGCGTGGCTTCCAAAAACAGCGTAGAAACATGTTTTTAAGTTGGTTTTTGGCCATTTTCACCCTAGAAAAGTTGATGCCTTTTTCTGCCAGGTGTCCAAAGTTTATGTAGGGGTAAAAATACATCCATCCATGTAGAGTTTCTTCCATTTTAAGCTCTCCAGAAAAAGCGCAACATGGCCCATGCTACGATTTTGGTAGGGTGATTGTGGTGAAGTAAAAATCCCAGTGTAGACATAAACAATTCCTCTATCCCGATAGCGGGTGTAGCCATAACCGAGACATTCTATGGAATATTTCCTTAGGTTAGAACCAATTAAGAGGGCCTACCTCTTAGAACTTTTACCCTGTTTGGTGATGGCCTTGCTTGCTCACTCCAGCTATCTCCCATATCCTTCTTCAAACACCTGAAACAAGTAAACAACAACAAACAAAAACCGTGATAATAGACAAATTGTAATTCAACCTACTTAACAAGTCAAGAAGCATTATGCAATAAACATGTGATATGCTACATTATGTAGGAAATAATTCAATAGTTGCATATATATTAAATCAAGGAGAGATTACAACCATTGTCTTGGCATTGTTGTTCTCCTCCGACAAAAACTAGGTTTCCACACACTTCCTTTAGCATTCCATGATGGCCTCAACAATGATATTTTTAAGGCTCTTCCCTTTAGTATTCACACTAAACCAAATTCACACTTATCTGTCACACACAACTAGAGAGCTACAACTATGAATAGCTTGCTCTTTACTCCAAACTTAATTAGCACTAGCACACCAACATTAACACTTCAACACTAGCTTGTGCTTGGGAAAAATAGAGGTTTATATAGCATGAATGGATAGGAGATGGCTCCTCTTCTCATGAGAGAAGGTCTTATCTCTTGAGGTAATCCGATCCTTATGGGGGAAAGGAGCCCAAACTGACAACCTCGACTCCATTCAGCCCACCCATTTAACAGACTTCCATTACGCAGCTTCTAGAGCTGGAAGCTCTGGCTCCTTATTTAAAAAACTTTCCAAAAGAGGATCGACTTGACCGAAACAAAGCTCAGTTACTCCAATCGGTGCTAGGGATAGTTCTAATCCCTTCATATCGATGTGAGGAGAAAAAGGGTCATTAGCGTCAGTCTTGTAAACTGGGAAAAACATAAGCTTTTGGGAAATGATGCAAAAGGGAATTGTTCTGTTCATGAAGAGGGACACAATGGGAGTTTCTTCATGAAGGGATAGAATGTAGGGTTCACTGTAGAGGTCCTCTAGGATCATGGAACAAGGAGTATAGGGACAGTGACAAAATGATTTCAAACAAACTCCCCCTAAAGCGTGAAGGACGAACTAGAGTGAGGAATGAAATGCTTTATGAATCATTGTGGGGAACCGGAGATTGTCGTCTGAAAACTTGCAAGCAAGTACAGATACATATACATAATTGAAAAATCTATCAAATGATACATGAATTGTGGCATGGATGCAACCATCTAGAGAATGATCATGTAAATGGATCCAATCATGGGCGCAACCATCCGATAAAGAGGATCATATCGAAGCCAAGGTATGGTCGCAGCCATCCAATAATGAGAAGGATCACATATGATAACTCATGGTATGGTCGCAGCCATCCACTAAAGAGAGACATGTATATCAACATAACCATTTCACACCACTTCGTAACCTGGAATTTTGTAACCTGAGCCCAAGGTCTTGCCCTCGAACACGACCTGATCAAAGTACAATTTCTAACATGTGAATAGATGTGTTGACGTTGAACATGCTAGAAAATCAGTTGATTACTAGCTAATGGTGTAACTGTTAACAAGCGCGAGAGAAACCAACAATAATGAGAATGGTCCTCAAGGTACTATCAACACAATTCATGGAATGTGAATAAAGGAACTAAAGTCAAACACCCATAAAATCACTCAATCAAAAGCCAATGATGTGAACTTGTCATCGAGTGTGAAGAACTTTCCATTAGGGCATTCAAGCTCTAAGGTACTGGAAGGGAGTCACTCGGTCAAATTCCTAGATAATGAGCTAAAGTCGATAGGAAGTGATCATTTCAAAGGAGGGCCATAATGTATCCCACATCATCTACATGAGACAGAGGGATGCAAAATGATTTTGGATGATACAAAGAATTATGGGTAAGTGTAATTGCAAAAGGACAACTCTTGAACATATCAATGACACGACTAGAACTTTGGAAACTTTTGGATCCATAGGATCGATGGTTATGATCACATGGCAGAGATCAAATGGAAGGAAAAAATTAACGGCCCAACCTAGGAAGTTCAATGATAAAAAGGAGGATACCCCATCTTGACACAAAGCAGAAAGTGTCATGTTCAAGAGTGAGCTTCCGACACAACTAATTAGATTTCCAAATTCCCCCCCACCATTCCTAGGAGGTACCCCAATTATTTTTTAATCAGAAGCTTGAAGGTGATAACATATGCTTGCATTGTAAGTTCATGCTTTCGATTATAATTCCTAGTAAGTTTAATGAACCCTAGGAAGGAGAAGCACATGTTCATCATGGAGACGAATTAGATGTCATATAACATTTTAACGAGTCCGACAAAGGTGTAACTCGATATCCTTTTCATGTTTAGAGATTTTGAAAAAGACACGGAAAAGAAAACTCCACATGGTCCCTTTCCATACATTTGTGTCTCTCGAGCCTGAAAAGGTAGAAAATGATACTTGAGAGAACCTCTTGATCATTTCAGTCAAGGAGTACCTTTTTTGTAAATAGTGCATCCTAGCTCGAAAAAGCGGTTAACGTATACTGGGTGCACAATGTTTTGCATCCATTAGCAAGTTCGAAACGACAAGATCTTGGCTATATTTTCATGTTTAATGGGTTGGAAAAGAGCTTGAAAGTGGACCCTCCATTTTATTCTCTTTTATGAGTCAAAAGGGAAAAATACTCAGCAATATTTTCATCTGAGATTTACGAGCCGCGAAAAGAGTTGAAACGTGACTCAGCATCATTGTCGAACATACATCACTTGTTGCTACACAAAAAGGTAAAGTGCATTATCCAATTCTTGAGGAAAAATAGGTCAAAATACTTTAAAAACCCTAATATTTCATCAAAAATTGAATAAAAGGAGGGAAAAGTAAATATTTTTTACCATTTACCATTTTACCTTACCGTGAAAAACATTTTACACTCTTTTGCCATAATTTTTCTGGAGCAGATTGCGGGAGATCTAGGAGGCCATTCGCCGAGCCACCAGTTGCAGGTAATACCAAGTCACTAAGCTCTATTTCCCTACTGTTTATTCCTTTTTTCATCTATTTTTTGGATTTATAAGGTAGCTTTTTGCAGAAAAAACTGCCCTCAGTTGATGTGATTTTTGGGCACAGAATCCCAAAGGTAATTAAAATGCCCAACCACGCCATCAGTGCAACTATTTTTAAAACAAGCGCA